>VWZI01001806.1:73511-97290 GCA_013396835.1 Psilopogon haemacephalus | reverse complement strand
TTCTCCATCTGCCTTAGCAGAGCCTTGAGGAGGATCTGCTCCATGATCTTGCCAGGCGGAGAGGTGAGGCTGACTGGTCTGTAGTTCCCGGGGTCGTCCTTTTTTCCCTTCTTGAAGATAGGTGTTATATTTGCCTTTTTCCAGTCAGCAGGAACTTCACCAGTCTGCCATGACCTTTCAAATACAATGGACAATGGTTTGGCAATTTCATCTGCCAGTTCCCTCAGGACCCGTGGATGGATCTCATCAGGCCCCATGGACTTGTGCACGTTCAGGTCCTTTAGGTGCTCACAAACATGACCTTCAATTACAGTGGGCAGGTCTTCACTTCCCCAGACCTTACTTTTGCCCTCTGGAGTTTGGACATCGTGGGTGGAGCACTTGCTGCTGAAGACTGAGTCAAAGAAGTCATTGAGCACCTCAGCCTTATCCATGTCCCCTGTTGCTAGCTCTCCATTTCCCTTCTGAATCTTTTCACAAATAATCATTTAAACACTGGATTAATTTCTGAGTTTTGCAATTGTTGTCAAATCAAGCTTCATTTTCAATTCTATTCGTATGAGTCACTAACTAAAAGGAAATAGAATTAAAAATAAAATAAAATACTAAAGCAATTATATGATTTGGTGTTCCAGATAGGATAGTGAACATGAATGGTAATTTTACTGATGAAACAGCAAGTTTATCTTGGATTCTTATTACTGTATTGTCACACATGGGTTTAACAATTTATAGATGTTCCCCTAGAGCAACAGGGGAGAAACTTACATGTTTTTCTCTATAGTTTGCCTTGATCAGAAGTGTGCTGCAAGCAAGTGTAACATATCATAGTGAGAGAAGTGCAACTGAAGTACTTTATTTTAAAATAAATCTGAAATTAAGTGCAGTTCAACAACAATGTAAATGTTGTGAGGAACAAAATTTCTATCAGTTTGTACAACAGACAAAATCCAGGTGAAAAAGTTACCTTTACCTCTTCTTGAGTAGCTTCTAGTCTAGAAAAAGGTACCCTTGCTCACAGCAGGGGATTTGAGAATAGATGATTTTTAAGATCCCTTACAATTCGAATCAATCTGTCATTCTATGATTCCATGATTTTCTGAATATTCATGTATCTGGATGGGTGTATGAATATATAGATATTTAGTAGGTAGTACCTTACTTTAGAAGGGGTTGCTACATGTTTCTCATTTCTTTTTCAATCTATCACAGTTTTATCTTACACTAAAAATACAAAATTGTGTTCTTTTCAAAACTTAACTTATGAAATATATTACTATAAGGAGAAAAATATTAAATTCACCTACAAATCATTCAGTGTTTACCACAAAACATCACACTTTATTGGTCTTCAAACTCTGTTCTGCAGAATGGTTTGGTCATGCTGATTTCCTTCCTGGTGTTTCAATGATACATTTGCAACTCCTATTCTCTGTAATTTCTTTACATGAATCTGTATCCAGCTGAGAGTTCTCATTCTGCAGAAAACTTCCTCATTGTGTGTAAATGATCCTCTTATAAGTGCTGATAGTGAGCTTGATGTAGTTGCACAAATGGAGATGTTTAACATTATTTGAAATACCACAGTGTTTATAAAAGATGAATATAGGGATGTAATTCATTACAATCCTGGATTTGTTGGAAGTTATAGGCAGAATAGTATAGGGCATGCCATAGGAATTAGGCCTATAATGAGTAACATTCTTTCTTAACAGTATTCAAATATAGTTCTGTGGAACTAATGTGTTCAGAAATATCAAGAGTTACATGTTAAAACAGTGAGGCCTGAAAGGGCAAATAATATTTATGTTTACATTATGTGAAATTAAGAAGTATTTTTATAGGTAAGAATATAAATAATATTCCATTTGTCCACGATAAAGATATGAGAACCTATCATAGGTACACATTTCTCAGTTCATGTAATTAAAGCAAAATAAAAATCAAAGTGATTTATTGATCTATTAATGACAAATAATTAATGAATAATTGGTGAACTACATATCCAAGATCAATAATATAAATACAGAAGATAAACCACAATACTAGAAAATTTTAAATTCAATAAACGCCTACATATCTAAATGCACTTCCATAATCAATGACCTCTCTCTGTGTCACACACTCCAAGAAATATACATAAACATTCACACACACACATGCACACATACAGCTCATGCAAGTCACCAGCACCCCACTGTCCAGGGAGTGGGGGGTCCCCTTTTGTGTACACCTTTTCTGTGGGAGCTGTGGATGTTTAGGCTTTGACTGCACCTCTGCTACTCCTCAGTCCTTGCTGATGGATAATCTGTTCAAAGAGCACCTCACAGACTTGTACTCATCTGTTTATGAAATGTGATCTATTCAAAGAAAACCTACATAGGAGTCTAAATTGTAAACATTTCCATGTCAGACAACTGCCTGGCACTTAAAACTCAGAATCACAGAATTAACCAGGTTGGAAAAGACCTCTAGGATTATCAAGTCCAACCTGCCATCCAATCCTTCTAATTTACTAAACCATGGCACTAAGTGCCCCATCCAGCCTTCTCAGAAAGAGATCTTTATCTATTAAAGAGAGGAGGGCGCGGGGGAGGAAATGACATGCTATTGTATGTGTTCTTTCAGAATTCTGTGTGATCCATTCAGTCCAATAAAAATTGTATTGTAACTCTAGCAGTACAGAAAACCCAAACAAACAAAATCCCAGAACTGCTTTTTGCTGAGGAAAAACTAATTAAAAAACACCCGGAATCATTCAACCTGGAGGGGGAAAAAAACCCAAAGCAAACAAAAATTTTAAAAATAGGTTGATTAAAGATTCATGTGGTTTATACTATCCCAAAAAATAATATTAATTTAAAGGATTTATTATCCCATTTGAAATTAACTGGTAGACTGACAAAGGGAGTAATATGACAGCTGGTGTGGTCTTAAGACATTATTTTATGAAAACATAGAATTTATACATCAATAGGTAGACAATATTGAGGTAAATCTATTTGCACAATGTGTATCTACAGGCATAACTGCTTACTCTCAAAAGACATCTTCACCTTCAGCTGTTACCTTGAGCTTACAAAGAAGACATTTCCTTTTTACAAACAGATGGCCTCATATGCACACTCATGAGAGAGCCTCAAAATTTGCAATGACTCTAGTTCTGCAGGACCGTGGCTAATAATACCTTGTAATATCTGCAGCAAGGCAAATTTACACATGTAATTTTTTGTCTTTGAAATGTACTTATTATATTTTATTTACTAGTATAAATTTCACAGTAATTAAATATCATGGCTGAAAATGCAGCAATTACAGAATAAATACCTGTATTTGTTTATTTGTTTTTAATTAGACTGCACTGCCTGTCAAAATTCCAGCATAGTAGACTTCAGTATCCTTAAGAAGTACCTTCTACTAGGAAGACAACTGCGATGAGACTGTAAGCCCAAAGAAGCTGTATGCTGTGAAAAATAAGGCAACTATTCTCCAGTGATATAAGATTTTATCCCAAAACCACTAACAATATCCACCCCCATGAATGGAGATATAGTAAAGAAAATTGCTTTAGGAGATACAGATTTCAGAAAGCAAATAGCTTTTCTAATGCCTCTATAAATAACAAGAAAAAAGAATCAGAAAAAAATGGGAGATTTTATGTGATTAAACATATTTTCCAGAAGTACTACCAGGCAAATTACAAGACTTCATAAGTAAAAAGATAAAAAGTATATATGGAAAGCAAATAGAGAACGTTTAAAAAAATCTGTATAGACTAAGAGAAGCTTAGGCAGACAGTAAAGTATTAACTAATTTAATTGCAATTATATTTCTAACTTTCATTCTAATAAAAAGGTTTTTTAATAAGCAATGTGATGAGGCGTTAGAGCAAAGAAAAAAAAATGTCCTGCAACAAAGCAATTGATACCCAAGGGAAGGAAGAATGCAGTAACTGGGATGATAAAGATTTATTGGGATGAGGTTACTACATTATTTACTTTCTGTCTCAAAGGGTATTAGATAAATAGATTAGCCGTGCTTTAAATGACCTTTCTGACTCGCATACACAAAAGAGTGCAAAGGGAAACAATACTCCCACATAACCCCCAGCAAAGTTAGGGAATATAATTATTATTATTGTCCAAGGCAGGATTGCTTTGAGGCTAAAGAAAATTAGCCAGGGAACATTCTTTGTTCTTTATTTATGTGAAAATTGATTCTGTGGAATTTCAGTTGAGAATCTGGATAATTCATATATTCTCTGCTTCTTCCACGTACTTAATAAGGTAACTTGAAACATTTTTCCCTAGAAGGATTTAGGAAAGAATCACAGCACTACACAACATAGCCTATTTAACTGATAGAGATACTGAGGAACCAACTGAGAGTAAACACTAATCTAGAATGCTAAGGGGAAAAGATATATTAAAAGGAAATCTTTAGTTTTGAATTTTGATTGCTGTTTATTATCACTGGATCACTGCTTCTTCTAATGGAGATTGCCATCCTAATGATAGCTACAGAAGTATATGACATATTGCATTGCCTTCAGAAGGATTACAATAGAAATGCAGTGAGTGAACTGAAACTCCATGTAAAAAAGCATAAAACCATCATGCCATTTTCTACCAATACAATAATGTTTTCTGAACTACATTTTTGCAAATAATAATGCTCATATGATATGGACACTGACAAAATGTGGACACCTTGTATCTGAACTAGCAAACCTAAATTTTGTTAAGAATTAGAGAAAGGGAAAAGTGTTTGGTTTATTTAATCCTAAAATGTATGCTGATATCTAGTCAGAAGAGTTACATAACTGTAATGGTTTAGCACAAGAGCTGAACTCCCTAGTCCCCCATCACAAAAGTGAAGGGAAAAAGCAGCACAAAAAAAATCAGGGTTGAGATAAAGACATAAAAGCATAATATAACATGAGATATCATAATCAAAATTACCTTAGATTATAATCTAATTAATCTAATAATACAATAAACGATTACCTTAGCTTAGCTTATTTGCAGAAGAAGTGCATTGAAATACAAGGTGAAAAAGCAAAACAATAGAAAATAAAAAACAGTGTTACCTAACTCCCACTTTTTTCACCACCACATCTTTGGGAAAAGAGACCACACTCAGGAAGGCTGAATCCAGAAGCAGCAACTGGAACAGGAAGTTTCCTGTGTTGCAGTCTGAACTTCAAGCCCCATAACACTTTCTTCCAGTTAGCACTTCTATTTTTTGAAGCTGGCATGGCTGCAGCATGATGTGAATAACAGCAGCAGTCTCAATGCAATTCATTACATTTTCCAGCCCTTATTCTATACCAAAACCTGGTAAGAGCTTAAGAGCTGAGCAAGCAAACAGCAAACATCTCACTCTTTGTCATGTTCCTTGGTTCACCCTTATCTTTTGCAGGACAAACTGCTTTATGCTTCTTTCTCATTGCACCACCATAAGCACATACAGGACCCCAGAACATCAGGCCCCAGAAAGGAAATATAATATGTCACAGAAAAGGAAAAAACAAAATAAACCAAAACAAAACTCTCTTAACAAGCTTCAAGCCTTATCTGAATCCTCTTCGTGTTTATCTCAACTCTTTTGTCTCCTGCAGAAATCTTAATTAACACATCTGCTTTTGCTGTCCCATGTTGGGCGCCAAAAAAAAATGTAATGGTTTAGCACAAGGGTTAAACTCCCTACTCCTCCAATGCAAAAGTGAGGGGGAAAAGTAACACACGTACTTCTATTTTGTAATTTCTGTTTTTCTCCTGTGGAAGGATTAGGAACATATGATTAATCTTAAAGATTTCAATAATGTACCACGTAGACAATGGAGTTATCTACAGGCTGGTTAACGTTTTACAAAATTTTGAAATATTTTCAGGACTACATGAATTAGGTACTAGTAAGGTCTCATTTCTCAGTCCTTAGGAAGAGACACTAGGACAGCTAGTTCAACTATTAGTTTATTTAGTTTTGAATTGCTTTGTTTAGTCTCAGATTATATGAATAGTGTTTGTTATGCCAAAAGCTACAAACAGGAACAGATTTTTCGTGCTCTGTTTGTGCTAAAATGGGAAAAAAGAAATGATACAAAATGTTTTATTGTTATATTGAGATTATGTCAAGCAGCAAAAATGCACAAAGAAAATTTCTGTAGTTAGTTACAATAGCATGGAGAAATGCATGTCTCTCTTTTCATATAAACCTTGCTAGAATACGTGTGAATATCTTTATAGCAAATGAATGACTGTATTGTCTGACATCCTAATTAAGTGTATTTTTTATTTTTGTCACTTTTTATAGCTTACTGTCATTTAAGATTCTAGCTCCTTTGTGTCTATTCAGAATTCACAAAAATGAAAGAGTTGACCTTCTTATTATAAAGAATAAACTCTTTTCCTATGAGCATTAAATTATACACTGAATGCATTGAACTTTGGCCATACATACAGGTAATGATCCTTTTATTTTTTTTCTACTGTGTGATAGTATGCAGAACATGCCTGTTCTGTCTCAAGTTAGAATGAAGATGAAAGGTCTTAACCCATTTTCATTAATATACAAGAGAATGAGTGGAGACTTACAAGTTTACTTCTCATTGAAATTCAAAAACAAAAGACAAAAAGGGAATGAAGATGAAAAATGCATTTTTCAGTAGTAAATAACATGCTATGTGCTTTCAGGAATGTAGAATCATAGAATCAGAGTGGTGTAGTTTGGAAGGATCATCCAGTTTCAATCCCCAGCCACAGGCAGGGACACCTCCCACTAGAACAGGTCACTCAAACTTCATCCAACCTGGCCTTGATAATCTCCAGGGAGGGAGCAGTCAACCTCTCTGGGAAACCTGTTCTAGTGTCTCACCACCCTCACTGTAAAGAACTTCCTCCTAACATCCCGTTTAAATCTCCCCTCTTCCAGTTTAAACCCATTACCTCTATTCCTGTCATTACAAGACCTTGCCTGTATTTCCTCCCCAGCCTTCCTGTAGGCTCCTTTCAGATATTGGAAGGCTAATATAAGGTCTCCTCGAGGCCTTCTCTTCTCCAGGCTGAAGACCCCCAACTCTCATAGCCTGTCCTCGTGGCAAAGGTGCTCCAGCCCTCTGATCATCTTCATGGTCCTCCTCTGGACTTGCTGCAACAGTTCCATGTCCTTCTTGTGTTGGGGGTATAAATGAGTGCTACATGGTACAATACAATATCATTCCTTGACTATGTACTTACCTGTTAATTTTGTCCTTGTCTCAGTTTCAGACCACTGCATCCAGCTGTTTCCAAGACAATAACTCATCATATCTTATGAACTTTTTAAATTGCAAATTCTTACCCCAAAGGTAGTAGTGATAAAAACTGTTCAAAGTTCCTGTTCCTTTTACATGTAAAGTTATCCAGAGGACTTGGCTCCAGTCTTTTCACCTGTAGACATCCCGTTCTCACCCAAAGGCATGGAACAAGTTCATCAGGATAATAAACATAACCTGACCTACTCATAGGGTACATAGTAGAGTGTAGGAAATGCTTTTTTAGCCTTTGCTCAGAGTACTGAGAGACTGATGCACAGAGATGTTTTGACTTTAGTGGGACAAAAATGATAGGTACAGAATGCAACTGAACTAGTGGAAGGCTACTGCCAGGGCACAGATTGATAACTGCTGAAGGTCTGAAAAGACATAAAGAGAAGAAACTTGGCAGATGTTTTATGTTAGAGATAACAAGTGTCTAGAAGTTAAGCAGTGTCAAGCAAAAGGAATGTAAGCTTTGCCTGAATAAGGAGTTGTGTCCCAATAAGATGTTGCTAACCGATCGCTTGCTACAGTTGAAGTAACCAATTGTTATTAGACACGATGTAAAAGTTTTGATTTTTAGAATGTATAAGCTGGTGCTTTACACACAATAAATGGACACTTTACTTGTATCAAGTAGCATCTTGTCTCTCCATCATTGTTAGTACAGCACTCCCAGTGTTTCATACACTACAAGTTGAAATATGTATGCATTCATTCACAATGTTTCAGAGGAGTACATAATAACCATGTATCATAGGATGTCAGATGTAGCTCAAAGGAGACATATGACAAAACACAACAAAGGTTCTGTGGGTAGCTTGCTCTGGAGGAATAAACTCTCAATCTGTGAGGACATGGATTATGTTATACCATCTCTTCTTGTCATCAGATGTTGCTCTATGATACATTATTTATCAATATAGACATATTGTTGCATTTGCAAATTAATTCAAATAATTTCAGTACTCATGAGCAACGTCAGAATGCTCTCTGATAAAGATTAAATGTCAGGACCTAAATTAATCTTAGACTTGTATTTAGAATGGCTCATCTGCCAGAGAAACAGAATTGTAGTTAAGGAAAATCTGACATCAAAGAAACTGAAAAGCTGCAATTGCAGGCTTATGCTCTTAGTACTCATCTTCACAGGCACTTCTGATTCATGGGCTGGAATGAGCTTCAGTCTCTTGGGAAGCCATATTCAAGATAGTGGCTGAAAACATTGTGACAGTTTGAAGTCTATTTGGCTCTCTAAGATAGGTGACTTGCAAACAAATTCAACAGAACTGAAAATTATATACTTAAACTTAGATTATTTTTTTTTTCTAGTGAGGAGCCCACACTTGGAAATGATAATGCAGTAATCCTGAATATTAATAATACAAACTAATGACATCAGTCCATTTCAACCTGTATTCACACTATCTTCTCTGCATGAGAGTTAGGGTCCAGATTCCCACGGGTACTAAGGTGTCAGAAGCAGATACTTAAACTATGATTTTAATTCTAGTCTAAAATTAAGATCTGACTCCCAAAGCACTTAATTTTAAACCTTAGTTGAGTGTTTACATAGTTAGCTGAATTTTTTGCTTAGTCCGAATGGCTCTCTAGCCTACATTCATGTGCAGGTGCAGTCTGTGTTGGAGATGGTACCCACACTGCAGCCAGAGAGAACCCTCTGTTGCAGCAGTTAGATATGCCTTGAAGGAAGATGCAGCCTGTGGAAAATCCATGCTAAAGTAGACTCCTGACCATAATTGTAGCCTGGAAAGAAGAGTCCATGCTGGAGTGCATTTTCTGGCAATAAATGTAGCCTGTGGGTGTTCCATGATGGATCAGCCTGTTCCTGAAGGACCATGCCCTGTGGAAAAGGCTCATTCTGGAGCTGGTCACTATGAACTGAAACACAAGGGAAGTATCCACACTGGAATTGTTTGTGGAAAGACCTTATACTGGAGAAGGAGAAGGAGCGGAGGAGGAAGGAGTGGCAAAAAAAAAGTATTACAGACTGACTGGAACCCCCATTGCTCATCTCTCTTCCAGTGCACAGCAGGAGGATGTAAAAAAGTCAGGAGAGAAGTTGAGCCTGAGAAGAAGGGCAGTGGAGGGAAGGCTTTTTACTTTTGTTTTTATTTGTCACTATCCTAATGTGTTATTAATTGGAAATAAATTTAATTAATCTTCCTCAAATTAGATCTGTTTTGCCCAGGACCACAATTTCTGAGTGATCTTTCTCTCATTATCTCACCCCTCAAGATTTTTATCTTATTTTCTCCCTCTGTTCTGCTGATGGGGACTGACAGAGTGGCTTGATGGGTACCTGGCAGCTGGCCAAGGTTAACTCATCACAATTCAGTTATATTCAGAAACCAGACAATTTTCCAGTTCAGTTCTTAGAGGGACTCAACCTCCACTGCAGAAGAAGTCAGTAAAACCTTGATTTATTTTAAATTATACAATCAAGGAGAGGGGACCTTTTTAGCCTGGCTGTTTCATTTCTTCTGCTTAAAGTGGTGTTTACTAGAGCTGATTAATCAGGTCTGTATCCAGACAGGTTTTGAATATTTCCAAGAGTAGAAACCTCACAACTTATTTGTGCAGTCTGTGCAGTGTTTAAGCACCTCAATGTATGAAATATTTTTTCTTAAAGCAGAGCTTCCATGTCCAGTGCCTCTTTGCTCCAGAATGCCCTGATTTATCTTGCACTTGAAATGCTGGACTTGGACCTGCACTCTGTATGTGTCTCAATAGCACTCAGTAGAGGGAAAGAATAACCTTCTGTGACCTTCTGGCAATGTTATTTCTAATGCAGCCCAGGAGAACATTGCTCTTCTCTGCCACAAAGGTATATTGCTGACTTAGGTCCAACTCAGTGTCTACTCTGACTGCCAGGTCCTTCAGTGCCCAGATGATTTCCAACAGCTAAGTCACTCTAAACAGCACTATGCTTTTCTGGTGATTCAACATCTCTCTCACTTTTTTCTCATTTGAATGCTTCTTGAGAGTGTATTCTATCCCATCATCTGTGTCATCAATGAAGAGGTTAAACATATTGACCCTAGTATCAAAGCCAAGGGTATACCACTTGAAATTGGCCTCCAGATGAAGTTCATGCCACCTTTCCCATCAGGCATGGATGTATGCACCACATGGCAAACTGCACAGATCACAGGAAGATATTCAGAGCACAGGAAACCCACAAAGAATATGAATGACCTCATCCTGCTCCCTCTCTGACTGAGCAGGATGAAAGTTCACTAGTGAGAATATAGTATATACAAGGGAGTCTCCTCAACACCTGGTCTCTGACAGCCTACCCAATAGCTTTCCCTGCATCCTAGTCTCAATTGTTGGCACCTTGACATAGGAACTGTGAGTCCACAGCCATGCTCTAGATGCTGGTACAAAAGTTCATCCATGGCTTGGTCCTTGCTAGGGTCATTGTCTGCCTCTCACAGTCACTAAAGGAAGAAAGGGTTTGATTTGTGGGGTGTTGGTTTTGTTTTTTGTTTTTTCTTATGAACTGCCTAATTGTCTAGTGAGCTGTGTCTTCAAGCACACTGCATATTTTGTTATGTTAACCATTTTAAAATCAGGGATGGCCTCTAGATCCTTTGCTGGACTGAGTCTTAAATTTAAAGTGACCAATCTAGTGACTGAAAATCGAAACGACTGGTAAAGAAGATTTGTAAAGTGATCAGGAAAAAGCAGAAACAGTCTACTGACTGACAAGAAACTGTATATTCGTAAGGAAAATGCTATTAAGAAAATATAAGGGAAGCTGTTAGGATATTATTTTAAAATGTTTGGGGAATGAATATTGTTAAAATTTTATATTGAGTACTTTGTGTTTAAATGCAGAATAAAATTTAAATTTTAAATAGAATCATAGCTTGGACTGGATGATCTCAGAGGTCTCTTCCAACCTTTCTGATTCTATGATTCTATGATAGAATTGTTATAAATGAGCCAGAGATTTTATTTCAAAAGCTCATTTCTTGAATCATAGAATCATTTAGTTTGGAAGAGACCTCAGAGATCATCTATTTCCAACCCCCTGCCATAGGCAGGTACACCTCCCACTAGAATAGGTTGCTCAAGGCCTCATTCAACCTAGTCTTGAACACCTCAAGAGAGGGAGCATTCACAAATGCCCTGGACAACCTGATCCAGTGTTTCACAGTCCTCACTGTAAAGAACTTCTTCCTAACATCTAGTCTAAATCTTCACTTTTCCATCTTAAACCCATTACTCCTCATCCTGTCATTGCAAGATTTTGTAAATAGTCCCTCCCCAGCCTTCCTGTAGACCCTCTTCAGATACTGGAAGGCCATTCCAAGGTCTCTTGAAGCCTTCTCTTCTCCAGGCTGAAGAGAACCAACTCTTGTAGCCTGTCCTCACAGGACAGGTGCTCCAGCCCTCTGATCATCTTTGGGACCCTCCTCTAGACTCGATCTAACAGTTTGTCATAGCTTTTTGTTTAAGAGCATGACAGACTAAGACTATTCTACTTTACTCTTTTTAATGAAAGAGGGCAGTAAAATAATAATGCTCTCACTGAATTGTAGAGGAAAATACAGAAAAAGCTGTATTTAAAAATGTACAGGAAAACGTGAATCTTAAACACCTAATACAGATACAGGATATATAAGAATTCCCCCAAAACCTTACCCCCCCAACCAAATCAAAACCACCAAAACTCCAGTGCTCATTTTGTCCCATCCTCCACTGTTTCCCAAATAGGCTCAAGCAGGGTGAATTTCTCTGCAATTGTGGACTTGAAGGCCACAGCCCACAGGGTATGCTTACATAGTTATCTAGATAAGAATCCCTATGGAGAGCCGAAAAGGAAGGGAGAAAAGAGAATGAACTGACCTTTCTGCCTGCTTATCAACTGTTGGTGGGATTATGGGATTGAATAACAAAATTATGATATTCAGGGCTGGCCAGTTTGTCCCCTGGGACAGATCTTGGTCTCTGTAGATTTTAAGGAAATCTAGGATAACCTGGAATCTCTCAAATCATGGCACAACTATTATTGTGTTGGGGGCTCCAGAAACATACACAGTATTCCAGGTGAAAGTCTTTACTTTAGTCAAATGATAGTAAAAAAAGGGTAGAAATTGGATTGAATTATGACTGATAGTGAATAAAATAATAAAAAGGAGAGTGAACAAAATAATAAAAAGTTCTTTTGCTTAATGTTCTTATTACACTAAAAATCTTGGGTTATATTATTGCTGTTAGCATTACCTGAATCAAAGACTGGAGAAAAAAAAATATATTAAAATATCATATTGAAAATACAGCTCAGCCAAGTAAACTTCTGAAGTACACAATAATAGATAACATAACAAGAAAAACACCAGTAAAGCCTCTCAGGAGAAGGAAGTTAATTGAATGGCCAGCAAAAGAAGAAAAAAAAATCTCAAGGGTATTTGGTCATTTAAGAGCATTTGCTTGCTGACCAAGCCAGAATGTTTCAGGGTTTTAAAGCAAAGTGGTAGTCTGGGGAAAGATGAATGAAATTAAAATAACCCTTTTTTGAACCAACAGTGGCTAGTTAGGGCAGAAAATGTAAATAGAAGAAAAATATTAAGCTTGATCTTTAATGGTGATAGCTTTTATGTTGTAATAAAATCATTTATTTCAGCTCAGTGAGCACAGTTTGCT
The DNA here is from genome assembly GCA_013396835.1 of Psilopogon haemacephalus. Taxonomy (NCBI): domain Eukaryota; kingdom Metazoa; phylum Chordata; class Aves; order Piciformes; family Megalaimidae; genus Psilopogon; species Psilopogon haemacephalus. The sequence continues at coordinate 84,317 of VWZI01001806.1, read as the reverse complement.
CTAAAACCAGAAAATGCATAGGGAATCTGGAGAAGGACTACTAATGTTTCATAGTTCTCTCTAGTGTTTAGGTAATTCTATTGTTATAAGAGACAAGAACATGCAGCCAGGGAGAGTGAGAAAAAATAATAAAAACCTATAGTAACTAACCAAAATCCCAATAATTCCTTCAATCTGCAGAAGTGACTTTTTTGATCATTTTTTCCCCTCTCTCTATTTTGTTGCTTTTATTTTTTAATAAAGTAGCTGAGGAAGGAACACAGTTGGATTCCCTCCAATTCTGTGATAGTATCTCTCCTTCAAATTTTTGCTCCTCTAATTAACTGAAAATATGCCCTTCAGCCACCTGTACTATTTGAAGTATATATGCTGCACTGTGTTCATAGAAGGCAGGGAAAACTCAAAAAACTGTGAAGGCATTGTCAGCTCTCTGTTAGGCAACAATACTGAAATTGCAGTTTCCTGACTGTTTTTAGCTCCTAAGAATAGGAGAAAAGCCAGGTTAAAAAAAAAAAAAAAAGAGAAAGAAAGAGAAAATATATTTGTGTGTGGAGAAGGGGGAATTTAGGAGCATAGGAAAAGCAAGTAAAATAAGAAAATAAAAGAGGAAAAATATGCTGTACAGAAAACATGGAGGAAGAATCCAATCCAATACGGGTTTAAAAAGAAAAGGTAATAGGGCAATCTTAGGGAAAGGTGTAATCACAAACAGAAAAAAAGAGATTGTCAAAGTTTGCTGTAATTCCAGAATCAGAAACTAAAAGGTAGTTCATAGTAGACTTGGAATTTTAAAATTTGCATATTTACATTTGAATATGTAAGTCAGATAATGCTTTGTTCCCTTTGTCTTGTCACTTCTCTCTTTTATCAGCTCCTTATTTGGTGGGTGGTTTTTGCAGACTATATTAATATTCTCAGTAGAGCTTGTGCCTTTGCAAAGCTGATACACAGTATATGCAAAGAAGGCTTGTGAAGAATAAAAATCATAGGTGTTTTTCTCCACCTTCCACCTTTTTCTGTTGAGCTCAGAGGCTAAACAAAGCTAATCAGAGATGAATGTTCAACCCTTGGTACCAGGTAAAACCAAAATAAATACTTTATGATTCTTATTTGGGTAAATCTTTCGAATACTCTAATGTGCAGACTGAGTTGTTCACATCTGAAATTATAATGCTCTTTTTAGAATGATGAATTTGACTTCTGGGAATAAGAGTAGACTCCTATTTCATGAAAGGATACATGCACAGAGAGGAAAAAATGTTTTTGCAGAGAACAGCTCAAGTGAAAACAAATAACTAGTGCTTCTTTAGGAACTGGCAGGTTAGTCCCCAGGCGCCGTTTTTGAGTCTGTGAAGTTCAGCACCTGCAGGATACTAGAAACATCCTTATTAACGTTACATAATATATACATTAATGTATAGGTGAACAGTTGAGGGCTTAGAGAGCTCTTGTACATAGACATTTGAATTTTCACTCATAGACATTCTGAGTCCTGTACTTATTGCATTGCTTACTGACTTCAGGATCTCTTTGTGAATTTTTCTGTCTTACTGCTCTGTTGAAAATCAAACTTATAACATCTACTTAAGTTTCATTCTGTCTTTGGCCTCCACCCATGCACACTTCTTCTTAGGTCACACAGACAGTAAAAACAGTAACAAAATACTGCTATTCTAGAATGGGGCCAGTTGCTATTTAGGTCTTCCTGAGCTTCATGCAGTAGGTAACAGCCTTAGTTACCAAATTTCACGCAACTGTCTCTTCATATTAAGTACACATCTGTTACCAGATCCACTGGGGGTCACTATTTAGTCCACTGATACCCAACAGAGCAAATAAGAGACATTTCTGTAGTCAGCTGTGGTCCTGTTGAGCTAAGGTCACAAAGTAAAAGCCAAAAGTCCAAAGAAATACTCTCAGCCACTTTGGACTCGTTGATAGATTTTCTTTACTATATCATAGCCCTCAAATGAGAATGGTAATCACATCTATCTGCAAAACCCAGGAGGTGAGGAGGGAGCAATGTGCCAGCTGCAGTATACTGCTGGCAGAATCTGAAACTCCTGGCTTACAGAAATTCTAAATGGACACATTAACATGTAGTAACAAGTCAACAGTCACCAGAAGATATTAGTGATTGTATTCTGCCCAGGCAAATAATTTTTATGTAATTCCTCCAATAGATTTTTTTTAGTGTGTGTTTTATTTGATAAACAGTAAATAGAAAGAGGAGAAGGCTAGGATATACAAGGAAATTCAATAGACAACAAAAGATAGAAAATTATGCAATTCATTAACATCACTGAAGAATAGAAGTAATGATTTTTTAAAATACTTGCTTTCACATTCTGAAATGAGTAACAGCTACCACTGCAGCTGGCAATAGCTGCCAACTGTGTGTGTAATAATTTTTCAGGCTCTGTAGCGCCTACAACAGACAGCAATTTTGTGGGTGCTAGGGAACGCACTAAGGAATTTAAAGCAGAACCTTTTTATTCTTCTCCCATAGCATTTCTGCTTATTATGACAGTCATAACAACACAGTCAAAAGCTTGATCAGGGAAGAGGTGGCTGCATATTTATAAGGTCCATAACTCTTTTTTCCCAATGGATTTCATGTCATTTCAGTCAGAAAATTGCCTCCAGACAAACGCCATAATACATTGGAGAATAATTTACTCTGTTTTCTTTCACCACGATGCAGCTGAACATGTAGGAGAGTGAGAAGGTATCAGTCATGATGAAATGCTTGCTTTCATAGCACTGATTGTTTCATAATAAAGCAGAGTCTTTACAGTAAAATGACTAACACAATTAGTACATACCATGACCTAAAAAGAGGCTTTTTTTTCTTTGAAGTTAATGAAAAAGGATCCACATCTTATATATATTAAGATTTGAAAATTATAAACACAGTTCTGAAAACCAGATGAATTACCTACATTTATGTGAAGTCATCAATGCAAGATCCAATAAAAAGATTACATTTCTGCAATGTAAGTTTGCTGAAACTTAGGACAGATGCCTAGAATATTTTGGCATTTTTGAGGAACAATCTCTCATCATCCATAAGCAGACTGATGATCTATAATTGTTAAGTTCAAAGTTACATATATCTGATCAAGAAGAAACATCAGCCATGAGTTTTTGCCCCTTTTTTAGTTTTCATGGATTTAGCCAAATTGAATCTACTGTACTGATGAGTATTTGATACCAGACTGATGTCATGCCAGATTTAAAATTAAAGTGCTGGCCAAAGCAGGGTGTCATGGGGCTTGTAGTTCTGATTGTAACATAAGTTTCCTGTTTCTGTTTGCTACTTCTGATTTATGGCTTGGGGTGTTGGCCTTTTCAGCTGGGCTGGCTATGGGCTTGGGGTGTTGTGGGGGGGTCATTCTATGTCTGACTGTCTTCTGATGCTGCTTTTGCTTTAGCTAAAGTAATTACACATTGCTTTATTTCCCTTCAACTGCTTATTTCAGCCCAGGGCTTTTTGTGCTACTTTCCCTCCCAATCTTTGTGTGGAGGGCTTGCTGCTTAGAGCAGGCTTAAACCAGGACACTGGCAATTGGGAAGCTAAGCAAATTTAATGAAATTGCTTTTCACTTGCATTTACAGTATAGAAAATTATTCTGAGGACAGAAATAAAAACGTGCTCTTAGACAAAGGAATTAGCATTCACTAATATATTAGAGCACTTACATTATCTAGTTCAGGTTCTTCCTCTAGGTATTATACCTGGAGTAAAAGACTCCTTCTGCAACTTGCTTGAAGTATTAAGTCATGATCCTGCTTTTAATTTGGGAAAAAAACAACAGGAAGAACACAGACAATATACTTTTCTCAGAGAGAGAGAGAGACCACCTTTCTGCTTTAGGGACATGCAGTAAATAGTGTGACGTCTCCCTTTAAGTTTGGGTATTTATCAAGGTTGGGTATTTATCAAGGTTGGGTATTTATCAAGGTTACACAGGATTTCCTTTAAAATTAATAAATTCAGAAGAGGATATTAAATCCTCTCATTAGTACTAATAAAATAACTTCTTCTCTTACTGTTGAACATGAGACCTTCAGTAGAAAATAGAGAAACTACAGAATCCATTAGACATAACTTTAATTCAGTGGTGAGCATATTCACTCAAGAGTGATGGAAGGGTAATAGAACCTTTCTGTTACCTCCAAGAATTCTTTAAAAATGAACTTCAAATAGTCTTTGGATAAAACTGAAATTAAGTGAAATGAGATAAAAGTCTTGAAAAAAAAGGAAGCTGATCTATCACTTCTTCATGTATTCTGATCTCTACCTGCTGATGTCTTCATAACTCCTGTAACATGATGTCCATACACAAGTAATTAAGAAAGATGTCCTATCTGAGAAAAACTGAAAGACTTGATATTATAATTTTCTAATAGTTGAGGGAGGAAATTCAGGTATTCTGCTTACTGGATAAATGTCCACTTTGCTGTCAATAACATTAAAAATTGTATGAGAACAAACTGAGAGAATCTGCATCTGACTCATGAAATGATTTAGGTTCCATTCTTTCTAGTTTCTAATTTTAGCTTTTTTTTTTTTCATGCGGAGATAGTTCTGAGGAAACATAAAAGAGCAGAATTTATTACATGGGAGAATTTTAAGTAGGTATTCCTTTGGGCTTCAATATCTCAAATACAACTGTTTCAAGCACTTCATCCAAAGAACTATGGCCAACCATGGCCTAAAATGACACTAGCTTTTCAATTACAAGCTGTTCTTCACCAATTTGAGCCTACCAGAAAAAGGACGGTCTAAATTCCTTGATTAAAATTTTACTCATTATATTCCTGACATTAAAGTTCAAAAACTATCTTTGAAAAGCTGTTAAGTACAAATGCAGATAAGCTAGCCAGACCTTTGTCTCTGAGTTTTGGGTGCACAAATCTCCCACTGGCTCCATGCCTTCTGGAGTTCCATTTGTGCAGGGACTAAAGGACTGTAGATTACTGTTTCCACTGTGAGAGGTCCTAAAAACATAGTAAAAAAATCCCAAACAATTAAACAAGATAAACAAGTCTTTTTAAAAGGCAGTGGATATTGCATGTCAGTTAATGGTAACCAGAACAAATTCTGTGGTGAGAATACTTAAAGACACAAACTTATGGTTTGATATTAAAATGTTATTTACTCTGAAAAAAATGATCAGGTTATATAGTATCAAACTGTTTTTCTGTACCTGCCTGTAGAAGATGAACACAATAAGAAGGAAGTGAAAAATCTGTTTAAAATAGTCTTCTCTGAGAACATCCACAGTCTTATTGGATAATGGATAGGCAAGTAGCATCAAATCACAGTAACCTCAATGTTTCTTTTTATTCCTTGTGCATTGCAGTGTAGATGGCAAAAACTTTGATTTTACACGTAGTCTGTATCTTTATAAAGCAATTCTAAAAAGTTGAAAGCATTGGGAAGTTACTCAGAAACAGCAGATGTGTTTCTCAAGGTAGCTTTATATCAGAAAATTCTGTAATGTGTAGGGAAAGGTACAGGACATTGGGAAAAATTAGTTTGCTTCTATCATCAAGCAGTAGGTCAGTTTCTGTATGCTGTTCAACACTTCAGTGGACTAGAAAGGCAGAGTCATACCTCTGTCAAATATGTGCATTTGTTGCTATACACAAAGAATAAAACAATGGAAAAGCTGATTCATTCTTCTCAGGCACACTGAGGTATTAATATAATTTCCTTACTTAAGCATTTAGTAAGCAGTGCCAAAGCTCTCAGTCTTCAAAAACACAACTGCTGAGGGGTGATAGGTGGGGAACTTTTCATATGAAGAGTGCTTAATGACTGCTTAAGATCTCAGTGAAATCTCGTTTCCCCAACTGATGCCATATACTAATAGTTTGTAGCATTCTTCTACACAGTACATCAATTAAAAATTTTCCTGCAAATGTGAAATATAGCTTCAGCACATTAGAATATAGCTTTTTTGTTAGATTATGGTCTCTTCTGACCTTCTAGTTTTCCATAATGGGCAAGTTACAGCCATTTCTGTTCATGACCTTGCCAAGGCGTTTTTCCTTCTTCAGAGAGTCTCTTTCAATGAAGAACTGAGCAAAACTTTCAGCTTAAAATCCACAGCTATATAATTTAATGAGAGGACAGCCTACAGAAAGAGGAAGAAATTTCCTAATAACTTGAATACAGATCTAGGGAGCAGTCTTTTCTTATTAATAATGTTTTCAGATTTGAAAACAACCTCACTTCTGTGGTAACTGTAACAGCAGGTATTATGGTGCAAGATTTTATTTTTCAAAATTAAGATATAAGTTATTAATTTTTATTTTTTGGAGTCTTGCTACTGACCAGTATTTTTAATAATAGGTTCTTTGCAACGATCATGAAAAGTGTTACACAGATGAGAAAAGGGAATCTAGAACACTTAAGAAATAACCAGCAAAATACAAACATTAAACCATTAGAACTGCAAAAGAGGTTCTTGCAGTCAATATACCACTTGCCCACTAGAGGGACTAGAGAAACTCCTTTCTGCTTAAGGCAGGAGGCACTTGGATTCACTTAGTATTTTACAAAGAGGCTTTTAAGAATTTACTCACAAAATTAACATCTCCAGATTTCTGGTGCTAACTACAGTTTCCAGACAGGAGCCAAACACTTGCAGGGAGTTGTGTTGATGTCTTGTCAGCTGTTGAGGATTTAGATCTTCCCAGGCTCTAACAAGGGTGCTGGGAGAGCGACAATCTCTGACCTGATTCTTGTTCCTCTTGGGCGATCTGTATCACTTCCAGGGCTCCCAGTTTTGGAAGAAGACTTGTAAATGTGCAGTCTTGGAATGATGTCATGCTGGCTAAGCAAGTCTATCACATGAAGGCCTTTAAGGCCTAAGCCTGGTAAACGGAGACAAGACAGTTTCAAAGCAGACAAAGTATCAGGACTTGTTATTATGTAGCAGAGCTAGCTTAAAGCTTAGGAGAGTATGGCAGGATGCAATGGCATAGAACAATGGCAGAAACCCAATACTACAGCAGAGCATATTGAGGCAGAGCATGTTGCCTTTACCTTTTTGTCTCTTTTTATTAATGTAGCCTGAGAGTATGGTTCCTTTGGCCATAGATCAGCCAATCAGAATGGCAGTTTGCCAAAACTGACCATATTAGGTGAAACCAGGGCTTGCTTACCCTTATTTCATCAAAACACAAACAAGTGTATAAACACAGTATCCCAGTGCCTCCTGCCTTAAGCAGAAAAGTGCTTCTTGAGTCCATGAAAACATGGCAGACAGGAGAGGTGCCTGGAGACTGAAGGAGGGCAAATATCACTACGATCTTCAGAAAGAGTAAGATGGAGGACACAGGTAACTATAAACTGATCAGCTTCATCTCTGTCCCTGGAAAGGTAATGAAGAAAATTATCCTTGATGCTGTCCTTAAGCCTATCAAGGATGAGAAGGTCATTAGGATCAGTCAACATTGTTTTACCAAAGGGAAGTCACTTTGACCAACCTGATAGTCTTTTTTGAGAGCATAACCATGTGGATTGATGACAACAGAGCAGTGGATTTTGTAATGTAAAGCCATTTCTATTATTCTAATAACTAAATAAGATATTGTATTTTCAAAAACTGAGGCAACAAAAGCAATAAAACAAGAATTTAATCACTGGTGTTCTTCATTACTTTGGAGACAGCCACAGGTTGTTGCATATAAATTTATGTCACTTTTAAACACCATGCAGAAGAAAAATTTGAGAAAAGACTGAATGTACCAGATTACAGTGTAGATTTTTTTTTTTTTAAGTGTAAAGGAAATAGAATGTAACCTGGTGTTATGGTTTCAGAACCATACCAGTGTATGGTTTCAGAAAAGAAATACACAAAATGACAATTCTTGCTGAAATCAATTTTAAGTACATCTTCTACTGACACTCATCTTGTAGAAGAAGCTAGTTTTAACCACTTGACATTCTTGGGGAAATTCATGTATATGAGTCAACTGCATGACAGAAAAATAACAGATGTGCAGTGGATATCTAATTTCTTTATTCTGCCCTATTATAGTCATTAATTAAAAAATAATTATTTTAAACCAAAACAACTAATTTTTTGTTTGTACATCAGACTATAACACCTGCTCACTCACATGTAAAGACAGAAGACAAAATTCTGTGCTGACCTGTATGCATTAATCTATTTATAGGATTTGTTATGTGTTCTCTGATATCATAATTTTTGTTTTAAAAAGCAGCAAAGTAGTATTTGCTCTAACAAACAAGCCCCCCCAGGCCTGCAAATATTGGGAGGAAAAGTTTAAAAAAAAAAAAAAAAAGAAGAAGATCTGCTTTGAGATACAGAGTTTAATAGAAATGTATAATTTTAATTTATAAAATGTACAAGTTTAATAGGAATGTACAATTACGATAGCTATTTTGCAGAAAAGCAGAGCAAAAGCAGACCAGCAGCAGAAGGCAGCCATAAAACAAGCCCCAAACATCCAAGCCCACAGCCAGCACAGCTGCAAATGCTAACACACCAAAACCAGAAACTGGAAGCAACAACTGGAAACAGGATGTCTCTCATGTTGCAATCTGAACAACAGGCCCCATGGTACTTCACTCCGGCCAGCACTTTTGCTTTAAAGCTGGCATGATGTCATTCAGGAGAAGATTAGGACTACTGGTATATCGTCTATCTACCTTTACCATAGAACCTTCCGTAATATTAGTTTGCAATTAAATATATATTTTTTATGTAAGAGATTGGACAGGAATAGGAGACATTCAATGCATTGATGTGCTTCATGCTGAATTCATGGCCCAGGTTTATACATCCTACTAGCGGTATCTGATTCCCTGGAGCCAGTTCATTCGTAGTTCAAAGCCGTTCATATTCACCTTTATGGGCCCACTAGGTGTTAGGATGTATAGTATGCACCATAATAAGAGTTTATACTTGAGTTTGCTCTCAAAATGATCTAGTCTACAGAGATCAAAAGCATCCAGAAAACAAAGTGAAATTAAGTAAATAGAAATGATATGTGAGTTTCAATTTAAAAATCACACTCTGAAACAAAATGCTGGTGTAGACATAGCCATTAATAAGTGATTTATATAAACATGTGAGCACATAATTTTCATTTATTCTTACTTTATTGTATGAGAGGAAGACAGCTGGAAAGTACTCTGATAGGAACACTTTAAAGACTGAAAAATCAGGCTATTTTCAAACATCAAACCACACTTTGCTGCATTCACCAACAATGTATTCTGTGTAAATTTTTCATTCATACAAAATACTTATCACCATCATGACATATAAAAAACCAATATAATGCAAGTTTTGAAACATAATTTGTCTTATAAAAAATACAACAAGATGAATTTTCCTTCAAAAATGTTGGAAGCACTGGAAATGGCCAGATACATTTACTACATTTCAGTATTCTGCCTAAAAATGAAAGAAGTGTTATACCTAAAAGATATTAGTCTATCAAAGTACCTTCCTCTATATTTTTTTTCTGATTTTTTTTTTTAAGGTTTTAATCCTATCACCTATAAAGATAGTACAAATATGTAATTTTTTCCCAGGAGTTTTAGGATTAGATATTACAAATGTGCATTAAAGTGTTTTTGGAATTAGTCATAATAGAATATATGCACAAATTGTTAAGATTAAAAGCAATTGATAATCACAATGAATTTATTTTACCAAAAGAGAGAGACTCAATTTGGTGTATCTGCAGATCTCTATTTTTTATTATATCACTATTAAAAAAAAAAGAAGATAAGATTTAAAACTCAGCTAGCTACATATTATGATCTGCTGATACTAAAATTCATAATAATTTTTCAAATTATTTTGATTTAAAAAATTTTGATTTCAGGTTATTGTAATTTAAATTTGTGTTTTGTAAATTTGTGTACATGCGTTTTCTAAATTATTCTTCCAAATAATAACTAAGAAGTCAAATAGTATTTTAGATGCATTTGTTCCTTGTTTAACAGAAGGAAGACATAATTTTAAAATTTTTGATGCCTGTGGTATTGCCATGACCAATATTGAGAAGAGGTTAGTATGCTTATTAAAAAAATAAATCCCCTTTAATTACTAAAAGTATTAGATTGATCAGGAAGATAAATAATAGCTATTACATATACTTAGGATTCTTCATAACTTTACCAATTTTCTTTGTTGTGCTATTTTTTAAAAGTTAAAAGGAATTGCAGGCATGTTCTACCAAGAACTGGAAACTTCCCAGTGTCCAGTAGATGTTGCAGACTTCAGTCTCTCCAGGAATCTGCTCAAGAGGGTACCATGGGAAAAAACTCTGGAAGGAAGGGGGGCCCAAGAAAGCTGGTCATGGCTCAAGGATCGCCTCCTTCAGGCCCAGGAGCAATGCATCCCAAAAAAGAGGAAGGCAGGTAAGAATGCAAGGAGGCCTGCATGGATGAATGGAGAACTCCTGGACATGCTTAGACACAAGAGGAAAGCCTACAGAGTGTGGAAGAAAGGACAGGTAACCTGGGACCAATATGAAGATGTTGTTCATGCAAGCAGAGATCAGGTTAGGAAAGGTAAAGCACAGCTGGAGTTGAATTTGGCTGGAGACATTGAGGGGAACAAGAAGAATTTCTTCATGTGTATCAGTGAGAAAATGAGGACTAGGGAGAATGTGGGACCCCTTCAGAAGGGAATGGAGAGCTGGAGACAGGGGACATGGATAAGGCTGAGGTGCTCAATGACTTCTTTGCCTCAGTCTTCAGCAGCAAGTGCTCCAGCCACGATGTCCAAATTCCAGAGGGCAAAAGTA
>VWZI01001806.1:59189-72752 GCA_013396835.1 Psilopogon haemacephalus | reverse complement strand
AGGCCAAGTGTAAGGTCCTGCACCTGGGTCGCTGCAATCCCAAGCACAAATACAGGCTGGGTGGTGAGTGGCTGGAGAGCAGCTCTGAGGAAAAGGACCTGGGGGTCTGGGTGGATGAAAAGCTCAACATGAGTCTGTCTGCAGTGTGCACACGCGGCTCAGACAGCCAACCGTGTCCTGGGCTGCATTAAGAGAGGCATTACCAGCAGGGCAAGGGAGGGGATTCTCCCCCTTTACTCTGCTCTTGTCAGACCCCACCTGGAGTACTGTGTGCAGTTCTGGAGCCCCCAGCACAAAAAGGACATGGAACTGTTGGAGAGAGTCCAGAGGAGGGCCACAAAGATGATCAGAGGGCTGGAGCACCTCTGCTATGAGGACAGGCTGAAAGAGTTGGGGCTTTTCAGCCTGAAGAAGAGAAGGCTTCGAGGAGACCTTATAGCAGCCTACCAGTATCTGAGGGGGGCCTACAGGAAGGCTGGGGAAGGAGTATTCAGGACCAGGGGTAATGGGTTCAAGCTGGCAGAGGGGAGATTTAAGCAGGATGTTAGGAGTAAGTTCTTCACAGTGCGGGTGACGAGATACTGGAACAGGTTACCCAGGGAGGTTGTGTCTGCTCCCTCCCTGGATGTGTTCAAGGCCAGGCTGGATGAGGTCTTGAGTGACCTGACCTAGTGGGAGGTGTCCCTGCCTATGTAGAGGGGTTGGAACTGGATGATCTTTGAGGTCTCTTCCAACCTAAACCATTCTATGATTCTATATTTCTATGTTGGAAGAACAGAAGAAATATCCTGCTGGGTGAAACCAATGTTACTCCAATGCTGCTTTAGGCCAGACACAAGCCTCTGACAGTGGTGCTAAGATACACTGCTAAGCTTAACCGCTTTCTGCCCTCTATTTTCATCAAGCTCTCAGTGCAGCTTTTGCCTTGTAACTCTGACTAATCTTTTTATGATCTTTACACAGAATTGGCCATGAATTTGCCTGATCCCAGCATTAATTTACTGCATGCTATATAGTGTGATACTTATGATTTGTAGAAGATAGCATTGTATTCTACCAAACAATATTTTTTGTATTGTTCAGTTTCAGCAACACTATTTTAAGAGAGATATTTCCTGCAAATTATTTTTTAAAGGAAAATTTCAAGATTTTTCTTCAAATTTCCAGCAACCCATAGCAGAAATAAAACCTCCAAACAACAATATTGACATAAATATTTACTTTGCAAAGATCTTTAATTTGGTATACATCATATAGCATAAAATAAATTCTAAATAATCCATAGCAAATACTTTCATTGTTTTGTTTGTTTGTTTGTATTTTCCAATCATTAAGAAGAGCAGAAAAAAAATCAACCAGGCTTTAGTTCTAATGCTGTCATTCAAACTTTTAAGGCAAAGGTTTGTTGTAGACTTGATCAATGCTGAAACAATTCTTTTCTTCTCATATATTTACTGCTTTTTCAGAAGACAAGTGGAATAATTTTAAGACAAGAAGGACTAGAGACATCTGTTACCTGTCTGTGAAATATAAACCATATATATCAATCACAAACTGAAGAACAAGACCAAGTGTCCTTCATGTCTTCTTTATTGAGAGGAATTGTTTTGCTTATAAATATGACAAATCTGTTCTGAGAGAAATAATTTCTACTGAATATACAAAATTTACTTTTCTTTCATCAGAAGACACCTGTGGCTATTAGATATAGTGAGTGATTAATGTACAGGTATGTGATAATTTGCTTCATTATCCAAAGTGGTGGTCTGAGTGGCTTAAAGAGTAGGAGAGGACTCACAATGTTTTCTCAAGAAAAACATTTTTAAAGGTGAGTCTGTACAGCATGTCAGAAAATGTAGAGCTTCTAAGGAAAACAGGACAAGAATTCCAGAGTGGGATTTATCTTATCTGACTTTCTTCCGGTGCTGTTCTATGGAGATGATGTGACTTGAGTAATAAGGCTAATATTGAAAGCCTGTAGTATGTCTCTAAGAAGTTGTCAGGGACACAGATTCTGTTAGGTAAAGCACAGTTAAACTGTTACAAAAAACATAACACACATGTAATGCATGTGAATGGCAAACAGCATTGGTAAACATAACATGCATGCTATGCATGTGAATGGTAAACAGCAGAACTAGATGGTTTCCGCAAGAATATTTGCATATTGATTTGCTATACCCATCAACAAGGAACACCTTGAAGCAGCCCACCAAGAGATAAAGAATAAATAACCCAAAAGATGTTCTGCCTCGTGAAGCTTACCCATCCTCTGTCAGCCCAACATGGAGCAGTATGAATCTAACTTTGGGGATATGTGTCTATGGAGGACCTTCAGGGGAGCCTGAGATAAATCTTATGCAGCTAGAGATACCATACTCAGCTCCTGGCACCTCCCAGACCCTGAAGCTTAAAACACCTATGAGCAAGAAAAGAGTAAGCAGACAGATGTCTTGTTGTAACTTTGTAGTATCTTTTGCATTATTAATCACTCTTTCACAGAGACAATACATTTCAGAGCTCATTGATGAAGATACATTTGCTGAGTCAATATACTTAGTTCATCCTGACATAAACTGTTACTCTCTCAGAAGAGATATTTTTAAAGTGTTTATATATATATATTCATAACAATATAGACATGCAAATGCACACACACATGCACACACAGAGATATATGAATTACCTAAGATAAGATTTTTCAATTATTATTTTTTTAATTGCTCTAAACATTCACTCTGACTCCTGAAAAAAAATGTCTAAGTATTGAGAACTGAGGTTCCCATATCTTCAAATGTACACATGCTTTTCTTAAATACCCAAGAGCATTCAAGATTTTGATTTCAATTACTGATGTACTAGAATCTTATGATTTTTACCATTCTTAATTAAAACAGGAGGTTGTTTTTTGTTTGGATTTTTTTTTTTATTTGTAGCAATCTCTTTGCCATAACTATATTGCAATGGTAGAAAACTACCAGACAATGAAAGTACTGCATCAGTATTAACAGCCTGGTTCTGCTCTGCTCTGATAACTCAAAACTTTAATGTATACTAGCAATAAACAGAGACAAATTCCTACAAATAATTCAGTCCACTTTTAATTTAAAACTGACGGAATTGTAAGTTCAATTATATTACTTTTTGTATTTTGGCACGCTCTTTATCACCCTTGTGCTAAGCACACAGCAGGCTTAACATTGCATTGCTTTTGGAAACCTATCAAAACAAAGTTTTAACTTAGATTTTTATTAAAGTAATTTAACAAGTTGTAGCAGTTCAGGGAAAACATTTGGAATTGTAATTTAATATTATTAAGCAACGTATGTATTAAAGTCTGGCTTAGTGTCACCCTAAAAACAATGATTGTTTTGCTGCAAGAGCACAAAAACTTATGAAATCTGGCTTTCTATGTCACTACATCTCTCCTGACTGCAGTAAACTCGCCTTGCTGAACACAGATATTACAATATTCATCCCCATGGTAGTTTAAGTTTCCTTAGCTTTTTCTTGGGCTGCATTTTACAGTCCATAAACATCTGGTCAAGCATCATTACAGTTCTTTGGCTATTGTAATTCAATCACATGCTTTATGATCCACTGAGACACACAAGGACCAACGGTTCTGTTTGAACTCTGAAAAAAATTACACATTGAAAAATAACCTCACAGATTGCAGTGAAGTAGAACTTCTATAACTACAAAACAAAACATTTTTTTGCAGCTTCACAGTTTCTTCAAAGGCAGCATACAATATCCTTTACAGGATATATACACACCTCAGTTTTCAGGTTATGTTAGCATGACAGGTCTCATACAGCCACTGCTTTTCTCAGCAATTGTGCTGGTTTAAGATATTCTGCTCTAACAAGACTCACTCCCATGAGCAGAAGAGATAAGAAACCAAAATCTCTGTGGATTGAGATAAGGAGAGTTCCAGAAGATTGACACTGACACTAAACAGTTTTTTTTTTCAATAAAGATGCTTAGAAGTTTACATACCTTTGTAAAAGCACTACTGCTGCACAGGGAAGTCTTATTTTACACTGAAAAAATAGAATCATAGAATCAGTCAGGGTTGGAAGGGACCACAAGGATCACCTAGTTCCAACCCCCCTGACATGGGCAGGCACACCCTTCCCTAGATCAGGCTGGTCAGAGCCTCATCCAGCCTGGCCTTAAACACCTCCAGGGATGTGGCCCCATCCTCCTCCCTGGGCAACCCGTTCCAGGGTCTCACCACTCTCATGCTGAAGAACTTCCTCCTCATGTCCAGTCTGAATCTCCCCACCTCCAGCTTTGCTCCATTCCCCCTAGTCCTGTCACTACCTGATAGCCTAAAAAGTCCCTCCCCAGCTTTTTTGTAGGCCCCCTTCAGATACTGGAAGGCCACAGTAAGGTCATTTTGGAATCTCCTCTTCTCCAAACTGAACACCCTCAACTCTTTCAGTCTGCCCTTGTAAGAGAGGTGCTGCAGCCCTCTGATCATCCTTGTGGCCCTTCTCTGGACATGCTCCAGCATGTCCACATCTCTCTTGTAACAGGGGCTCCAAAACTGGATGCAGTACTCCAGGTGTGATCTCACCAGAGTGGAGTAGAGGGGGAGGTTCTATGTTCTTTTATGCCATTTCATACTCTCTATAAGCTTTCAAGTTTATACACAAAATTATAAAAAATAATGCAAAAGAATTCTACCAAATTTGATAAAAACTGCCTATTTCTGGAGTACTAATTCAACTAGAAAAACATCTAAATTTTTCTCTAAGGTGATTTTTAAAAATGTTTATCTTGGTAATCTGTATCAATATGCATATATATGCATATAATACATTTTAAATAATTATCAAAACAAATATAGTTTTAGCTGGTGATTGATATCACATAGCAGTGCTTTTGAAACCTTTGAGCTGCTACCAGTGTCATGCAGCAAGATCAGCTCTATTAGCCCTCTCTCAAATAAAGAGAGTTTAAGATGGGGTCTTAATGTAATCTTATGTTGATATCCTGAATTTGCTGAAGTCACTGACAGAATTTTCTTTTGAATTTTCATTTTCAGCTCTACCACAGAAGTTATAACTCATCCTATGCAGCCCTGGAATTAAGTAATTTTCACCAAAATAACTGATGCAGAGGTAAAGCTGCCAAAGACACCGGGGAAATAGTTTGTCTCTGATATTAATTTCTCCTGCGGTGCTCCTCCCACCAGCTGAAGAAGCAACATGATTTCAGCAAATAGCTCCATTTATTTGAGATTCTACAGCTCTTTTTATAGCCAGCAAGTGGGGGGCGTTTGCAAATACTACAAGGTAATTGGCACAGGGGATCATATGTGGAACACAATGATTGGTTACTGTATCATAACAATGACCACATAGTTATCCAGAAGTTTCTAGCTAACCTTTCCAGAAGCAGGAACTTTCCTCATCTGCATCTCTGTTTTCCTACACTCTGTTTTGGCTCCACTTTCTCCTCACGGGTGTTCTGCTGTACTTCTATTTCCAAACACATTCAGCTGTATAAATGTACAATACCAGAGAATAGCACTTGCAATACCACACTTAGACAACAAACTAAAATACGAATGATACAAGCAAAATGATGACTAACAAGGTGAAGACAAGAATTATGAGTATTAGTGACTCTAGGTTAAGAAAACTGAAAAAATTACAGATTTCATACACTATTTTATCAATAATGCAGACATTATAGGAGGAAAAATAATAATTTTCATTAATTTTTAAAATACATTATAAAACATCACAAACCAAATAAAATCATAAATCTAAGATAAGCTTAAGTATATAGGATATAAACTTCTGTGGACCTTAATCTTGTGTTGAAATGGAGCAATGTGTTGTTACCACTTCCTGGCTTATTTCAGCAGAAAACAACAGAGAATAATGAAAACAGGCAGACTTTTCACTAGAGTATACCAGCTTGTTTGGTATAGCATTTGCTAACTGATTAGTGATTTATGGCACTGCTGATCATTAGTCTAGCTTTACTGCATGCTTTAATAACAGCATGCTGCTATGTTGCTATGGTATATTTCAGCCTAGGACAATTAATCCTATACTTGTTTGCATGAGTGCTGTCATAACTGATAATTATACCGGAAATTAAGACAGAAGGTGAGAATATAATTTAAAGAGGTGTATGTTCAGGGAGCACATGAACATAGAAAAGAGTGATAAGCATTAGCTCTTTGCTGAAAGCTGTTAAAATAAGCAAGGTTAAGTCCACCTGGATATACTTGTTTCTTTACATATACTGTTACAGGTAACACACAGTAATGAGGAAGGAAAAAAGCTGTAATGGGAAAAGCATTAGCTCTTGATATATCACTCTACATCCTGCTTGTTTTCTTACAGAAATGTACCTCAAAGCAAATTAACTTACTTCACATAGATATTATATAATATTGATTTATTAGACAGTGTGTACAAGTACTACAAGTACTGCAGTTGCAGTAAAATATGCTTATGAGGTCCAAAACCAATGGTGGTTTAGACATTTTTAAAATATGGAAATAATTAATTATTGGTCATGAATTTGAAAAGTTATTTAAAACATCAGATCTACATCTTTCCCTCAGATCAATTTGGCTATTTGGATAACCAGTCATATCCTTTAAAGCAGTGGGAGTTCTGATCTGAATTCCTGGCAAATAAATACCTGGCTGTAATCTACTTCTTCCAATATGCATCTGGTCTGCATGAGATGGAGTTAATTTTCCCCATGGCATTTCTCAGAGTGCTGTGCTCTGTATTAGTAGCTAGAAAATTCATGGATAATTTGACAGTGTTTTGGCTGCTGCTGAGCAGGGCTGGCACAGCATCAAGGCTGTTTCTTCAACATTCTCCCATGTCACCCAGCAGGCTGAGATGGGCAAGATCCTTGCATGTGACACAGCCAAGACAGCTGACCTAAACTGATCAAAGGGATAGTCTATACCATATGATGTCTACTAAGAAATAAAGCTAAGAAAAAGGAAGAGGAGGGCATGGCATTTGTTACTGAGACTCGTTCTTTATCACCCACTGCAGCAACTGGCCACACACATTGAAGCCCTACTTTCTGGGGAGTGGCTGGACATTGCCTGTTGATGGGAAACAGAGAATAAATATTTTATTTTCCTTTACCTACACACACAATTTTTACTTTTACTTTATGAAATCACTTTTATCTCAACATTCAAGTTCTTTTCATCTTACATCCTCCTTCCCTCTCTTCCTAAAGAGTGGAGTGCTAGAGTAGCTTTGTGGACACCTGGTGATGAGCTAAGGTCAACTCACTGCACAATACAAATTTTAGTCTCTGAGCAACCTGATGATGTCCCAGTTCACTGCAGGGGGGTTGGACTAGATGATCTCTCCCATTCCAACTCAAACTATGATTCTAAGTCAAGGATGGCACAGAGATATATTGATTGGTGGAAAGGTTAAATAAGCTAATCATAAGCAGGGATACAGAACTTGCCAGAAAGAATTCAAGAATCTTAGTAACATCTTTCAGCAAATTATAGTAATTATTTTCGTACTAATGGTGAGTGTGAAAAAGATGTGTAAAACATAGAACATTAATGGAATGAGAGGTTCTTTTTCTTCTAAATGGTAAAATGAGCACATGTCACCAGGAAAGAGAGATCAATTTTAGATATATTTAAAGAACACATATATATATCAAAACCAGTCATTTAATCTCTCAATAGAAACAGGCAATTCTAAATAAGGATTTATCTAATCCTATGGTATATGTCTAAAATTGATCAGATAAGAGTTTCCCCAAAAGTACTGTGTTTAATCCATTTCTTACAGAGTCTAATCAGTTGGCTTAGGTATTGACATCCATGTTATAGATGACCTAAAGAGAATCCAAATGAATCTTGTCCCTGTATGTGGTAGCAACATAGGTTTCCAATTTAGAAGACAAAGTAAATTCTGGTACAGCTTTACTTCCACATCTCTAACTGTGTAGAGTCAATAAGATTATTTCCAAAGTAAAAGAGAAATCTAAAATAGATTCAGCAGAAGGAAAAAAAATCTATGTTGTTTTGTACAGTCAAATATCACATTGGGACTGTATATATAAAACATACACCCAACTAGAATTACTCTTAAAGTGTAAGAGAGAATAAACTCCAGTAATTATTTGGTAAGGAATATATACCTTGCATCTGGATTTTATGCATTCTATGGTATGTATATCTTTTCTATTGACATATCATGATCCAAATTACGAAAATTTTTAAAATGTCATATCTTTCTATTAAATATACATTATTATCAATAGTAAGCCATAGGCAAATTATTAGACATCTAGGCACAAGGGTTTTTGTAATGGTAATTTATAGACAGACAGTAATATTAGCTTAAATGCAAGATGCATGGAGGCTTTATAATAATGTTATAAGCTATCAGTAGTCACTTATTTCTTTATAAAGGAGCAGTTTGGTGTTTGTTTTTTTTTTATGTGTGGCTTTTTGCTTTTTGTTTGTTAATTTGGTTTGGGTTGTTTTGAGTTTGGTTAGGTTTTGGTGTGCATTTTTTTTCCTTTAATTTATTTTTTTAATATTGATTACACAACTGATTTTTCTACTGATGAAAAAACTAAATGGCACAGTACCTACTGAAGCATTGGACAGACTTAATTATACAGGTACAGCACTTTAGCAAAGATTTTGATTAATTAGTCATGAAAATATCTCTTTCTTAGCTGTCTACAGAGAAGCTTGGATGATCTTTCATGTAGATGCAGAGTTTGAAGTGAAATGGACTCTGCTTCCAATAGCTTGTTTCATAATGGTTGTAAAATAAAAGACTAAAAAACCTGGTTCAGAGGCAAGCAGCCTTAAGCCTGTCTTTTTACTGAGTTCTTACCTTATGTATGGGGAGCAGAAATTATGTCAGAGGCACTTTTCTATTTCTTTCCTACAAACCACCAGCACCTAAGCAGACAGAAAAGGTAACTACCCTTCAGAAAGAGTAATCATAAAGTAGGAATTGTTCAGTACCGGAACAGACTATAGCCTGATGTGAGAAGACTTAGAAACTGACAACACTGCACTTCTAATACTTGTAAAATTGTTGTTTAGAACTGGTGAAGTCTTATGTGATATCAACAGTAGCAAATAATGTAGGGACCACTCTGTGCTCTGCAAGCAACTGTCACAGCACACTTTGCATCCTTATAAGTGAAGTGTGTTTTCCTCATGCAATAGAATGGCTTTGCTCCTACCGTGTGCTGGAATCACTCACTAGTTCAGGTCCCCTTTCAAGCTATGCTTTGTTATGACTCTAAGAGTGCAAGCTGATAGGCATTACCACTATACCTGAGACCATCTTAAAAATGTAAAAGAAATTAAAATACTTTGTACTTCTCTGAGTCTGTGTTCAGACCTTGTTACTATCATTGGCATAACCTTAAGGTCCCAATTTCAGTTGCTCAGTTTCTTATAGGGAAAAAACAAACCAAACCAAACAATAAAAAAAACAAAACAAAAAAAACCCCACAGAATTATCTCATGTCTAGTTTTATTAGTTCTTCCTCTTTATAAGGAACTCAGTGACTACAGTCTGTCCTAGAAAAAAGGACATTCTATGGGAGATTTCAAACCTAGAAATAAGAACTTAACCTAAAGGAAGAGGTCTGAGCTATTCTTTCATCTTGGAAGAGGATTCATAGGCACTATTGCTGCCAAGAGGACCTGGAACAAACTGTATCTATCACATGGTAAAGCTTCTTGCACTATATAACATGTAGTTGTAACAGTCCTAACACTTCAGCCTAACAGAGGTCCTAATAAACTTGTGCTGTGTGTCTGCTAACTATGTCTAATATGCTAATTAATATCACTATTACCATTAGTTTGTTATCCTGTTACTTGAAACCAGCACAATATTTTGCATTTAATTAGTTTACCTCACAGATAACAGATTCAGAGAAACAATATTAGACCACACACCCCAGTTCATAAATGCTATTAAGACCATGATAGTAGGTATTCATAGCAAAGATTAGATGTAATCACAGATTTTACATAAAGCACGACTGAGAATCCTGAAGTTTCTCGCTCCAGTAAAGGGTATTTGACATTTGATTGAAGAACTGTGTAAAAATCTTAGTATATAAGCATCTTTAAGGGGTTCTTAAACCCTGAGGGTACTTCTATACTTCTAAATAAAGTTCCTGAATTCAGGCACAGAACCTTGTGTTCTCTATGGTACCTATGGGATTTAGGCTAAGGAAATGTTAAACTTGAGGTGTTCCCATATCTGTTCATTCTAGCTTAAAATGCAGCAGGAGTTTGGAGCTGTAGTCAAAAGGGAACAAAACTGTCATATTTTGCTGAGTCAGTGAAAATTTGTAAGCCAAAGTACCAGCTGATTCAATGTGGTGTATTGGTGCCTTCATGTTAACAATTTTTTTATTACTGTTGCATGTTATGGAGAGCTCGAACTTTGTCTCGTAAGAGTCATTCAAGGTTGCCATCAGTACAATCCACAAATTACTTTATCCACATGCTAGACATGAAGCAAAAATACTTTTGTCAGGTTGCTGGCTCAAAGACTGTCTTCCTGGTCTGAAGACTTGTTTACGTCTGTGGAAATGATCATGCAGTTATTGAACTGCTTGAATGGCTCAAAAGGTGATTGTTAAGAAGTAAAGCACTTTCTTCCTTTCTGATGATATGACACTGTTTCAGCAAGGTCAGGAAAAGTACCGAAAGCTGACTGAGGAAAACAGTGCCTGAGTTTGTGCTAGATAGAACACAAATATTTTCCTAGATATCTTCTGTGCTGGTTTGAACTAATTGGAGGATTTGAATTATAAATTAGACTATAGACTGAGAGAGGAAAGCACTGACAATGCTACTTCCCTCAGAGCTTTACTGAGAAAGAAAGAAAAAGTGTTTTAAGAGTTGTAACCCAAATATAGATAAGTCAGATGGTTTCAGAACTCTCTGGGCTATGGTAGCTCTTGCATGGCTCCTTTCTCCCTGCCTTTTGTAGTTGATTCTGAATAATTCCATTAACTTATTTTCCTACTGCTAACCCCCCAGCCGATCTACCTTCACTTATCTGCTCCATTAACAGATGGTGAGATAAGAGTGGGGAAAGGGGGAAAGGTGATAGGGGTGGTTGGTGACCCCTTTTAGGGATTTTGATCTCTCAGAGGGATGCAGTGTTTCTGTATTATCTTTTTACTGTATATATCTGTAAATATGTGTTATACATTATCTGATTGTATATTGTGCATAGCTGTAAATATAAAGCTTCATTCCTTAACTTCCAGCTGACTGAGTCCTAGCCTGGGTTATTTCACACTGTGGGGGGGGAGGGGGAAAAACTGCCAAACAACCACATCTTCTTTCACAATGGACACCCATTTGCACTAGTGAGATTCCAATTTAATATTTTGAAATATTTTTTCTTTAAGCTAGAAAAGATCAGCAAGACTTTATCCTTGATTTTCAGAGGAAATATTTGTTACTATTTTTGTTCTTTAATTTTTTTTGCCTGAAATACATAATTATTATGCTACTCTTCTGTTTCTACATTCTAAGACATTAAATTACCTTTGCTAATATAATGATACATTGCTGTTAAGATTTTCTTTGTACATACTAGAATTCTTTCATCAAACTCTTTCCTTGGGGCTATTGAAGATATTATCCTGCATAGTGTATGTACTTCTTGTGATTTTTAGTCAGTATTGATTTTACTTGATGTAAGACTAGCTAGAGACTTAGTGTCTATAAATTAACCTACAGCTAGAGAAGGCACATTCTTTCCAAGTGGCTCTTTTCCTGGTAAAGACAGAACAAAACAATGAGATGATACCAGAATCTGACCATTCATCTTATTTGTCACAAGTATCTACATAGTTTTGTTTTTTTTTTAATTAAGACTAAAAGGATTTTTTGCTTGAAAATTAGAGGGTTTATATGTGTGTATAAATATATATGTGTGTGTATATATACATGTATATATATATAAATTTTTTTCTCTATATGTTTCAGGGTTACTTTTATAGTTAATAGGTAGTTTCAGTCTCTATCATTAACCACATACTTAATCTCTAACTATAGTTGACTGGTGAGGGTGCACATCTGAATTTCTGTGATCAATCAGTGGAGGCTGTGAGTCTATTATAGGTTTAACTCAAGAGGATTCTGTTTTCATTCTGTAATGATACATCTCCTACAGTTTGAGTGTTGACTAGCATCAGTAAGCATCAGTTTCAAGAGTGAATCCATACACAGATATAGTAAAAGCTAGATTGTGACATTTCAGCTAAAAGCCCTTTTCAACACACAGTGAGAATACAGACTTGTCCGCTGTATGGTGTATGAACGTATAGTCAAAAAAGAATAGAGACATAGTTGTATCAGATGAAGATGAATATAGGCAATTTGGAATTTCTCAGAATACAGAACGTCCTGCTGCTTTTGAATTCACATAGCCAGACTTCAAAATCCTACTGGGTGAGTTTTTCTACACACCTGAAATATGACCTGGAGTTTCTGAGCTGCTTCACTAGTACAGCAGGTGTAGTGATGCCTAGTGTATTTGCCTGTTTAACTTCCAGTTTCTAAAAAATGTTCTTTTAATTCTGTGTCTAGTACACGTAGATGAACAGGAAAAATGTAATAATGAAAGAGAAGGGGAAGGTTAAGTTGAAGGGTAAAGCAATGTCAGAGACTGAGACAAACAACATGTCCCAATACCTCAGAAAAAAACTTGTTTTGAGCTAAACTGAGAAATGTGAAGAGTGCATCCTGTTTACAGTCACTGTCCCAAAAATCCCCCTTAACACAGACCCCCAAGGGATCCCTAACATGCAACAATCAGACAAGAGATCAACTGGAGGAACAAAGACTGAGCTTGTGGATGCTGACATGTGACAACTTGTCTGACTGCTCAGTTTGTGTGGACTAGACGATCACTGTACTGGACTACCACAACTGGGACACCAAGCTAATGTCACCTAGCACACACAGAATGTGAATTCTTCCTGCTTTGGAAAGTGATGCTCATTCCTACTCAAATGCAGTCTATCACATCAACAGAGGGAACCATTTTGGAGAAATCAGTCGGACAAGTGGGGCTCAATCCTGGAAATCTCCTACCACACTGAACATGCCCAGCCACCACTGGATAGTGGGCCTGGCTAATTAAATCACTCTTGGCAAATGCTAAGTGATGCTTAGAAGAAAATGCATATTCAAAGAGGCAGACAGGTAAAAGAAGAGAAGCTCCAACCAGCAGACTGAGTGTTCCCCACCCACTCTGCAAATGGACTTTCGGGATGCCGAATCACTCCAGAGTGGCCTCTCTTCTCTCTGCATGGAGGTATTTCTTTCTTTCTCTTTTCTGCCCTGCCTCTTCCTCTCTCCCTCTCTCCATCCTTGTCCTTGTGTGTGTAAGTCATGTGAATGCAATTAAGTGTTTGATACCATTTGTGCCTTAACTTTGTGAACAAGAATCCAAACCTCCCATGACAAGAATTACTCAAGGCTGAGACAAGAAGGAAGGGAAGGGAAGGGAAGGGAAGGGAAGG
>VWZI01001806.1:39992-52863 GCA_013396835.1 Psilopogon haemacephalus | reverse complement strand
CCTCTCCTCTCCTCTCCAAAGGAAAGTCATGTTTGACCAGTCTGATAGCCAGGTGGATAGATAACAGTAGAGCTGTGGATGTAATTTATCTTGATGTTGTGAATAGCAATTTAATTAGTATTGATAATTGCGGAGGGGGTCCGGAATAGTTCCCCCTGGGTTCTTTGGATGCGTGGTTGTCAGGAATAAATGCACAAGTCGCTTAAAACACAGAATAAACAGTTTAAACAGCCAGAACTTATAGAACAGTGAGCCTACATACAAAGCAGATCCCAGCTGCGCCTATAAAAGCCTGCGAAGCGTGAGGGGATACAATGTTTCTTCCCGAGAAAGGGGAGAGAGAGAAGGACGGATTTATCCCAAATAGAGGGGAAAGAGAGAAGGGGTTTTGCCTTGCTGCTTTGCTATAAGCTGCGATGCCTGCCGCTGCTGCCGCTGCTGCACGTGGCTGGTGCTGGACGGGGGTGAGGCTGGAGTTCCTCACAGCACGAGGGGGAGACGAAGAAGAGTGGCTAACGGTCATTGTACCCCTCTTAAATACCCCATTAGGAGAGCGTGGAACTGACCAATAGGCACTTAGCATCCACTGAATGGCCAATTGGTTCAAAATAGTCCCGCACCCAGGGGTGGTTTCTCAATACCTTAAGACACAGCACAGATCACCTGACTCAGGCGCGTGATTTGTACGTGCAGCCTGGGGTCTTCTGGTTCCAGGGCCACGTGCTGTGCCCCCCCCCTCTGCACCCCATTCTGGACCTTGCTACTGAAGGGGGAGGGGGATCCCAGGAACTGAACCAACTCTGGGCCAGTATTCGCACCCATACCAGGACACTTGGTTTCAGTAAAGCATTTGACTCTGTCTCCCACAGCATCTTCACAGCTAAACTGATAAAATGTCATCTGGATGACTGGATAGTGAGGTGGATTGGGAACTGGTTGAAGGGAAGGAGTCAGAGAGTTATGATGAATAGTGTGTATCTAGTGGAGTCCCTCAGGGGTCAGTACTGGGACCAGTACTATTCAATATACTAATCAACAACCTGGATGAGAGAACAGACTGCACTGTCAGCAAGTTTGCTGATGACATAAAACTGGGTGGAGTGCCTGACACAGCCTGACACACTGGAGGACTGTGCTGCCATTCAATGAGATTTAGACAGTCTAGAGAGTCTGGCAGGGAGAAATTGAATGAAATTCAACAAGGGCAAGTGTGGAGTCTTGCACCTGTGAAAGAACAACCCCAGGTATATAACCTCAGCATATGTTGGGGACTGACCTGTTGAAGAGCAGTGAAGGGGGAAAGGCCCTCGGGGTCCTAGTGGATGGAAGAGTGACCATGAGCCAGCAATGTATTATTGTGGCCAAGAAGGCTGATGTCATTCTGGGGTGTATTAGAAGGTGTGTGGATAATAGGTTGAGAGAGATTCTCCTCCCCGTCTACTCTGCCCTGGTGAGACCATATCTGGAATATTCTGCTTTTTGAAAGAGTCCAGCACAGAGCCACAAAAAATGATTAAGGGAGTGGAACATCTTCCTTATGAGGAAGGGGTATGGTTAGTAGGCTGAAACAGTTTCTCCTCCCCCTCTACTCTGTCCTGGTGAGGCTGCATCTGGGATATTGTGTCCACTTCTGAGCTCCTCAGTTCAAGGACATGGAACAGCTCAGAGTCCAGCACAGAGCCACAAAAAAAATTAAGAAAGTGGAACATCTCTCTTGTGAGGAGAGACTGAGTGAACTGGTTGTCTTTAGTTTGGAGAGGAGGAGACTGAGGGGCAGACTCATTACTATTTAAAAATATGCAGAAGGTGAGTGTAACGAGATAGAGTCAGGCTCTTCTCAGTGATGCCCAGTGACAGGACAAGGAACAATGGGTGGAAGCTGAGGCATAAGAAGTTCCATATAAACATGAGGGAAAAGTTGTTCCTGTGGGGGTGACAGAACACTGAAACAGGCTGCCCAGTGGGGTTATGAAATTGCTTTCTCTGGAGATATTAAAAACCTGTCTGGATGCATTCCTGTGTGATCTGGTACAGGTGATCCTGCTCTGGCAAGGGGATTGGTCTAGATGATCTTTTGAGGTCCCTTCCAACCCCTAGCATTCTGTGATTCTGTAATATCAAATAAAGCATCAGTCACCTCCATCAAACACTGATAGATTACAACTGTAATTCAGTTAAAAAAAAAAAAAAAAAAAAANAAAAAAAAAAAAAAAAAAAAGAAGAAACAGAAAAAAAAGCTGGAAGCCATGTTTTTGTTTGCTTTTCATCATTGCTTAATTTGTTTTGCTTATTTCGTAGATACTATTTGGAAGAAAATATGTAAAAAATCGATCGTCAGTGAACAAGCAGTTGCATACCTTAAATTAGGAGTACTCTTGCAACCATTTACAGAAAGCAGAATCTATTTTTCTTAATTCTTTTGATTTTTACTCTAATATTGACTATGTATTTTACATGAGGGTATTTTGTAATATGTGAAATGCCTGCCCTTCTAACAGAATACAGTACAGCAGGACTACCTGCTGTTTGGTATAACTATTACATTCTCCTCTTTTCTACATATCAACTTTTTTTTCCTTGAAAAAACCCACAACAACGTAGCATTATTTATGTGTTTTAAGAAATAATAAAGAGTTTAATATCAGATTTTGATATATCTGTAATTTAGAAATAGAATGTTAGTAGAACCCATTTTAAAGGAAAGTGCAACTATTTTTGTTTTGTTTTGTTTTGTTGTTCTTTTCTTCTAGGAGAACATTTAGTACATGGTAACTGCTATAGAATGTTACCACAGTATTTTGGAAAATAATATTAGCAAATCTGTCAAATACAAACAAACAAATAACTTAATCTTGACAGATTAAGTTGTCTTTCATTACTGTCATATAAAAAAATCTTAGTACAATATCTACATTGTAGTCACGCTTTTGCAAATGCATATAAACAATACTTGCTTCTAATATGTATTCAAAGATGCTTTCCCTGTGTCACTTTTATATCATCCGGTCTCCTAAGTTTATTCAAAAGGCAAAGTTCATTTCAGTTATTTCTTCGTACTTCAGCTCCCTGTCAGTAAGCAAGCGGCTTGAAGCATTCACTGTTACAAGCAAGATCCAAACTTGAGGATGAATTAATGGTCTCCAGTGGCTGGAGAAGAGAAAACTCTGTGGCCTTTATCCAAAGTGGCACAGCTATTGGGACCAGTGTATAAAGTACTTGTTCCCTGCATCACACTGAAATTCTTCCTCACAACACCTGTCATCACAAAGTAATCAGAAAATAATAACCACAAATTACCTTCTTATCTTCTGTTCATTTTGAGATATAAGGTCAACTTCATGCTACTAGATAATTTTATGTATTTTGTGGTTTCTAACTGCAAATTTATCAAAAAAGGGATATGCTCAGATATTATAAATTGTAGTTCTAGTAGAGGAGTTTTTTCCCCATGCAAACCTGACACACGTATTTGTATTCATCCAAAACTGTTCAAGCCAGTCTTTTGCTGATCGCAAAAAACTATTGATTTGAAAGAAAATGAAGGAAAAGCATATGATTTGTGAAATGATTTATTCATCGTAAGGACTTTCTATGTGCTTAAGAAATTGTCAAATTAAAATTAAAATATAATTATCAAAAGTTATTCATGACCTTTCACGGCTTTTCTGAGTCATTAATCCTGTTACCAACAACCCATCAGCAGACTGTATCTGACCCTGATCACTGTCTTTGGTTTTGATCCTGGCCCTACCTTGGCATTCCACATCTAGGGTTCTCATTGGTGAGGTCACTGCTAGCATTTGCCTTGTTATCATGTGATGCTCCTGACTCTCCTTCCCTCCTGGGACAGCCAACCCTTGTGGCACAGCCCTTGATGTTTCCTAACACTTGCGAGCAAATCTCTGAACTGGTGAGAATCTACTCTCTTGAAGTGCAAGGTTGTGTATTTACTTTTTTTTTCCTGCTGCCTTCTCTCAGGATACTGAATTACACCATCTCATGGTGATTGCAGTGAAGGTTGGCCCAAAATATGATCCCATGAATTCCTTTCACTATTCAAAAGTGCAAAAATCTAAGTCAGAATAAGCAAATCGGTATGCTTTCCTTTCCTCCTTTACTAAAAAACCCAAACAAACCCTGATGTTTATAAAAATATTAAAAGGTTGTATTATTTAATTCTGACATCTCTTCTCATGCTGCAAAACACTTTGATACTTTAGTAGAGCTTCAAAAGTAAAGAAAACTGAATGAGACTCCAAGTTGTTTCAATGAATAAATAGCATTGATAAATGTGAACATTTGCTTGTTTTCATGGGTTAGGTAGCATGTGATGCATCTTGATATGCATTTCTTAAAAAACAAACAAACAAAGTATTTGTTAACTACTGACTATGTAGAATATATATGCTTTTACAAAGGTAAATGTGATGTTTAGATGCTTTGAAAAAATGTAAAGTAATATTAGAATAATATTTTTTATATTACCTTCAATTGCTTTTTTAAAGATGCTCAAAGAGCCTATCTGCTTTCTTAACCAATGTCTGTACAGAGCACATATGAGCAATTAAAAAAGCAGATAAGGATTGTGGATGGATTAAAATGATAGAGTATGCTACTAAAATATTCTAATTACTTCATTCTGCTGAATGTTATTTGGGAACGTTTTAACCGCCTTTCCTATACTCTGTGGGAACAACACAATAACTCTCTCAGATTACCATATGCTTTCAAAGTCCTTGGTAAATGAAGAATATAAATTATTTTTACTTGATTGCAGATTTCATCTTTAAATTCAGCAACAGTCAGCTATTAGTGCATTGCTCAGATATGCTTTAGCAGAACTATTTACTTAGCCCTTATTACACCCTCTTTTGTTTTAGGTTGTTTTTTAGGTGTGGTTTGTTTGTTTTTTGTTTGTTTTGGATGGGGTGTGGTTGTTTTATGGTGGGTTTTTTTTTTTTAGATATATCCCAAAGAGGAGAGGGCAGTTGACTGCAAGCCATATAAATTATATGAGATCCTTCACCTTTTCTATTTTAAAAAAAATTCTTCTCTTTTGAAAGTTAATTGTAAACAGTCTTAAGCAGGACATATGGGTAAAAATTTCAGATGCGTTTGGTCATATGAACTGTTTCTCTCTTCAGATTGATATTACATTTGTGTGTTCTGTCTCCTGAAGAAAATCTTTCTAAGTGTTGCATGCCATAGTATGTTGAGCACATTTAGAGTCATACAATATACATACATTCTGTCACATTATAGAACAACAGTTTGCGTCAAATTAATTCTTGTAGTACATATGACTTCCATTGACAAAGTTGGTGCCCCACTGATTTAATACAGCATCAATTAAAGGTTTTAGTTGGGTTTTTTGTGTTTGTTTTTGGTTTTTTTTCCCCAAAATCTGTATTTAACTGTGAATTACAGATCTGTTGGGAAATGAAAACTCAAAGCTGAGTCAACCATTACAATTTCCATGATGTTATGAAGGTCAAGATGACTTTTGGGAAGTAATTTCTGGCAAGAAAGTATTGAAGACTCTGTATCCTCAAATGAAATTCAGAAAGCATACATAATATTAAATATCATAACAATAAAATTACCCAAAGGAGTATTTATAAGAATGCTGAAATTCCAATTAGTAGATAGGGGTAGAGATATGGAAATATCTATTCTTAAATTATTAAATCAACATGACAGTGATATCAGACACTTGGCTAGAAAAGAAGTGACTAATTCAAAAACCTAGCCAGTGCAATAAATAATACTGAGAATTCCTTCCAATTCATCATGAGTCAAAATCCTGTCAGATATTCTGTGACATCCAACTGCTGGCCAGGATAAAAGAGAGGCAAAATTAATTCTTTGCTTTGGTGTCCACTGTCAAGTAAACTCCTCTAACTTTTTATTTCAGACCTCAATCTAAACTTCTGATTTTAAATACTGAGACACGTGTAGTTAGCAGACCTATTTCATTGGGAATATATTTTATACCAGTAATTATTTTATTTATTAATTGAATCATCATCTGTACATCTGTATGATGAGCCATCTGAAACCTCATAGTTTCCAGATATTTTCTTCTTTCAGTGATAGACTTTGCATTTTAACACAAGTGAAGGAAGCTACCAGTGACAATTAAAATAAAAATACTGTCTTTGTGCCAAATCATGTAAATATTCAACATTCTGTGTCTCACATCTCTCCTGTCATAATCTCAGAACCTGTGCTTCCTGAAATGCTTTATGACAAGGCTGTGCTCATCATCCACTTAAGTTTGTGTTTCTTTTTCTGTAACCACCACATACTGTTTCTCTTCTGCCATCTCTATTTTCCTGAACTAATAATGAAACTAAAGTTGGAACAGAATGAGCATCCTCTTTAAGCTAGTAAAGAAGCATAATAGTTTTCAAACTTCTGCTGATAATTAGAAAGAACTCCACAGAAAATTGGTGATGTAGAACTAATTTCCTTTTTTTTTCTAACTAGTAAATCTGTGAATTTTAATATCCTTAAAAGATATGATTCTGTATTGAATGGACACCTAAACAAAATAACAAAAATGTACCTTGAAATCTCAGAGGTTTAGCCTTTACTAGCTTTAATACAATAAGTAAAACAAAGATGTATGCACTTTTTTGTTAATGGTGGTGGTAACATACTGTGATAAATTAAGCTAGTGAACAATTGATGAACATGACCCAAAAAGTAACCTCCTATGATCTAGGCTATCCATTTTTGTCACTTAAACTGTAATGAATTCAGACTGTGGCATGTGTCCTGATTTCAGTTAGAACAGAATCACTGAATCTAATCAGTAATATTACTTTTCAGTTTATTCTCTTTTAAGTAGGTGTACTTTCTGAAATTAACAGCATGTTTTCTGCCACACCATCAACGATGACAGTGATAGGGGGTGACTCACTAAAGTAGTTTCAGTCTTTCTCCTTTTTTCCTTTGCTCTTCCCCTTGGTAAGGAAGAGAGGCTAGTAGAGAGTGTCTGCCACTCATTTAATGGACAGCTCAGCCCTAACACTTCACGGATTTAATGGTGACAAATGTGGGGCTTGATTGGAGGTCTGATACATTACTAAAATAGTTCATATTCTGGTTTTCTTAGTTGAGAGAGTATCAGATGGAGTTTTCCCCCCCAAGATTCTTTAAGGGTAGGAAATTGAAATGGACTGCTTACCTCCTGCCATGACTGAGAGCAATGTTAAAACTATATTGTTCCTTTTCAAAAAGTTGTTTTAAAGATAAGTACTTCAGTGCCACCTTACTTGTCATATAAGTTGTGTTATTCCTTATTCTTACTATTTATCTGAGAGCTCTCTATTCCAGAAGCTGCATAAAAATTGTCTCTGTGTTGTGGTTATCACTGCTCTATGCTGTGTTGTATTAGGTGGTGAATGCATCCATGTACTACAGGTGTCACATAGTGATTTTGTTGCTATGTATAGTTTCAGTTTTACCTTGGGACATAATACTTTCCCTCAGCATACTAATCAGACTGCACTAAATTTTGGAACCTCATTACATTTTGAGGACTTAGGATATGGTTATTATAAACAAAAGATCATATTATTATCATAATCAAATTTATTCTTGATTACATTTATTCTGTAGTGCCCGATTAATCTTTAGTGTAGATGTATGTGTCAGACACTTACATCATCTGGTAGAGTAGGTGCTCCTATTAAGATTCCGTGAGGTTTTATGACATGCTCTGTAGCTTCCCACAATCCCCCACAGTGAGCACTGCTGCTGCTTCAGTTTCAATAATGAGAATTACCACTGCTCCAACTCCCACAACAAGCACTGCTGCTGTTACAGCACTGCTGCTATTCCAGCTTCCACAGCCAGCACCATAGCTGTTCCAACTCAAATAATGAGCACCACAGTGCCATGGGTTGAGATGAATCTGCTGCTGGTATTCAATACTATGCTGCTGCCATGTCAACTTCAAAACAAAAGTGTTGGCTGGAGCAAAGTATGACGACCATTGAAGTTCAAATTATAACATGAGAGGCTTCCCTTTCTGGTTGCTGCTTTTAGTTTCCAGGTTTGGGGTGTTTTCCAGTGGGCAGGTTGTGGGTCACGTAGCAAGGGAAGGTCACTGGCTTCTGCTGCCAAATATGCATTTTGTTACACTTTTCTGCAACTAGGCTTATGTATTGGATTATTTCCAGTAAACTCTATCTCAATTTAGAGAGGATTTTGTGCTACTTTCCCTTCCGTCTGTGTGTGGAGAGAGGGGGTGGTTAGAGCAGGCTGTGTTAACCCAGAACGCTATTTCAACTCCAGCAACAAATATCACAGCTACACCTTCAACCACAGCAGCCTCTCTCAAAGTCTGCCCTGGTACAAGTTGCTCCAGTGAGGATGAAATCCAAGCAAAACAGGTATATGTCCCATTGTGAGAGACTTAATCTTGTCTTTCTTGTATATGTAAATCAACAAAGATTAAATCAACTTTTCTCTCCTAAGATAACTGCTCAGGAGGTGTGATGCAAGCACATCCGGGGTGGTTTGCCTGATAAGACCATTAGTGCCAAGGGATGTGTATTGGAGGAGTGAGAACTGGAGGGGCAAGGGTTGAAAGACCACTGCCAGTGCCATAACCCTGCAGGCAGAAGGACTCCCAGACAGTGCAACAGCCATTGTAAATAACCCACCTGATGAGTCATCTCTGCCCACTGATAGCATATCTGGCAGTCAGCCATGCTTTAATGTGACTAGGGTGTCTGCTGGTGTCTGTCTCCCTCCCTGACTTCTGCTTGGATCTGTGTAACCCAACTAACCAATTCTGCTTCTAACCCCCCTTGCTGATCTTTCCAGTTCACCTTGCACATAAGGTAGATTCTGGGATAAGGTTGTGGGGTGGAAAGAAGTAGAAGTGTGGTTGGGAACCCCTCCTGGGGACCTCTTTAAATGGCTCTTGGTTTTGAACCATCCCTGCCTTTGAATGGTCCCTCACTTCTGCACCATTCCGTGCAGCATTGCAAGCTTGGCAAGCCCTTGGGTCCATTTAAGGGAGCTGCTGGTGACACCCAGCCTCGGCTGCTCTGGGACCCTACTGCAGCCAACTTCCTAGCTGCTATTCCAAACTGGGGAAACACTAGCAGTTTGGATCTCCTGTGCTGCTACTGAGGCAGTGTGGCTTCCGTGAATCTCTGTCTTGTGGAGGCCATGTTTTGAGACACTTCTGAGTTTGGTGGCTTTTCCACTCACCTTGGACTTTTGCTGTTTGGATTAGCAATAGGATATTGCATCATCGGAAGGCAGCTGAGCCACAGAAAAATCCAGCAAGGTGTCATTGCTAAATACCTATCTCAACTTTGTGAGTAAAGCCTGCTGTTCCCTTAATTCTCTGCTCAGCCTGATTGATAGTGGGGTAAGGCCATGTTTGTAGCTTAGCCTTTTCCGTTTTCTGACTTCCTAAATCTCTAAATTTGCCCATAATATCCTTTGAACATTTTCCCAATCGAATTGAGCCTGTAAATAAACCTAAACTAATTCTATATATCATTTGGGGGCAGGATTTTCAGGGAAATAAAGTAATTCTATTTTCATAATTCCTTACTCGGTCACATTAATTACCTACGTCCACAGCAGTAATCTGTACTGTGAATGTTTTTGCAGAGTGTATTTATAGAATCAATCAGGTTTGGAAGGGACCACAAGAATCATCTAGTTCCAACTCCTCTGCCATGGATAGTGACACCCTATCCTAGATCAGGCTGCCCACAGCCTCATCCAGCCAACACCTCCAGAGATGGGGACTGAACCACCTCCTCAGAGAAACCATTCCAGGATCTCACCACTCTCATGCTGAAGAGCTTCCTCTTCACATCGAATTTGAATCTTCCCACCTCCAGCTTTGCCCCATTCCCTCTAGTCCTGTCACTACCTGATAGCCTAAGAGGTCTTTCTCCAGCTTTATTGTAGGCCCCCTTCAGATACTGGAAGGCCACAATAAGGTCTCCACAGAGTGTCCTCTTCTCCAGACTGAACACCCCCAACTCTTTCCATTTGCTCTCATAGGAGAGGTGCTGCAGCCCTCCGATCATCCTTGTGGCCCTTCTCTGGGCATATATGTCCACATCCCTCTTGTAATAGGGACTCCAAAAGGGGACGCAGTACTCCAGGTGGGGTCTCACCATCATTGTCAACAGTAATCTGGTGAAGATTGAGATGACAAGAGACCAACTTTACCTGAAGTGGATAACAGAGTACAACAGTATGAAGACAGTGTTTCTGGACCCCTACAAGCCTGTATACCTGTCATGGCTAAGGAAATGGCTACATCATTTGAAAAACCAATTGAAGAACTAGATAGGAACGAGAATAGATCCTGCTGAAGCCATACAGAGAAGATGGTTTTCTATGAGACCAGCAAAATAGGAAGAGTATATGTCATGACATACATTGCGGTCACTCCCTCATGAGTATGTAAACAACATAAGTAGATGGGATGGAAACCCAACTCTGCCCTGCAGCCATAATAACATGAGTTACAGTGTAAAATAAAGAGAAGAGAGAGTTCTTTCAGCAGGAGGGGTGCTCCTCCAGTCTACTGTTGAGAGGTCTCTGTTCCAATTACATAGGCCTTAGACTCAAATATGGGTGGAGGAAGTGAAAATACAATGCATGTGGGCCATATAAATCCTGTGAGCTATGTAGATCCTGTGGACCACACAAATTCTGTCAACTATGTAAACCGTGTGAACACAGTAAATGACACAAACTCAACTGTCAACAATGGGTACTACCCAGGAAATGACAGAGGCCCTGCTTCTAGCTGATGGGAGAAGGACAATAGAGTTTATTGGACTGTGTGGATTAGATAGACTTTCTGAATACAAAAGTATAAAGCTGTAGTACACAGTGCACCCAATTGTTTATTATTCCTAGAGTGATGAGAAGATTTAAAGAACTGATTTTATTGGAAGATGAACTAAGCCTAAGCTGGAATAAGTTTAAGAATCACCCTAGAGTGACTGGTCCAGATGCCACACACATCCTTGGCATAGACTTCCTCAGGGAAGGGTATTATAATGACATAAAAACATATTTATGAGTCCTTGGTACAGCGACTGTAGAGGCTGAAGGCATTAAACAGCTTGCCTAAACTTTCAGAGGAGGCTGCTGCTGTGAGGTGGAGGAAATTTACCAATTGCTACTAAAATGATGCATTGATTACAATATTCTACTGAGAGTCCGTAATTTCCATTGAAAAGCTGATCCATCAACCAGAGTGACAAAGAGTGATTAGCAAGGCTAGTCACTCTTCAACAATCCTATATGGTCAGTGCAAAAATCTAATGTGAAATGGAGATTAGCTGGTCTATTGTGGCCTGAAGGAAGTTATGCCAGTGAGTACTGATGTGCCAGACATCCTAGAACTCTCAGTATGAACTGGAGACAAAGGTGGCTAAGTGGTAAATCACAAGTGGTATCGCTAATGCATTTTTCTCTGTTAGTAAAGCACCAGACTGCAGGCCATGATTTGCTTCCACCTGGGGGTGTGTAATTACACCTAGAATCAACTGCCCTAGGCATACAAACACAGCCCTACTGTTTGCCATGGACAGGTCATACTACACTGGAGAAATTCTTTCAGATGTTGGCTTTGCTATTAAAAGAATTTTAGTTATTTTCTTACCGTTCTCAAAATCTTCTTCCTCTGTGTTACCATGTACAATGATGTCAATGCATTGCAAGTGTTCTGGAGCTTCACCTTTCTCCATGTTTCATGCAAGTCCCTTGATATCCTGGTTTTGGGAATTAAATGGAAAGATGACCATCACCAGACCCCAAGGGATGTGGTCAACAAATAACAACTGTCCCCACTAACTAACAGAAAGGCAATAGTAGGATTTAGAGACAGTTTAAAAGTAGTTTGCACTGATGCACAGATACCTCTGGCACTACAATTGCCTATACTGGGTTGGATGTTCAAGGGTAAGGCTTCTTCCACTCATCATGCTACTGTTGCCATATAGAATAAACGAGATAGAATAAATGAGTTGTGTTAAACACACAAAGAGTTCCAACAGTAAATCTTAAGAACTACAGAAGTGATCATGGATTGGCCAGAAGGTTAAGATTTTGAAACACCACCAGGAGAGGTAGCAACAGGTGTTGAAAAAGCCCTGCCATATAATCCATTAACAGATAACCAGAAGGAACATGCTTTATTCACTGATGGATCTTTCTGTCTTGTAGGAAATAACGAGCTGAGGGAGAACGTGAATCAAGTTAGTCTGCAGAAGTAAAGGACTTCC
The DNA here is from genome assembly GCA_013396835.1 of Psilopogon haemacephalus. Taxonomy (NCBI): domain Eukaryota; kingdom Metazoa; phylum Chordata; class Aves; order Piciformes; family Megalaimidae; genus Psilopogon; species Psilopogon haemacephalus. The sequence goes on along the minus strand of VWZI01001806.1, from coordinate 40,576 downwards.
AGATGGCCTTAGATGTTGCTGAATGAGAAAAGTGGCCAGTATTTCATCTTTATTCTGATTCTTAAATGGTAGCAAATGCCTCATGAAGGTGGTTAAAAAAGTGGAAACAGAGTAATAGACAATGAAAAGGTAAACATATCTGGACTGCTATGCTACATTGTGGCGAGATGCTGCTGCTTAGAGAAACTACTTGTAAAAGTACCTGATTTGGATGCTCACATACATAAAAGTTCAGTCAACAAGGAACATTGAAACAACCAGTGTGATGGTTTAAAACTAACCCTCTACCCTAAATTATAAACCTAAATTATAAACAAGAAATAGGAAAATTCCAAAGTCATTGAACTGAAAAAATACTAAAAAAAATAAGGTACTGAATACAGAAGAAAATTCATAGATAGGTCTATATAATTATATTGGATTGTTAATTAGTATATAGTGTGCTGCACAAACTGTTCTTTCTTCGTTTTTTTTCTTCTTCTCTCTGGGCTGCTGCTGGCTAGTGTTTACGCATGGCTTTTGCTGACCTTGGCTAAGACTCTTCTTATGGGGCCTGATATGTCTCTTTCTCCCTTATGGGAGGG
>VWZI01001806.1:26509-39920 GCA_013396835.1 Psilopogon haemacephalus | reverse complement strand
TTCCCTTTGGGGGGGGGGGGGGGGGGGGGCGGGGAAGCTATTCCCTTGTTCAGAGGGGTGGGCTAACAATTTGATTTTTTTTTTTGGTGCTATTTCTGAATTGGAAATAATTGTAAATACATGTACATATATTTTGTACATAGACATTGTATTTTTATGCTTTTAGAGTTTAGTTTGTAAATATTGCTTCCAAACCTTCTGAACTAGTCTGGTGATTTTATTTTGGGGGTAATTTTCAACCCATCACAACAAAAAAGTGGATCAGTGTTCCAGACAGATGTAGACTAGGATCAGGAAAGAGATGACAAAAATGAGGAAGATGAATTTAAGTAAATCCTTTTATGAAATGTAAGTGAAATGGTTCCTCGTTAAGATACTTAAATGCAACTCTATTAAAATTGAAATGAAATAAGTTAATTCTCAACAGAGAAAAAGTGACACTAAAAAGATAATTTAGGGCAGAATTCACTTTTATCAAAGCAGTTACTGGCAGCTGCCAAGGAGTAATAAAATATTTCTTCAAGGCAGCTTTGTGATACTACCAAACAACAATGGAGATTAAAATATTCCAATCCACAAAATTACAACTTCGTTAAAGGCTTGGCTATATACATGTCCCTGTCACAAATTTTTGTGCTCTCTGAACCCAAGTCATCTTCACAGATGTGGCATATACCAAATACTGATCTTGATTCACTGATCTTGCTGAGCTTGATCAGGAAGAATCTAAGCTCCTCTGAAATTAATTACTGCTAATACTAAACTCAACAGTGTATAGTAGATTCACATTCAAAATTTAATGAAAAGCAGCAACTGTTTTCCAAGAAAGCTTAGACAGGATGAGAATTAGTTCATTTAATGTAATAAGTTTAATGGAATTAATAATGGAGTCATATTCCATTTGGAGACTGTTGACAGTATTTATACTGGAGCCTGTCAGATTTAATATCTTTAGTGATAACTTGATAGAGACTGTGGAGTGAATCCTAGGCAAGGCTGAAGATAAGACTACACTACAAACTCAGTTCACACAGGATCACAGGATGTCAGAGGCTGGAAGGGACCCAAACAGTTTGAGAAACAGTATTTGGAAAAAATAAATCCACAAGCAGTGAATATTGCCCACCAGCAGTTCCTGGATACTCTACAAAATATTAATTTTACTCACAAGGTGGTGTTGGCAGCTGTGCAAATTCCTCTTATGTCCTCCTTTTCTCACAAAAGCCTTCCAGAGCTGCTGCTTGTAGTCCACGTGTACAATATAAAAGCCAGATGACAGAGTGAGAGAGCATTTTGTAGTGAGGGAGTGTGTGCTTTTCAGCTTACCCTCTCACTTATCTATATTTGGGTTACAACTCTTAAAACATTTCTTTTTCTTTCTCAGTAAAGCTCTGAGTGGAGTAGCATTGTCAGTGCTTTCCTCTCAGCCTATAGTCTAATTTCTCATTCAAATCCCCCAATTAGTTCAAACCAGCACACTTTTTTTTAATATAATTTTGAGCATAGAGCACATGTCAACAAATATTTTTCTATTAATATAATCTAGGAAAGTACAGCCCAGTCTTTAATATACATTATGCCCTTTAATACACATATCCCCTAGGCCAGATGTCCCAGTATCTTTCCTCCCTCATGGGAGGCATTCTGAAGCAGTGGGAATGAAGGTTGAATGCTTTATACACAGCTCGTTATTTTTCTCTCTTAGATTGCATTCCCACAGACTGATCTATTTGATATTTGGACTTCAATCTAATGACCACACACCACTGTCTATTCAGTACAAATAAGTGCAAGATGGTTTAGTAGCTTCCTTTTAAAGGAAGGACAAAATGGATCCTCTTATCTGTATACAACATTTACAAAAAGTAAATTAATATTTTCTGGTTTAAATGTATGTAAAGTTGAAAATTCTGATTCAGAGTAATGGGAGACAGTTAGGATCAATGTAGAAATATCCAAATGTTGACTTTCATAATGTTAAATTGCCAAGAAATTGTAAATATTTTACAGTATATTGTAAGGAGGAAATAGTAAAAAAAAAGTTCCCCAAAATTTTTTACTGCTATATGTTGTCTGGAAGTGAAGGGGCTCTGATAAAGAATATAAATTCAATAAATCACATGGAAAACAGCTTCTGCTTGTTTTAGTGGCTGCTACATGTTGACTGTGAAACAAAACCCAGCTACCAGTTAAGTATCTTATTTTGACATAACTGATATCCACAATAAAAGCAAACATTCTACAGTGGATAAATGATCTGAGTGGAAGAAGAAATGGCAGCGATAGTCAAGACATAGTTGTGTTTGAATGAATCTCATTTGAATGAATTTAATCTTTTATTGTACCTGAGGGGGAAAACCAAAACAATAACCCCAAATCAATCAACCAGCCACACAAAAAACCCCACCAAAACCCACAAACCACTGTAAAAAGAAAGATTAATATAATTAAAGGGTAACTAAAATTAAAGAAATAAGATTTTTATCCTTATTACTGAGCAGAGTTAATTTGGAAGATACTGAGGAGAAACTCTCATTAATGCAGAACTTGGACTCACATCTTGTTAATTTCTGTCTACCTTTTACTGTTACATATTAAATCTTGCCCATGTCAGCACAAACAATGCTATGGAAAATATTTTTGAGAAATTAAATACTAGTATCAAATTTCTCTTATTTTCACATAACAGCATAACTTTAATGCCATCAGCTAATTTCACTGCACAAAGATGTAGACATGCCGAAACATGTCCAGAGAAGTGTCATGAAGATGATCTAAGGGCTGGAGCACCTCTCCTATAAGGACAGGCTGAGAGAGTTGGCGTTGTTCAGTCTGGAGTAGAGAAAAGAGAGGAAACCTTATTGTGGCCTTCCAATATCTAAAGGAGGCCTACCAGAAAGCTGGTGAGGGACTTTTTAGGGTGTCAGGTAGAGATAGGACTAGGGCAAATATATCCAAGACTAGAGGAGGGTAGATTTAGACTAGAATCATAGAATCATAGAATCAGTCAGTCTTGGAAGGGACCACAAGGATAATCTAGTTCCAACCCACCTGCCATGCCCAGGGACACGCCACCCTAAATCACACTGACCAGAGCCTCATCCAGCCTGGCCTTAAACACCTCCAGGGAAATGGCCCCAACCACCTCCCTGGGCAATTCGTTCCAGGGCCTCACCACTCGCATGGTGAACAACTTCCTCCTTGCATCCAATATGAATCTCTCCAGCTCCAGCTTTGCTCCATTCCCCCTAGTCCTGTCGCTAGATAAGATGTTAGAAATTCTTCACCATGAGTGGTGGGACAGTGGAACAGGTTGCCCAGGTAGGTGGTGAAAGCCCAATCCCTGGGTATTTTTAAGGCCAGGCTGGATGTGGCTCTGGGCAACCTGCACACGGCACAGGGGTTGGAACTAGATGACTAGACCGTGAAGTAAGCAGATTTGGGGTTTCTTTGTATATTACATAACTGCAGAGTTTATTATCCATAAAATACTATCACAAAAATCTAGTGCTTGAGTTCCATCTGGATTTTGATACCTTTAGTAACAGAGTAATGAATCAGAAGACGCATTTGTCCCAAGAATGAAACACGAAGAATCAAAAGACATCTGTATCAGAGTGTCTGTAAACAATTGTAAGAGGATAAAAAACAAGCAAAGAGAATTGGAAAAAGAAAAAAAATGTACAAAGAAAAAGCTGCTAAATTATGATGGCTGTGATCTTGTGCACCTAACTGAAGCCTAGTGAGAAGATTCATGTAACTGGGATGTCAATAGAAATTATACAATCTATATAAAAAAAAAAATGGAAAGGCCTATTTATGGAGTAAATAAAAAATATTTACAATCTCAGCTAACTGCAGATTAGCAGTGATAAGTGCCAACGTAAGTTTTTATGAACCAGGATACAACAGCTGGAAGGGAAAAGAAGTGTCACTGTGTGATTGATTATAAAGATTATAAAGTTAGGAAGAAAAAGAAAACAAGGTCAGTTCAAACTATGTTCTATGCTAAGAAACTCAAAATATTTTTGATACTATAAAAAAACCCAAATTCTTATTTATTGGGAAATAAATACAGAAAATCATGAAACAAGCATATTAATTTGTCCATATGTCTTTTTGCTTTTTTTTTTTTTTTTTAATTGTTTCCCCAGTAACTCATCTTTTCCAAACCGGGTGGAAGACAATGGACTTTATGAAATCGTAAACTTTATGTCAGTAGGAAGATAATGCATTCCTAAACTGCAGTTAAAAAACAAACAAACAAACAAACACAAAAAACCGCAAACTGTCCTTTGATGCATGAATAAATAGTTTTCTTCATGGTCTTCTAACAGAAAAAAAAAAATATTTTGCAATTATTATATGCTTTACCTTTATGAAGGCTCATGTCTGCTGTCATTTTTTGAACAATTGTGAGCTTATNCAGACACAACCTCCCTGGGCAACCTGTTCCAGTGCCTCACCACCCTCACTGTGAAGAATTTCTTCCTAACATCCCGTTCAAATCTCCCCTCCACCAATTTGAACCCATTCCCCCTTGTTCTGTCATTACAAGACCTTGTGAATAGTCCCTCCACAGCCCTCCTGTAGGCCCCCCTCAGATACTGGTAGGCTGCTATAAGGTCTCCCCGAAGCCTTCTCTTCTCCAGGCTGAAAAGCCCCAACTCTCTCAGCCTGTCCTCATAGCAGAGGTGCTCCAGCCCTCTGATCATCTTCGTGGCACTCCTCTGGACTCTCTCCAACAGTTCCATGTCCTTCTTGTGCTGGGGGCTCCAGAACTGCACACAGTACTCTAGGTGGGGTCTGACAAGAGCAGAGTAAAGGGGGAGAATCACCTATATGGTCCCTATATGGTCATTAAAATGCTGTAACTTTGCTGAAACAACTTAGATAGCATAGAGAAGAGTGTTTCATTAAAATAGATTATGATTGAAACAGAAAAGCAGTAAGAAACTGCTTCAGTAGGCACAGCGACTAGTGATATTACACATAAAAAGATTTGAGTAAAAATCTTTTTAAAAAATCTGGTATGCTGATATTGTCTAAAAATTTGCAAGTAAAGCAAGACTCATTTTTTTAAAACAGAGGAGTTGATTGGTTGTTTACCCTGTATCACATTTCAAAACAAAGCAAAGTAGCAGTTTCCATACAACTTTGGTCATTCCTAGAACTATACAGATAATTTCCACATCTGAAATACTAATCTATTTCAGAACTCTTTTGAATGTCATTTCAAGCATAATAATGGGTTTTGACAACTAAGTATTTTATGTCAAAGTAATAATAAAAAAGAATCTTAGAGTGGTTTAAGAAATTTGGCTGTATTTAGTTGACAGTATTTTGCAAGAAGAACATATAAACAATTTTAAATTACCCTGATCTTTTGAGAGGAATCACTAAGATGCTAGTAATTGAATGCACAGTAGAAGATTATGGGAGCATTTAGCAGCCAAGCTTTCTGTAAGCATTACAAAATTTCTCCTAATCTTTAATCAAAACATTGTTAAGCACCTGCATGGTATAGTTTCCCAGGTTAAAAATCTTGTGTTAGCAGTAGGTCACATGCTGGACTTGATCTGAGGTCTTTTCCAGTCTCAATGATTCTGTGATACTGTAATTAATTTTGAATACTTTCAATTTTTTTTTTTTTAATCAGTGCATCTGCCATCCATATGTCCACTAACTTAGTTTTAAATTTTAAATTTATTTGATTACTATATTTCAATCTTCAGTCCAGTCATAAATTAAATAAAAAATGAAACCCCTCTTTTTTATTTTCTATACAATAGCTAACTATATGTGTTCTTTGACTTGCGTACCCTTTATATTTTTTTGGTCTAACTTTTTGCAAATAATAAAGATAAGAAAGACAATTTATTTATTTAAGGATTAGTGTATCTGAATCATTTATTATTTTCAGTGGTGAGTAAGAAAAAAATTTCTTCCTGCTATAAGGACAAGTAATTTCTTGTGGTGGTTCGGCAGTTACCTGTCCCCACACACTTTGAAATAACCTAGGCTAGAACTCAGTCAGCTGGAAGTTAATAAATGTGTTGGTTTGAGCTAATTGGAAGATTTGAGTGAAAAATTAGACTATTGGCTAAGAGAGATAAAAACACTGTGTCACTTCACTGAGTTTTACTGAGGAAAGAAAAAAAGTTGTTTTAAGAACTGTTCTTGAAACAACCAGATTAGCAGAGGGCTTCTGTCTGTGTCTGGCTGCAGCTGCTTTCTCCTTTGTCCCTCTGCCTTTGAGCTAATTCAGAGTAAAACTACTAACTCCTTCCTATTACTAATCCCTCTGACTGATCTTTGGCTTATCTGCAGCATCAACTGGTGGTGAGATAAGACTGGGGAAGGGGGGAAAGGCGGTAGGGGGAGTTTGGTTACCCTCTCTTGGGGATTTTGGTCTCCGGAAGGGGTGTGGTGTCTGTATTACCTTTTCACTGTATATATCTGTAAATATCTGTAATATCCTGTAAATATTTGCTTGTATATTGTGCATTGCTGTAAATATAAAGCTTTATTTATTAACTTCCAGTGTTTTTCTGAGTTTTAGCTGGGGTTTATAAAGATGGGGGGGGCAGGTAACTGCAAACTCACTACAATAAATGAAGCTTTATATTTACAGATTTGCACAATATACAAGCAGGTTTTTACAATATATTACAGATATATCCAATAAAAAGGTAATTCAGAAACACCACACCACTCCCAGAGATCAGAGTCCCTAAGAGGGGTTTCCAACCACCCTATCTTCCCCCAACTTCCCAGTTTTATCCCACTATCTGTCTTATGTGCCAGATAAGCAAGGTTGATTGGCCAGGGGGGTTAGCAGAAAGAAACTACTGCAGTTAGTGAAGTTGCACAAATCCAGCTAAGAAAGGGAGAGAGGGAGATGCAGCAGTGAGCGTTGCTCAAACAGCTTTGAGTTATCTCTGTTTTGGTTCTAACTTTATACCATTTCAGTAGACAAATGAATGAAGGATATGCTGAAATGTTTTTCTTTCTCAGACTACAGTCTAATTTCTTATTAAAATCCTCCAATTAGTTCAAACCAGCACACTTCTGAAATTAACTCAGAATCCAAAGACAAAGCTTAAAACAGGTCACTGTATCTGTTTCAAGCCAGTTTACCAATTGCTAACTGGAGACTCAACCCAGACCCTGAGAAGATCAGAATATATATTTTTAAACAGACAGACATTTGTAAATGTAGATGTTAACAATAATAAGACTGAGGTATATTTAATAAGGCAGGGACTGATTGGATATGGTCCATTATGTCCTGTGTTTAGGTTTTACTGACTGCCCCAGCAAAACTCTGTAATATCAAGTCTTTTCAATTGTCACAAGTTTTTGACAGCTACCAGAAGACAAAATCCATTTGTAGATTTGAAAATTTCTTGATGTTTATACATCCTGCTTTATTTCCACAGGATTGAATTTGAAATATCTTATTTTCACTGGAATTTGATTTTCATTTTGTCTGCTTTCCATTCAAGACCACTGTTACAATAAAAGAATCAGAATTTTTCCCCTCTGAAAACCTTCACCATGTCAAATCTTTGTATGTTTGACCATGACCACAACATATCATTAGACTTCTAGTGAGTTATGCTGAGTTTGATTTTTTGATTATTGGTATCCTAATAGAACTAATAGGGCTTTTTACATTGAAAAAATATATATATAAAAGCTGTTATTCAGTTAATTTTATTGCTCTTAGATTATTTGAGTCATAAGTGAAACTTTCTCACTCATTGAATGATAAAATAATTTCTATGGACACAAAATATTTTCTGAAGTGTACTGTAACCAGGGGGAAAATATCAGTGTTTATTGTCCATGCTATGAATTATTAAATACTGTCTTTCTCATTGCAAACAGATGGCAGGCAGCCATTGAGTCTACAATGGCAGGTGAGAATTGCTCCAGTAGAGGAAATTAATGTTTCATAAAGGTCTGTTTTTAAAATAAATTAATGGCAGAAATATTAACAGAGTAACTGATCACTAATTAAAGTCAGAAAAATGGAGCCATATTATCACAAATATTTAGGAAGGGAAAAGGGGCCATGTTTTATGGGCTGCAATAGCTAAAGACAGGAAAATTGTAGAAGTACAAAACTGAGTACAGAGCTTCTATGGTTTGTAACTTCAACTATATGGTACTTTTAGCCTATCAGAGAATCACCATGCCTACGATGTTAAGTAATTTGGACCAATAGGAAGAGACTAGAAGATTGAAATTATTGTTTTTGTGGTACTCACATCTACACAATTTTTATGTTAGTTTTTGTTTTGTTGGGTTTTTTTTTTTGCATTGAGCAAGGTATAGTCTGATTGGTAGGACTGAACATGCTTCAAATAGTTGACTGAAGATGTTTAAAAGACTAACCACTGATTCAAAGGTCCTTTTAGTCCATTAGGGTGAGGAACATATTTTACATGTATTTGGAAATGATCTTGCAGTTACATTTCCTCAAAAAGGAATGCAATTCATATTTGCCGGAACTTTTCCATAAACAAAATATGTAAGTGGGACAATCAGTGGATTTATTACAAAATTGGAACTAAATATTCAATCATATCCCTGGGCTTCTGCTAGAATCATAATCTGTAACTCTCCTTGGATGACTCTTTCTCCCTGCTGCATCCAGAGTGACTATGCAGAGATATCATATCCTACCTTCCTTACTACTTACAACTCTTCTGTCTCAGCACCTCTTTTCTGTCTCATCTCCTTCATTATGAAATTTCAACTGCAGATGAAATGACAACTTACAATGTTCTGTTATGGTTTATGATGTCATTAGAACTCCTCAGCAGAACTGACTGATTACTTAGCAGTGCTGACCATTTTTTTCAGGGTGATACCTCTGAAAATAAATCATGTCCATTCCAACTGCAGCTACAGGATAGGCTTATGTTTCATTCTATGAGTTAATAAAAGCCATATCACACCTTCATTTTATTCTGTGAACTAGTTTGTATTTCTTTTATATTAAAGAGTAAATTGCAGTAATTGAGCCAACCCTGAGCTGCAAATCTTCCTGAAATTAGTAAATTTTTTTAAAACCCTAGAATTCATCATGCTGCTAATTAATATAGATTTATCCTGAAGTTAATAATTGTCTTAATGTTCTTAAAAATAAGATTATTTTAAATTAATTTTACATACCTGAGTTTAGAATCTGTTATATGAATTTAAAGAGTAAATATATTTGTCGGTTAGTTTTAGTATGCAAGATGCAAGAAAAATATCTTATTAGTGTTCTCATAAGTACTCCTCTTAGTGTTAGCTGAAGTACTTCTTGGAGTGTGAAAAGTGATGACCAGGAATATAAGTATTTGAGTTATGTTGAGTAAGTATATATGAACTGAACTGAAGCTTCTTCAAGTTAATTCTCTCTGTTCCTATAGAACAAGTGACATACTTTGAAATACTTATTGGCAGTGGGTTTATATGTTTAGACTTTTATTCTAACTTCTTACATTGACCTCCTTACATTGTAAAATGTATATTAAAGAAGTCTCTGTCAGGGCCTAGAGTGCATTCCTTTTTCTGTGGGCTCACTCTCAATAGCAGCTCAGCCCCATGCAGCATCTTGCTCACTCCACTACAGTGGAGTTGGGAAGAAGCAGAAGGGCAAGAGCAAAAAAAATTATATATTGAGACAAAGACAATTTGATAGATAAAGCAGAAGCCAGACAGACAAGTAAAGCAAAATAAGCTTTCCACCAGCAGGCAGGTGTTTGCCATTTCCAGGAAAGCAGGGCTCCATCATTTGGAACAGTTACTCAGGAAGACGAATTTCCTAACTCTAAATATCCTCCTTCTTCCCCCATGTTTTATTGCTGAGTATGACTTTATATGGCATGAGATAACCCTTTTGTCAGTTGGAATCAACTCTTCCAGCTGTGTCTCCTTCCAGCTTCTTGCATACCTCTAGCTTGCTTACTGGTGGGACAATCTCAGGAGCAGAAAAGTCCTTAACACTATGTAAGCACTCCTCAGCAATATTTAAAGCACAGATGTCAAGTCAACCACAGCCAAGCCCAGCACAACCTTGTAAAATGTTCAACTTGCCGGCTTCAAGGCCACCTTACTGATGAGGAAAAGCTGGTTTATATGTCTCAGATGACTTTGTGAAGAAAACAACATTTGAAAGAATCCTGAAGAAGGCCTTGAGCTGCTCTGGTAGGATGCCTCTGCAAGATCTCTCTGTTCTTTCATATGGAAGCTGCACTTAAGCAGAGGCTCTCATGTCTGATACTAATGTGAACCACATTGCAATGGTGCTGCTGTCATATCTATGACTGACCATGTTCCTGGCCTTGAACAGTGAACTGAGTAGTAGATTGACCAGCCTGACCTCAGACATATTTCGGCATTAAGGACTTATCTTGTGATGGGTGGACTATCTGATTCATTTCACTGTTTCTGGTCATAAGCATGACTCTTTTTGAGTTGAACTCTTCAAGCAGGTGGCCTGGCAGTTGGATCCTCTCCCTTTAGACTGGGACACCATCTAAGAATACTTTAATGGACTGAATGTGTTTGATTTGTGTATATTTTGGGTATCCTTGAGTTATTTCCCCTTTATGAGTGAGGACATACACATTTTGTTTCATCTTTCCAGAAAGAACATTCCTTAAAGATTAAGGTTAAAGTCTTACTGGTCGTCTAATAGCAATTTAATTTTGTTGGAAGGAGTACAGAGTAATTTTTATTACAATAAATCCACTTTTTGGGGTCATTGCTGCTGTTCCATTCTTCTAGCCTGAGTGCTGTGAGATGGTGCACTTTTCCTGCTGGTAATGTTATCACCATCAGCTTCCCTGAATTTGCTGCTCCCTGACACTCCCATACTGACAGCAAATGATGAATGTGGCATTCAGTAGACAGCTAAACGTACCAAAACTCTGAAAAACTTGCTGTCATGAGGTGATAGATAATATACATAACAGAATAACTGCTGTAATATATTAGATGAACAAATGGAGAATGAAAAATAATTTTGCAGAGTGAAAGAGGTGTGTGTGAGGGGGACAGAAGGACAGACAGATCAATTGCTCAGTCAAACTAAAGTGAATGTGTGAGGAATGGGAACCTCTGTGCAGTGAATACAATAAACAACTAAGGAAGACACAGAGCCACCACTCCCCCCCTCAAAAAAAAAAAAAAAAAAGTCAAATCCTTGATTTTTATGATACAATCTGATCTATTTCCACTGAAAAGAAAAACACTCATACTCAAAAATAAATTAAAAAAAAACCATGTGTGTTGGTTTGAGCTAATTGGAGAATTTGAGTGAGAAATTGACTATTGGCTGAGAGAGAGAGTTAAACCTACAGTGTCACTTCACCAGTTTCACTGAGACAGAGAAAAGAAGGTTGTTTTGGGAAATGTTCTGTAAATATCCAGATAAGCCAGTCTGCTTGCAGAGGGCCAGTCTGCTCTGGGTCCGTGCTGGCTTCAGCAGCGTTTTCCTTTTGTCTCTCTGCCTTTGAACTAATTCAGAGTAAAATCACTAAAACCATTCATTCCTTCCTGCCACTAATCTTTCTGACCGATCTTCAGCTTATCTGCAGCATCATCAAGTGGTGAGATAAAGCTGGGGGAAAGGGGGAAAGGTGGTAGGGGGGTTTGGTTTCCCTCTCTTGGGGATTTTGGTCTCCAGGAGGGGTGTGGTGTCTGTATTCCCTTTTTACTGTATATTTTTGTAAATATCTGTTATATCTTGTAAATATTTGCTTGTATATTTGCATTGCTGTAAATATAAAGCTTCATTTATTAACTTCCAGTGTGTTTTTCTGAGTTTTAGCCAGGGTTTTAAAAGGTGGGGGGCGGGGGGGGCAGGTCACTGCAAACCCACTACAACATGATACTAAACTAGAACAGTAAATCTCAAGGGTAGTTAATATTCATCCAAAAGGTAACAGGGGAAATAGTGACCTGTATACCTAAGTTCAGATGATCCTGTGGTACATCGTGAACAGGTGTCCAGTCCACACAAATAGGATACCAAAATACTGTGTCAATACTGCAATACAGACTCAGTGCTTGACAGAAATGCATCCATGTCTAAATAGACAAACAGAGTAGTATCAAGAGAACTTAAATATTTAACTTTAAAATATAAACTCACTTAAAATAAGAAAAGAATAAGCAGGAACTATTTTGGGGTTTTATTTATTTTGATTTTTTTTTTGTTATTTCTCTTAATTAGCTGTAGAGTATAACTTGAAAATGTCAGGCAGCAAATGCAATGTCTGAATACAGACAACAAACAAAGGGGAGGAAAATTATATGTAGTGTTGGAGGAATACATTTTTATTAATCATGATGTAGTCCTGAAACAAAATAAATTCCTTTTTCAGTTTTGAATAAGATTAATGAGAATAAATATGTGAATATTTGTTGTTAAAATTACCAAATCTCTCACCCTGCTTACTACAGTCATTCAGGAACCAGCCAGTCTCTGTCTGATAGTTCTGAGATTTTTAAATCCAGTACCAGGTATTCTGATTAGACTTAATTATTACATATTTTAACCACAATTTACAATTGAAAAATGGTTATTTAAGGTGGAAGAAGAGAAAAAAATGGTTAGAGTCAGGTCTGTCACTGTGACCATATGCACTTGAAGAAATCAAGCAGGAAGTCAGATAAATGGAGAGAGGGCCACAATGAAACTTTCAGTCCATTAGAAATAAACTGACAGTTTCAGGCAAAGGACAACCTCTGATCTTTCCCAAAGAGGCTACCCTGGCTACCAAAGCCTTGCTTTATCCACTTAATATGCATTTCAAGCTGACAACCTTCTATCACAAAATGACCTTGGTATCTCTACCTTGATAACTAAGGGGACAGCAGTGAATACTCCCTACCTTGACTTCTGTAAGGCTTTTGACAGCCTTCCATAAGATCTCCATGGAGAAGTTGATGAAATAGCAGCTGGATGATCAGAGAGTGAGGTGGACCTCCTAAAGAACCTGAATGTGCAAAAGTCCATGGGGCCTGATGAGATCCACCCACGGGTCCTGAAGGAACTGTCAGATGAAGTTGCCAAACTGTTGTCCATTGTATTTGAAAGGTCATGGCAGACTGGTGAAGTTCCTGCTGACTGGAAAAAGGCAAATATAATACCTATCTTCAAGAAGGGAAAAAAGGACGACGCCGGGAACTACAGACTAGTCAGCCTCACCTCTGTGCCTGGCAAAATCATGGAGCAGATCCTCCTCAAGGCTCTGCTAAGGCAGATGGAGAACAAAGCAGAGGTGCCTGATGCCAACCAGCATGGCTTCACCAGAGGCAAATCATGCCTAACAAATTTGGTGGCTTTCTATGATAAAGTCACAGCAGCAGTGGACAAGGGAAGGACAACTGATGTCATCTACCT
>VWZI01001806.1:0-16810 GCA_013396835.1 Psilopogon haemacephalus | reverse complement strand
TGTTCTTTTTTAGAGGTTTTGGGATTTTTTTGCTTTCTTTTTTTTTTTTTTTTCATTTTGTTTGTTTTTCTTTGATCTTCTTAATGACAATTTCAGAATTATAGCAGGCCCCATTTTTGTGCATGGTGTTGAAATAGTACATGCACAGAAAAGTTTCTGAGAATGTATCAGGCCAGGCTATAGCACAGCATTAAACAAGTTTAAAGCTATATGCAAATGAGCAAAATTAGCCTGCACAGTGTCCTAAACGTCCAACTGAGTATGCACCAGGCGATTCATCTTGCTATTACTTGCACCTGATGTGGAAATGTGGACGCTCTTGATGATTCATCAGCCCTTAATAGAAGTCCCTTATATTGTGTCACTCCCAAGGGAATTAACTGCACAATCAATAGAAGAGAAAAATAGCAAATAACTGGGTCATTTGACTGTTAAAAACAAGCTAATGGATTTTTTCTTAGCACGCCTCAACTTGTTATTAGACAAGTATATCACATGCAGAGGAAAACAGCAGAGGACTTGTCATTACACACCATTGTGCTCACTTGGTGTTGGAATATACATATACATTCACTTATATTCTTTTCTGCTTCAGAGAAGAATCTCATTTTCTGGAGGCTTATCAAGAAAATACACTAACTGTACTCTTCACATCCACATCCAACTAAAAACAAAGGAGTGCAAGCTGATAACTGAGACTGTTACAATCTCTTCTCAAACACTTTAAAAGACTTGTTTCAATGAAGTGAAGTCATAAAACCTGAAATAATTAATGAGAAGATCATTTCCTGTCTAAGTATCAGTCTGAAACAGAAAATTATGCTGATGGAAGTTCTCAGTGTGCCTCAATTTTCTTTATAAAATGAGTAGGACAAATCTATTAAAATAAGCAGCTGAATTGAATGTGAAGTGGATAAATGTAGGATAAACTCATTAATCTGTCCTTTAAATTGCCTGTCTGATAGTGGTTTTGAAAATTTGCTTAATTTTATTATTTTAAAAGAATTTTTAGAAATAGAAAGATTCAAGGTAATTGACTATCTGATGGTATGTTTTTCTGTTCAGTTCTAGTGGAGGTATTAGTAGAACAAGTACACAAAAGCATGGTGGGATAAATGTATACATATTGGAAAATATTGCCTTTCAGCATCTATATCAGAAAGAAGTCTCAAACAAATTAAGCAAATAACTGTATTTGGTCTGGCTGAGCTGGAGTTAATTCTCCTTAAATATCTTTCTAGTGCTGTGTTTTGTAGTGCTGACACTAGTAACATAACAGTGTTTTGGCTACTGCTGAACAAACATCCAGGCTGTACTTTTCCAACACTTCCCTGTCCCAAGAGTGCACTGAGTGGTGGGCAAGACCTTGGGAAGGCACACAGTGGAGCTGGCTGACCCAAGCTGACCAAAGAGTTATTCCATGCCATATGATGTCAGCTCAGATATAAGAACTAAGTGAAAGAGGGAAGTGGAAGATATTTGTCAATAGCTTCTGTCTGTCAGAACAACCATTACACATAGAGCCCTGCTTCCAGAGACTGACTATCATCTGGTGGTGGAAAGTAGAGAATAACATCTCTCTTCACTTTTGCCTTCCATGCACAACTTATGCTTGCACTGCTTATTATTATTATTAAATTGTTCCTATCTTATTCCTTGCTTTTGTTATATTTTCCCCTCTCTCCTGTCCATAGAGGAAGGCAAATGATAAAGTAACTTTGTTGGGTATTTGGACTCCAGCCATGGCCAAACCACCACAGTAAAATATGACAGAATGTAAGATTGTCTTTTAAATTTTCTAATATCCCTGTCTGAAATGGAAATTGAAGTAGTCTCACATTTATATTAGGTTTTAGAAACTATTTCTTTGCACTGCTTCACCTTAAAATGCATTAGAGAGGAATCTGATATAATTCAATTTGGAGTGATAACAAAAAAAGACCCAAACCACGAAACTTGGTGTAACAGGACAGAACTAATGTATTTTTGCATTTGATGCCTTTTTACAGGTCAGATACACAGTGTTTGCAAGAGATGAAGAGAAGAAAATGAGAAAATGTTTCTGTGACATTCCACATTTTGCTGACATCCAATTAATATGAAGTAGTTTGATATGCTACAGCTGAAAATCTAAATTTTGCAACCATTCTAAGACATTTTCATTAAGAATGTTTGCACTTCATGTAAGATGGAAATTAAAATAAGGTATTTATCAGCAACCTGGTGGGTTAGGAACTTTCCCCCCACCCCACCATTGAAATTTACCAGACTAGCTCAGATGGCTTGGAAGTAAGATGAAGCTATATTTACAGCAAGACAAAATTTACAATATACACAATATATTTACAAGTATTTACAATTGTATCTAAATTGTAAATAATACAGAAAACAAAAAAAGACTGCCCAGAAGGATTTAAAGTTACCCTTTCTTTCTCACTCTACTTTCCCAGTCAGACAAACAAAACAACCAGCAAAAAGCTTATCTTGTTATGTGTTAGCTAAGTTTAGTAGAGAGATATTAGAGAGGAGTGAGGAGGAAGCAAATAGATCCAGAGTGGGACAAATTGTTTGCTTTTTGGCTTTTTATCCCTCTCAACAGAACAATTAATGATATAGATTTCATAATTATTTTCTTTTTACAACCAATTATCTAATTTCTCTTATTAAAATATCCCAATTAGCCTCAAACCAGCACAAGCAAGTTTGCAGCTGACACCAAGCTGAACGATGCTGTTGATATGTCATACAGAGACGTTGATAGGTCATCCAGAAGGACCCAAACAAGCTGGAGAGGTGAGTTCAGATAAACCACATGAGGTTCAACAAGACCAAGTGCAGGGTCCTGCCAGAGCGCAAATAGCGTCCTGAGTTGCATCAAAAGAAACGAGACCAGCAGATCAAGAGAGGTGATTCTGATGTTCTGCTCTATTAAGACCTCACCTGGAGTACCGCATGCAGCTCTGGAGGCCTCAAGACAGGAATGACACAGACCTGATACAGCAGGTCCAGAGGAGGGCCACGAAAATGGTCAGAGGACCGTAACACCTCTCCTATGAGGACAGGCTGAATGAGATGGGGTTGTTCAGCCTGGAGAAAAGAAGGCTGCTTCCAGTACCTGAATGTGGCCTATGACAAGGCTGGAGAGAGACTGTTTACAAAGGCCTGTAGTGATAGGATGAAGGGCAATGGTTTGAAATTAGAGAAGAGTAGATTTAGATTGGATGTCAGGAACAAGTTCTTTATCGTGAGTGTGAAGGAACATTGGAACAGGTTGCTCAGGGAGGTAGTTGAGTCCCCATCCCTGGAGATACTCAGTCAGGCTTGACAAGGCTCTGAACAACCTGATTTAGTGGAGGATGTCCCTCCTTACTGCAAGGGGGTTGGATAGGAGGTGCCGTCCAACCCAAACCAATCCGATTCTGTGATTCCATGATTTAAATTCAAGGTACATTCATTTCAGCTCTGTAGGTTTACACCTATAGGTCTTTAATATGCTGATACTACAGGACCTAAATATCTGAGATGCAATTACTCAGCATACCCAGAAGTCATTGAGTGTTCTGATGACAGTCACTGAATCAACATTATTAAAGTATTCATGTATTCAAAATTTTGCCCAAATTGTTTTAACTATAATGTTACATAAAGTCATCATAAACCAGAAAACTTCTAAATACCAATGTAAACTTATACAGACATATATAATGCTAAGATACTAAGGCTTCCTTTCCAAAGAATCTATCTTCATTTACAAAATATATATTGTCTTAAACACCCAAAGAAAAATAAAATTAATACATGAAAAAAAAATACAAATTTGTTTTGTAAAAGTAACTAGGAATGCAGGATAGTCATTCTGAAAGAATAAAAATGATCCTTATCAAAAAGGCTGAACATTTCTCCCCATGTAAATAAAATTCCTTAAGGAGCTGTCAGACAAAGCAACCCAAGAAGAGCACAGGGATCTAGCTATGTTATGCAGAAAGAATATCAGAAAGACAAAAGTTCGGCTAGAACTCAATCTGGCCACTGTTGTAAGAGGTAATAAAAAGGGTTTGTTGCAAATGCATCAACAGCAAAAAAGACCAAGGAGAAACTCCACCCTTTACTGGGTGCAGGTGGTGGGGATGACAAAGGGATATCCATTAAAACCTAATAGCTGATAGCTACTAAACCAGGCATTGCCTTTATTAACAATACTGTATGTGAAGGAGTAGCTCTCCCAGTTCACATAAGCAAAGATGGTCTCCATATGCTTTATACACACTTACAGTAATACATAGTCATTAAATTTCTGGGAAATTGTTTACATATATATGAAATAATTTAAATAGATAAAGTCTTTTTCCTTCTTGTTCTCTGCTGTCTCTTTCTGACCTTCCAAGAATATTACAGTCTCTTGTTGGTGTTCTGGCTGTTCAGTGTGTGAATCTTTATGACTTCAGCCCATTTGTTCTCTGCAGATGTGTCTTATTTTCTTCACTTTAGCCAGCTCAAGGCCTCATCATTATTTATGTCTAGAGGCTAATCTCTCTTAAATACTGGGAAACTTTCTAACTGTAAGAAAAACAATTAGTAAGTCTCCCTGCTTCAGGAAGAATATTACCACCAGGGATGAGGAGAAAGCTGAGGTACTTAATGCCTTCTTTCCCTCAGTCTCTAACAGTCAGAAAATTTATCATCAGTGTATTCAGCCCCCTGAGATAGAAAAAAGAAAACAGAATAAACTTTACTTAATGCAGGAAGAAGTAGATAACAACATGCAATATTATCTGGACATTCACAAGTCTATGGGGCCAGATGGGATCTGCCCAAGAGTGATGAGGGAGGTGGCATAGGAGCTTGCCAAAGTACTCTTCCTCATCTATCAGCAGTCATGGTTTACAGGGTAGGTCACAGACAGCTGGAGGCTTGTTAGTGCAACATCCATCTACAAAAAGTGCTAGAAGAAGGATCCAGGTAACTACAGGCCTGTAAGCCTGACCTCACTACCAGAGAAGATTATACAGTGGTTCATACTGAGTACACTCACATGGCATGCAGGACAACCAGGGGATCAGGCCCAGACAGCATGGGTTCATCAAAGGCAGGCCCTGCCTGACCAGGCTGATCTGCTTCTATGACCTGATGACCTGCCTAGTGGATGAGAGAAAGGCTGCAGGTGTTATCTACCTGACCTTCAGTAAAGATTTTGACACTGTCTCCCACAGCACTCTGCTAGAAAAGCTGATGGCTCATGATTTAGACAAGTGTACTCTTCATTGAGTTAAAAACTAGGGCTAGATGGCTGAGCCCAAAGAGGTGTGATGAATGGAGTTGAATCCATGTGATGGCCAGTCACACGTGGTATTCTTCAGG
The DNA here is from genome assembly GCA_013396835.1 of Psilopogon haemacephalus. NCBI lineage: Eukaryota > Metazoa > Chordata > Aves > Piciformes > Megalaimidae > Psilopogon > Psilopogon haemacephalus. The sequence continues at coordinate 11,452 of VWZI01001806.1, read as the reverse complement.
GCTGAATTTTGAGGCCAGTTTTGTTTAAAATCTTTATCTATTATCTAGATGAGGGGATTGAATGCACCCTTAGTAAGACTGCAGATGTCACTAAACTGAGCAGCAGTGTTAATCTGCTTGAGAGCAGGACGGTTCTGCAGAAGGATCTAGACAGGCTGGATCAATGGTCTGAGGCCATCTCTATGAGGTTTAACAAGGCAAAGTGATATGTCCTGCATTTTGGTCAAAACAACCCCACATAGCACTATGGGCTTGGGACAGAGTGACTGGTTGAATCATCAACCCTGGATGTGTTTAAAAGTCTTTTGGATGCGGTGCTTAAGGATATGGTTTAGGGTGAACCTTGTAGGTTTATCAATTGAAATTGGTGATCCTGAGAGTCTTGTCCAATGTTTCTGTGATTCCGTGAAAGAGTCTCGAAGGTTGCTGAAGATTTACTCACAGCTGGTGAGTGGGTAAACTAGAAAAGGTGCCCCACTGGACCTGTTTGTGAACAGAGATAGATGATGTGATGGTTGGAGGCCATCTTAGGTACAGTGACCATGAGATGATGGAGTTTTGGATTCTTGACAATGTACGGAGCAGAGGTCAGCAAAACTACTACTTTGGACTTACAAATGGCAGATTTTGGCCTATTAAGGAGCCTGGCTAGCAGAATTCCTTGGGAGACAGTCCTGAAGGACAAAGCAGTGCAGGAAGTCTGGACATTCTTCAAGAAGGGATTCTTAGAGACAAAGCAGCAGGCTGTCCTTATGTGTTGAAAAATGAATTGGTGAGATAAGCAGAGAAGTTTGGCTGTAACTCAGGAATAAAAGGAGAGTTAATGATCTTTGGAAGAAGGGCCAGGAAACTCAGGAGGACCACAACAATGTTGTGAGGTTATGCAGAGAGATAATTAGAAGGACCTAAGCACAACTACAATTTAATCCTGCTACTGCCATAAAAGACAATAAAAACTGTTTCTCTAAATGCATTGGCAATAAAAGAAGGGCTAAGGAGAAAGAATTTCTATCCTTTATTGGATGCAGAGGATGGTAGTCCAATAGTGACAAAGGATAAGGAAAAGTCTGAGGCATTTAACACCTTTTTTTTGCCTAGGTATTCAACCCCTTGAGTTGCAAGACAAATACAGAGAGCAGAATGAAGCCCCCATAGTACAAAGTGAAATGGTTAGTGACCTTCTACACCACTTACACACATCTATGGAGCCAGATGGGATCTACACAAATGAACTGAGGGAACTGCAGGATTTTTTTTTTTTTAAGTCTGGGTGACCAGATTCAAAGGCTTGTGCTCAGTGGAAAAAAATGCAGTTGACAGCCAGTCACAAATAGTGTTCACTAGGGCTCAGCGTTGAGGAGATTGAGTGCACCCTTAGTAAGTCTGAAGATGACAGTAAAATGAACAGGATGTTGATCTGCTTGAGAGTAGTGAAGCTTTACACAGGGGGCTGGGCAGATTAAATTGATGGATTGAATCCAATAGAATGAAGTTCCATAAGACCAGGTGCAAGATTCTGTATCTGAGTCACAGCAATCTCATAAGTTCCACAGGTTTGGGAAAGAGTGACTAGAAAGGTGCTTGGCAGAAAAGGAACTGAAATGCTGATTGACAGCCAGATGAATATGAGCCAGCAGCGTTCCCAGCAGGTGGCCAAGAAGGCAAATAGGAACCTGGCTTGTATCAGCAATAATGTGGCCAGCAAGATTAGAGAAGTGAGGCTGCATCTCCAATATTGTGTTCAGTTTTGGAACACTCACTGCAAGATTGACATTGATGTTCTGGAATAGATCCAGAGAAGGACACTTAAGATACAGAAAGGTCTAGAACAAAAGTCTTCCAAGGACTGGCTAAGAGAACGGAAGATCTTTAGCCAGGAGAAAAGGAGATTCAGGTGAGACCTTACTGTTCTCTACAACTAACTGAAAGGAGTTGGTCTGTTCTGCCAAGTAAAAAGCAGAAATGGACAAGAGGAAATGAAGACAAGCTGTGTCAGGGGAGGATTGTGTTGGATATTAGGAAAAAATCACAGAGTCATAGGATCACAGAATCATAGAATGATTTAGTTTGGAAGAGACCTCAAAGATCATCCAGTTCCAACCCCCTGACATAGGCAGGGACACCCCCACTAGATGAGGTCACTCAAGACCTCATCCAGCCTGGCCTTGAACACATCCAGGGAGGAGGCAGACACAACCTCCTTAGGCAACCTGTTCCAGTGTCTTGCCACCCTCACTGTGAAGAATTTCCTCCTAACATCCCTTTTAAATCTCCCCTCTGCCAGTTTGAAGCCATTACTCCTCATCCTGTCATTACAAGACCTTGTGAATAGTCCCTCCCCAGCCCACCTGTAGGCCTCCCTCAGATACTGGAAGGTTACTATAAGGTCTCCTCAAAACTTTCTCTTCTCCAGGCTGAAAAGCCCCAACTCTCCCAACCTGTCCTCATAGCAGAGGTGCTCCACCCCTCTAATCATCTTTGTGGCCTTCCTCTGGACTCTCTCCAACAGTTCCATGTCCTTCTAGTGTTGGGAGCTCCAGAATTGTACACAGTACTCTAGGTGGGGTCTGACAAGAGAAAAGGGGAAGAATCACCTCCCTTGCTCTGCTGGCCACACTTCTCTTAATGCAGCCCAGGACACGGTTGCTTTCTGGGACACGTGTACACACTGTTGACTCATGTTGAGCTTTCTGTGAACACAGATCTCAAGGTCCTTTTCCTCAGGACTGCTCTCCAGCCATTCACCACCCAGCCTGTATTTGTGCATAGGATTGCACCCACCCAAGTGAAGGACCTTATTCTTGGTTTTGTTGAATTTCATCAGGTTGGCCTGGGCCCACCCCTCCAGCCTTTCCAGGTCCCTCTGGATGGCATCCCTGCCCTCTAGCAAGTCAACTGTGCCACACAGCTTGGTATCATCGGCAAATTTGCTGAGGGTACACTCGATTCCTCTGTCCATGTCACTGACAAAGGTGTTAAACAGCACTGGTCCCAGCACTGACCCCTGAGGGATGAAACTTGTCACTGGTCTCCAGGTGGACATTGTGTCCTTGATCACCACTCTCTGTGTGTGACCATCTAGCCAATTCCTTGTCCAGTAAGTGGTCCACCCATCAAGTCTGTGTTTTTCCAGTTTGGTGACCAAGATGTCACCATGTGGGACAGAGTCAAACACCTTACTCAGATCCAGGTAGGATCATCATCAAAAGTGTTGTAAAGGTTTGGAACAGGATGCTCAGAGGAGTGGTGGAGTTACCATCTCTGCAGGTATTTAAAAGATGTATAGGTGTGCTGCTGAGGGATGTGGTTTAGTAGTGACTTGGTGGCAGCTGGTTGGACTTAATGGTTGTAAAGGTATTTTTCCAACTGAAATTATTCTGTAACTCTGTGGTTCTATAAATATCTATTATATTAGTGATTAACATTTTTTATGCAGAGAACATATTCCTAATTATGAAATAAATTAATCCAAATAGTGATTAAGTGATCTCACACAAATTGCTTTTTCAAATGATCATTTTTCATTTGTTCCAAGAGACAGTAATTGTGTTAATATTTCTTTAAGTGAGATTTACCTTTTGCATGGTTCTGTGGAAGGAAGCAGAATGGAACAGCTGTTTGAGTAAAACCTCAAGTCTTGTTTTACTTGATTAAGACAGCATCATATTAGTGATATTATTAGTTCAAAGAGTAAGAATTTAATGACTATGACAACCTGCTATAGTAGCTGAACTACTTATGGCAGATTTGTATGTGATTTTTCATTGTAATAATGCTCTTGGATTCCTGAAACATGGAGGCAGTTTAATAAGAGAATAACTACCAAGAATTCCTCCATTTTCTGTAGGAAATATATTTCATATCACTCACACCTCCTGCAAGAAACTAAATTAAGGCATTTTAAAGACTGATATCAGTAGGTTAGAAAAGATATTATTCCAAAATATTGCTGGTAGTTGGCCCTGATCTTCAGACTCATGACAATGAGCAAGTGGTGAAACACAATTTTATCAGTCTTAGAGAGCAAACAATTACCTGAAATGACAATACATAGAAGTAAGTGCTGGTCTCTCCTCACAAATAGTGATAAAACAAGAATGGCCTCACGTTGCACCAGGGTAGGTTTAGGCTAGACATTAGACACTCACTGAATGAGTAGTCAAGCATTGCAGCAGGGTGCCCAGGGAGGTGGTGGAGTCACCATCACTGGATGTGTTAAAGGTTGTTTAGATGTGGCACTTAGTGGTGAACTTGGTAGATTAGGGTTAATGGTTGGACTTGATGATCTCAAGGCTCTTTTCCAACTTGAATAATTCTATGGTTCAAAGAGATGAAGATGAGAAAATGGCAACTATCTTGTTTGTTTCATGGGAATTTACTTTGGGACAGCTCTAATCTGGTGTTATGATATGAACTCACCAGAACTTGGAGTACACGAGTCTCTGCAATGCTTCTAGTCATTCATATTTTCACAAGAAGGATTAAAAAAACTAATTTTCTGAAGTGTATTAGAAGCACTGTGGTTAGTAGGTTGAGAGAAGTTCTCCTTCCCCTCTACTCTGCCATGGAGAGGCTTCACCTAGAATATTGCATCCAATTCTGGGCCACTCAGTTTAAGAAGGACAGGTAACTGTTTGAAAAAGTCCAGCACAGAGCCAGAAAAATTACTAAGGGAGTGAAACATCTTCCTTATGGGGAGAGGCTGAGTGAGCTGGGGCTCTTTAGTTTGGCAGAAGAGGGACTAAGGGGTGACCTCTTTAAGTGGGAGAATGGCATTATTATCCCTGCTTGTGATACCCTTGTTAATGCAACTCAGAATCCTGTTGGCTTTCTTTGCCACTGTAGCACACTATTCACTCATGTTGAGCCTTTTGTCTACCAAGACCACCTAGATCTCCACAGTGATGCTCTCAAGACAGGCAGCTCTCAGTCTGAGCAGCTTTCCCAGTTATGTGTTTCAAAGACCCTACACTCGGCCTCATTAAACTTCATAGATTTCCTTCTTGTCCACTCAAGCAGCCTGTCAAGATTTTCATGGAGCATAGCTCTCCCTTCTGGGGTGTCAAATTCTCTACTTCTGTGTCATCCACAAACATCATCAGAGTGCCCTTAAATCCAGTATCTAAATCATTAATGAAGATATCAAACAGCATTGGGCCAAATATTGATCCTTGGGGGCCCCACTAGTGACAGAATGCCAGTCTGAGAAAGAGCTATTTATTACCACCCTCTGGGTACAGCCTTCCAGCCAGTTCCCCACCCACCACACAGGCCACTTGCCTGGGTCACAGCTTGTCAGTTTCTCAAGGAGGAGGCTGAGGGACACCATATCAAAACCCTTGAAGAGATCCAGGCCGCATCAACTGAGTATGTCACCGAGTCATAGAAGGCAATCAAGTTTATCAAGCATGACTTACTCCTGGTGAATTCATGTTGGCTTTTCCCTGTCGACTTCTTCAATTTAATTGTGATAGTCAGGAGAATTTGCTCTATAACCTTCCCAGGGAATGACATTAGGCTAATGGGTCTATAATTACCTGGATCTTCCTTGGAACCTGTTTCATAGATAGGGGTGACATTAGCTTTCTTCCAGCACATCTCCTGACTTTTCAATTTTCTCCTATATTATGGAGAGTGGCCTCACAATGACATCAGTGACACAATGGCAATCACAATGACAACCAGTTCCTTTAACACCTTAAGGCGAATGATGTCTGGGTCCATCAATTTGCATGGGCCAAGCTCTTGCAATAGTTGACATACCAACTCTTCCTTCACTGATGTCAGGTCCATGTTTGTATCACTCTGGATTTTTGTTCCTGTGACCTGGGGCCCAACAGTGCTGGTAAAGATAGAGGTGAAGTAGGTATTGAGGACCTCTACGTTTCCAGAGTTGTTGGTGACTAGTTCGCCTCTCGTGTTTAATTGTGGCCCAATATTGTCCTTCTGTTTCTGCTTATTTTTAATATAAATGAAGAAGCCTTACTTGAAGTTTCAGATACCCATGGCCAATTTGAATTCAAACTGAGCTGTTGCTTTCCCAACTGCATCTCTGCTCACCCTGGAAATGCCCATGCAATTTTCAACAAGCAATAATCCACTTTTTCCATCTTTTGTGCATTTCCTTTTTAGTTCTGGGAAGACCTAGAATCTCACAGTTAAACTAAGGGGGTCTTTTCCTCTGTTTACCTCCCTTACTTTTGGAAGGGATGAACAGATTCTGTATGCACAGGGAAATGTTCTCAAAGAATTCCCACTCACTGGCTCCTTTATTCTTCATGGAATCTTCCCATGGGATTCTTTCAAGTTGAGCCCTGGGTGACCAGAAGTTTGCTGTTCTAAAGTCTAAAACTTTTGTCTTGGATCTAACCTTCAATGTGCTCATCTATATCCCAAACTCCACAGTATTATGATCACTACAGTCAAGTCTGTCACCATCAACGTATTACAGATAATGTTTTCTTGCTTAGTGAGCAGCAAGTCTATCAGTGCCCATTTCTGGTTGGCATATCTAACATTTGTATGGCGTGATGTTCCTCACTTTGCTATCACTATAAAGTTATTAGAATACCTGGTGCAACTTTGCAATATGCTTATCCAGCTGTTTTATCTGTTTTGAGCAATGTGCTCTTTAGCAAATCACACCACTCATCTGTGGGCAGAAGCAAAAGCAATCAATAAACTATAAGGCATAGCCTGATACAGCGACCCTCTATTATGGCATCTGGAAGCATGAAGTGTAAAAAAAACAGAGCACAAATATTTTTTCATACATGCCTTTGTCCTTAATATGGTTATTTCTGTACTCAAACCTAGAAGTTTTAAGATGTTCATTCTGGTAGGGCATAAATCCTGCCCAAATTAGTTCAAACTTCTGCTCCAAAGAACCCCAGGGAAATTTTCCTGAAATCTCAATTATTAATAATAATAATTAATAATCACAACAATGTTATACTAAATTCGTAAGCTAGGTGAAATCACATAAAATGATATAATTCTTTACTGCACTCATTTTTTTCCTTTGCAAACAAGCGAATAAAAAATTCAAATGTCTTTGAAGTATGCTGTAATTTAGTATTATTGGAGAAATAAAGGAAGTAAAATATTTTAATTAGTATTTTGATTCATTATTTAGATTATTCCAAATTAATATAATAGTTATATATAACATCATATTGAAAGTTTATATATTCAGTCCAGCTGCCACTTAACACAGGATTAGACTTACTCTAGATAGTTTAATAACCAGTTTCAGTCACACAGGATCATGGACTCAGGAACAATACTGACTGCATGACTGTTTCTTTCACAGAACATTTTTTTTAATCCCTTCATTGCCAGCACATTGAAAGATTTAATGTAAAGAATTTGCCAGGTTCTCTGTCTTAAAGGGAATTTATTATAACCACGACCAGAGATACTTAGAAGTGGAAATGAAACATTTATTGATTTCCTATCATGATAAATGATTTATATGTTTTAAAATATTAAAGAAACAGGATTATAATTTAACCTGTTTCCCTGTAATAACCTTCGTAATATGAAGACATTAGCTAAGTGCTGGAGAACAAAGTGGGCTCTGAAGGTGGGTGTGTGTTTGTTTGTGTCTTCAGAAACTTATCACAACTGAATTGAGACATTTCAAATACATGTTTTAGAATGGTTTCATAGAATCATAGAATGATTTAGATTGGAAGGAACCTCAAAGATCATCCAGTTCCAACCTCCCACCATAGGCAAGGACACCTCCCACTAGAACAGGTTGCTCAAGGCCTCATCCAGCCTGGCCTTGAACATCTCTAGGGAGAGAGTAGCCACAACCTCCCTGGGCAACCATTTCCAGTGTCTCACCACCCTCACTGTAAAGAACTTCCTCCTAACATCCCATTTAAATCTCCCCTCTGCCAGTTTAAACCCCTTACCCCTCATCCTGTCATAACAAGACCTTGTAGATGCTCCCTCCCCAGCCTTCCTAGGGAGGGACTATTCACAAGGTTTGTATTACAGTAAACTAGAACTGGGTCAAATTTTCTTCCTTTACTGTGTGGCATCAGAAGATGTACTGTATAGATAAATGTAAAAAAGTCTTAAAATGAAAGTGTAGATGAAGCATCTATAGTTGCTGTAAAATATTTATTATTTTAAAATAAAACATTCCATTAACCAGAGAAATGTTGCAATTTGTGTTCTGACTTGTCTACTGTCACAGAGACACAGTTCTTCTAGGTTTGAAATTATGCAACTGTTAACTTTGGGAGTCTTGCCATAACTTCTATTCACATAACAGTAATAGGTTGGTGGGTTATGATAGCAGATCAACAGATAGAGCTAGATAAAAGTGTGACTCAGTTTTTCTGGTTTGTATAAGGTCACAGAACACAACTAGAGGAAAGTATTCATTCCAGTGTCTCTGATGTATACTGTGAATTAGATTTTCTTTTGCCTAATCATTTTAGACTGGCTTTTTAGGCAATTTACAATATGGGGCAGATTGTGAACTCCTAGCTCTTTAATTGCTCTGGAACCCTTCAAAGGAGTTTTGACTCATAGAGATTACTTGAGATTTGTCTTTGAGGAACTGCTTGATGCTATGTGGATTACTGACATTTATTTAATACTGTACTTGTCAAATGTCATGTGTGAGCTGGCTCCCAAACAGACTCATTTAGGTCAGCTCACTCTTAGTTAAACAAATCTCAAAGAAGCTAAAGAGAAAGAACAAATAAAAGATGCAGTCTAGGTACAGCATAAGCAAATACATTCTTTACAGACTTTCATTAGCTTTGCCATTTTTCTTTAACACTTTCACTTCCATTTGGGTGACTCTATGTTTCTCTGGCATAGTCCATACCTTTTCTTAAAATCCATGCCAAAATCTAAATATTCCTTCACTTCCTCTATGGTTTCTCCTTCGAAAAATCTTGTATTATCTTCATTTCTCTAATATTTTGATTCTTATTCTGTGTTGTCATGATCCAAGAGAAAAGAACAAAGAAACTTGAAAGGATTAGCAGTAGGCTGTATGCTGTGTTTTGATACCCTAATCTTTAGATAAATAGTGTTCTGGCCTCAACTGGGCAACTACTACAATGTAAATTTGCAGTTTTCAAGTTTAGAAGCACTTTGAACAGACTTCTTAGAGTAACATATAGTAATATATAATTCTAAAATTCCAATCTCAATCTTTGAGAGAGAAAAAATAAGAATCTTTCCAAGTTTGTGCTTGGATTCTGTCTGTGAAATCTCTTCAGTTTATCTTTCACTCCAATGTAGCAATCATATCATAGAGATTATAGTTTCCCACTGCAAATTCAGATAGGCTATTGAACTGTGTGTTTAAAAAAAAAATCTAATTTATTAAAACTACTCTGACAACTAAGCTAAAGTAAAAACTATAAAACTATAAATAAATTATAAAGTAAACAATGAAGTTATGTGTGTAGCCCCTGAATTGTATCTTCCTCAGAAATACAAGCCTTCTTGAAAGATGAACTAGCTATAATCTACTACGAAAGAACTGCAGTTGTAATCAAGTTGAAACAGGAAAAAGACTATGTAGAATTGAAACTCAGATATAAGTCCCTGAAATTCTAAAAATTAGTATTCGAAGTACCAATTTCATTAATCACATAATTCTTTAAAGTGCCCTAGGAAAGCCTCAACAATACGGATCAGTGGAAGACTAAACTAGTGCCCATGCCAAACATAATGTATAATGTCTAATGTCTCCATTTACTGAATATCTAAAATACAGTACAATTGATTTTTTATTTTCATATATGTATTGAACCAGACACAGAAATCTCGTAGCAGCTTAGTGAAATTTCATGTACCTTACAGCAACACTGCAATCCTCAAAATCCTACAGACTGCATCTGCAAATATGAATGAACAAGTACTATGAATAGCAACACAGACAGATGCAATCAATTCTCTGTCTGTTATATTGACTAAAACTGTTATAACACCAAAAATGTTGTTCCTGCTGTCATGAAAAATTAAAAGATGCTACAACCAGCAAAGCAGGAACTTCTTACCCCTCAAGATTTTGTTGTATTTTGGTGCATTTCCAAGAAAGATTAACAGATTATTAATTAACATTTGTAAATTATTATGTTAATTTCACTCCTCATTCTCTTTTAAGAAGACTGATGTGCTACAGAAAAAAAACCAACAACTTCCATATCCTAAAACCTAATTTATACCTTTGTTTTGTAATGCGGAAAAAAATGGTACAATTCTGTTCCAGGAACACTCTAGGGGAATACAGGTACTCAGCATAATTTTATGAATCCTTTCTAGATAGCAATTTCTGCTTTTATTATTACACATCCATAAAATATAACGATGAAATGCATCATTAAGAAAGTAGTGATCTTACATGCCAATTACACATTCTGTTTCTGTCATGGGATAGCACTAATTAAATGCAGTATTCCATGGGACGAGGGGGTCCTAGTGCTCGCCTCGCCGGTTCTTTTGGGCTTTCGGTTGGCAGAAAGACACAAATATTGCTCAAAAGTCAGGTATAAACGTTTAACAACCAGGACTGGGGAAAACAGAGAGGTTACATGCAAAACAGATCCCGATCGCGCCTATGAGTACCCACGGGAGCGTGAAGCGAAGGGGGGAAACACGCTCCCTCCCGAAGCGAGGGGGGGCTCCTTCCCGAACCGAGGTGGGGACCGTGGAAGGAGGGAAACCAATTTAAAGAAAATAAAGGAGGGATTAGAAAGAGGGAGAGAAACTGGGAAAGGAGAGAGAGAGGTCAGCCTTGCCGCGTAGAAGGAAGCTGCCGTGCCTCGCTGCCTGTTGCTGTGCACGTGGCTGGGGCTTCTCCCAGCTACTGAGTGGACAACGGTGGACGAGGAGAGCGGGAAGAGAGAAGAAAATGGCTGCTGACCCATTTAAGTACCCTACGGGGGCGTATGAAACTGTCCATCAGGCGTCCAACATTTCCTGGCCGGCCAATTGATTCAAGGTTCCACGTATATGGGCATCCCGAGGTCCCCCCCTTGGGTCCAGGGGCCACCTGGGATGCCCCACCCTTCACCCCCTACCAAACCGTTGAACAGTAGAGGGAGAAGAGAGCCCAGGAATTGGATCAATCCTAGGATGCTCCGTCATTCTATGCCGGGACACTCCACCCCGTTGCCTGTGGGCAGTTTCAAGCATCAAAGCCAGGGTATCACATCCTAATACGGAAGTTTGACACAGGGCCCTAACTATAACAAAGTCTGAGTCCGATCAGGTGTGTCCCGCGTCGATCATTCTCCCTGGATGTCCTCGGTGCACAGTGGCCGGGCTGCTGGGTTAATGGTTAGGAATGACCCACCGTGCACTGATGCAGTGTGTCTTCCAATGGGCGTCCAGGGCTTCCCAGGCGTGTAGCCCTCGGGTTTTTCCTGCATCATTGGCACAACTCCGACCGATGGTAATCTTACTAATACAG
>VWZI01001803.1:223219-234543 GCA_013396835.1 Psilopogon haemacephalus | reverse complement strand
AAGGGAGAGGAGCTGGAGAAGGACAGGGGCTGGAGCAAGAGTGGGAGGAGAAGACGAACTGGAGCCGAGCCGAGCCGAGCCGAGCCGAGCCGAGCCCCCCGCCCCATTCCCGCCATCGCGCCCCCAGCAGCCCCCGCGGGCGGCGCAATGCACGCCGGGAAGCGCAGTCCGGGCGCAGCTGGCAGGAGCGGGGAGGGGATCCGCGGCCCCCGGGACGGCACTTCCCAGCGTGCCCCGCGCGGGCGGTGTCACGGCCCCGGCCCCGCCTTCTCCCGCTGCCTGCCGGGATACCGAGTCCTGGCGGGAGCCCGACCCGCGGGGCCGCCAGGCCGCGGGAACACATTTCCCATGGCCTCTCCGCCCCGCCCCGCCCCCGGGCCCTGCCGGGCGCCATTTTGTTTGCCTTTCCAACCTAAGATGGCGGCCGGGCGGAGGGAGTGAAGGTTGCCGCGCTGAGGTGAGGGGCGTCTCGCCGGGCGCCGCCGGCCCCGCAGGGCTCTTTTCCCACGGCGGGCCGCTCTCGCCCATCCCCTGCCCCGAGCCGAGCTGGGGGCGTGGAGGAGCGGCCGGTCCATGGCCAGGAGGCGGCCGGCGCGGTCGCCGCGGCCCCCGTCGCCATGGACCTGCGCACGGCTGTGTACAACGCGGCCCGCGATGGGAAGCTGAAGCTGTTGCAGAAGCTGCTGGGCAGCCGCAGCCGGGAGGAGCTGGAGGCGCTGACGGCAGGGCCCGGCGGGGGTGACGGTCCCGGGGGAGGGAGCACTCCGCTGCTGATCGCCGCCCGGCACGGGCACCTGGAGGTGGTGGAGTACCTGCTGGATCACTGCGGGGCACGCGTGGAGGAGGGAGGCTCGGTCAACTTCGACGGGGAGACCATCGAGGGGGCCCCGCCGCTCTGGGCGGCGTCGGCGGCCGGGCACCTGGGGGTGGTACGGAGCCTGCTGGATCACGGCGCCTCGGTGAACCAGACCACTCTGACCAACTCCACGCCGCTGCGGGCCGCCTGCTTCGACGGGCACCTGGAGATCGTGCGGTACTTGGTCGGCGAGCGCGGCGCGGACCTGGAGGTGGCCAACCGGCACGGACACACTTGTTTGATGATTTCCTGCTACAAAGGGCACCGGGAGATTGCCCGGTACCTGCTAGAGAAAGGGGCCGATGTCAACCGCCGGAGCGTGAAGGGGAATACAGCCCTGCATGACTGCGCCGAGTCGGGCAGCCTGGAGATCCTGCAGCTGCTGCTGCGCTCCAAAGCCCGCATGGAGAAAGATGGGTACGGCATGACTCCTCTGCTGGCCGCCAGTGTCACCGGGCACACCAACATCGTGGAGTACCTCATCCAGGGAGGGCTGCAGCAGGAGGAGGAGGAGGTTGCAGGGAACCAAACCGGGACCTGTGCGTCGGGTGGGAGCCAGCAGAAGTGCTGCGGGGCCGGCAAGGGAGCTCCTCGGGGCTGCAAGGAAGGGTGCGAGAGATGCTGCGCCTCGGCCTCCAGTCAGGATGAGCAGCAGGTCCCTAACGTGTTGTGCACTCGAGAGGCTGCCGTGGAAGCACTGGAGCTGCTGGGTGCTACCTTCGTGGATAAGAAACGTGACCTTTTGGGAGCCCACAAGTACTGGCGGAGGGCGATGGAGCTTCGGTGTGAGGGGGGGCAGTACCTGCCGAAACCCGAGCCCCGGCAGCTGGTGTTAGCCTACGACTACTCGCGGGAAGTGAGCTCGCTGGAGGAGCTGGAAGCTTTGATCACGGATCCGGACGAGATGCGCATGCAGGCGCTGCTGATCCGAGAGCGCATCCTGGGGCCCTCCCACCCAGACACTTCCTACTACATCCGGTACCGAGGAGCTGTCTACGCTGACTCCGGCAACTTCGAGCGCTGCATCAACCTGTGGAAGTATGCTCTGGACATGCAGCAAGGCAACCTGGAGCCTCTCAGCCCCATGACTGCCAGCAGCTTCCTTTCTTTTGCCGAGCTTTTCTCTTACGTGCTTCAGGACCGCTCCAAAGGCACTTTAGCTACTCACTTGGGCTTCTCTGACCTCATGGGAGTTCTCAGCAAAGGGGTCCGGGAGGTGGAGAGGGCTCTGGTTCATGGAAAGGACCCTGTGGTTGACTCAGCACAGTTCACCAAGACCTTGGCCATTATCCTGCACTTGGTCTTCTTGCTGGAGAAGGTGGAGTGCAGCCCGGAGCAGGAGCACCAGAAGCGCCAGACCATCTACCGCCTGCTCAAGTGCAGCCCCCGGGCCAAGAACGGCTTCACTCCGTTGCATATGGCTGTGGACAAGGACACCACGACGGTGGGACGTTACCCCGTGGGCAAGTTCCCCTCCCTCCACGTGGTGAACTTGCTGCTGGAGTGCGGGGCCGACCCGGACAGCCGCGACTACGACAACAACACCCCGCTGCATGTGGCCGCCCGCAACAACTGCCCGCTGATCATGAGCGCCCTGATGGAGGCAGGAGCTCACATGGACGCCACCAACGCCTTCAAGCAGACTGCTTACGAGCTGCTGGACGAGAAGCTGCTCACCAAGAGCATGATGCAGCCCTTCAATTACATCACCCTCCAGTGCCTTGCTGCCCGCGCCCTGGACAAGCACAAGATCCCTTACAAAGGTTTCATCCCCGAGGAGCTGGAAGCCTTCATTGAACTGCACTAGGGCGGGAGAGCTGAAGCCCCCAACCTTCCCTCTCGCCTCTTTCACCCCCGCAGAGGTAGTGCAGCCTGAGGCCCCGGGGCCAGCCCTGCCTGGGTGCTGAAGGCTGTCGCTGTACCGAGATGGGCTGCGAGCTTTGTCCTCTTCCGTCAAGCTGGCATGCGGCAGGGGTAGGGGAGGAGGAGGAGGCTCCGGAGCTCACGGCTGTCCCCCATTGTTGTCATCTTCAGGTACCCGAAATCTGCAGAAAAGGCCACAGCCCCCTGCCCTTTCCCATGCCAGCCATCTTGCCCCGAGGAGGAAGGAAAAACGGAGATCCCCTGAGACCTGCTGCCTCTTCCATTAGTGCTGGATTAACTCAGCGTTACGCTTCGGAGCAGCTCCACATCACACACCTGCTCTCTAGCCCTTCCCGTCCCTAGTACTGAGCAGATAGGAATGCAAGTGAGGAATAAAATCCTTTCCAACTCATTCTTTTTTCCCTCCCCCTTTCCCTTCTCGGACTTGGTGCAGTCTAACAGCCAAGGGGCTTGTGCTCTGCCGAGGTAGTTGCCTTGCACGGCAGTAGGGCTGGGTGTGCTGAGGATGGGTTTGGTTTTTTTTTTTTATGGTCTTCTCCCTTGGTTGGCCCAAGTAGCCAGTGGTGGTAACAACCTGGGGTGTCAACGATGGTGCATAAAGCTGGGTTATTTTTTCTCTTTTAGAGCCAGGCCCTATCTATGCTGCAAGACTTCTTCAATCCTGTAAGATGTAGTAAGGTCAGTTCTGGTTATGCAAGTTTCATTGACAGATGTTTGGGGTTTTATTTTTGTTTTTTAACGGGGAGGAAAAACTGCTGCCTGAAAAACAAAATCCTGCTCTGGCCTTCAGGCCCTTAGCTTGCCCTTCCCTCACATCCAGGTCCTTTAGCTCCAGAGGTCATCAGGGCTGGAGCTGTGCAGGGTGGATGGGGCTGGGTTTCAGAGCCAAGCCACTGCACTTGGAACCTCTTGGAGGATGTGCTCTTGCAAGCCCTCTAGGATGGGAGTTACTCCTAGCATGGGTGGTGCTTGGGCGGGGAGGGTGATTAAAGCAGGTGAGCCTGGTGGCACATTTGCAGGAGGGTGGTCTGAAGGAAGGAGCAAGAAGGAAGTGAAAGTTGAAGGTGCCTTCTTCTGAGGTTTGTTCAGTGTCAGCTGCTTGGGCTCAGGTCACAGCTACACGGAGTGGGTTGTGTTAGCGTCTGGTTTTGGCTTTTTAAGTCTCCACAACTTCCTTGAGGCTGGTGCTACTTGAAAGATGGGATTGGAAATCTCCTTTGGATTCCCTTTGGGGCAGGCTCCTTTCATTAATTAAGATCTTCACACAGCTTGTTCAGTCCCTAATCTCAGGGTAGGTATTTCCCTCCCGGCTGGCAGGTGGGCAGTGTTGGTAAACACAAGTGTTGGTTCCAGCAGTTTATCTTCTTGCAGGGGGAGTGACTTTGGCAGCCTGGGGCTCATTTCTTGGCCCTGGGCAGAGTGGAAAGCACAGTTTGGGGCGGGGGAGGGATGAAGCAGCTGCCTGGGAGCTTTGGGAAAGGTCAAGACTGGAGAGAGCAGAACCCTGACAACCAACCATGCACTATTTTGCTACTGAAGCTTCTCTACTTGTATTTATAGCCAGCACCTCCATATGCCTCAATAACCCAATGCTCTTCTGCCCCCCTCCCTTCAAGGTATTGTAGATCTTGCCATGACAATTTTTGCAGTGTTAACTATATATGAAGCAAAGAGATTTAACTTTTCTTGAGCTGTAAAGTGCAGTTAGTTTAGCTACATTCTTTTTTTTTTTTTTTCCTTTTTAATTTTATTTTATTTTCCCTTCATTTTGGCTGAAACCTGAACTAAACTGCAGGAATGGAATTTGTTAATTTGTGAGCTGAAGGAGAGCTCTTAAATAATAAAACAGACACACACACAAAAAAAAAAGTATGGCTGCTAGAATGCAAATGCCTTGGACTTCTTGCTGCTAAACTTCTGTTTTCAGCTTGCTTCTTAAGGCTGGGGCACTGATGGGGGTGGAGATCCCAAGTGTGTGAAGGTTAACAGATGGAATGGTTGAGTTTACACCTGGGAAAAGCTGAGCTGTGCTGCAAGTGCAAACATTTCACCTGAGAAAAGGTTAACACTGACATGGAAGTGACACCTCCTTGTCTGCCTTGTCTTACCTTTTGAGGGAAATGGAGCAGCGTGCAGGGATGCTGCTCTGCCGCCTCAGATCTCCTCTGCCTGGCATCCTGCTGGGGCTGTGGGCAGAGCAAACAATAGAGGGATGCAGTGTGGCTTTCACCACTTCGTGTCCAGCCCAAGAAGGACATTGAAGTGCTGCAGCAGGTCCAGAGAAGGGCAATGAAGCTGGGGAAGGGTCTGGAGAACAGGGCTGGGAAGGAACAGCTGAGGGAGCTTGGGGTGTGCAGCCTGGAGGAGGCTGAGGACAGAGCTCCCTGAAAGGAGGCTGGAGGGAGATGAGAGTTGGTTTCCTCTCCCTACTAACAGATGATAGAAGAGGAAATGGCTGAGGGGAAACCTCTTTGCTCACTGCAACTTGCTGAAATGAGTCACCCTCACTGTCAAGAATTTCTTTCTCATCTCCACTCTCTCCCCTTTCCCAGCTCAAAGCCTTTGTCCCTCATTCTGTTCACTCCTAGGCCTTGTCAAAAGTCCCTCCCCAGATCTCCTGTACTGGGAACCTTCTCTAAAGTCTCTCTGGAGCCTTCTCCAGGCTGAACAGCTCCAACTTGCCTATTCTGTCCCCACAGGGGAGGTTCTCCAGCCCTCTGATCGTCTTTGTGGCCTCCTCTGGACCTAATCTTAGAGTTCCATCTCCTTGTGTTGGGGACACCAGGACTGCTCCAACCTAGGAACTACTGAGGGGTGTCCCAAGTACATTCTGGTGAAATGTACCTGGCCAGAGAGTTCTGCCACAAGGCCTTGGTGGCAAAACTTTTTCCACCTTTTCCCTGGGGAGCACAGAGGGCCCTGAAAATGTGGGATGTGTGAACCTGTGGTTACAACAAGGCTGTGGCTCTCCAGTGGAGGTTGCTCCCAGTAACTTGGGAGCCTCTCAGCCCTCCCTGTGTAGAAAACTTAAAGCAACTTCCAACCCTGCCATGCTCTGTTCTGCTGCCACATCTTCCATTTTTTCTGATCCAAGCAGGCTTGAGGTGGCTGTGTTAAGGCTGTTTACAAGCTGGAGCAGTCTCGGTGGAGTGGTTTTGGAAGGGCTGTATTTATAGACAGTAGGAGAGCAGTGTGGATGCTGTCTCCTGTGGGGAGGGACTGCCCTGGTGGCTGCACAGCAACAAGCACAGAGTGCCAGGAGCTGCACTCCCACCACCTGTTCCAGCAAAGGTGACATAGAGGAGAGAAAATAGGGAAAGAGAAGGAATCCAAACACTTGGAGGCTTCCAGCAGGCTCTATAAAGAGTGACTGAGTTCATCCATTGTCAGGAGGTCCTTCCAAGCTGAACTGTTTCAAAGCTGGGAGCCAGCAGCTGATGGCAGCTTTTAAATAGCAGCAGTGCTTTGATGTGATTCTTGGTCTGCTCAGGACAAGAGATGGCTTTGATTTGGCCAAGCTTGGTGTTTCCTGCTGGGTTTCCTTGCCTGAGCTAAGCCTCCTTGAGGTGAGGAAGAGGGAGGCAGAGACACCTTAGGACAGATCCCTGGGAAGGGACCTGTGGCCTCTAAAGAGGAAATCCTGTGGGATTTGCATCAAAGATCACATTTTGTGTGCTCCACAACCTCCCTGGGCAACCTATGCCAGTGTCTCACCACCCTCACTGCAAACAACTTCTTAACTTCCAGCTTCAATCTCCCCTCTGCCAGTTCAAACCCATTACCTCTTGTCCTCTCATTATGAGATCTTGTCAATAGTCCCTCCCCACCTTCTGTAGGCCCCTTTCAGGTATTTGAAGGCCACTCCAGAGTCTCCTGGAAGCCTTCTCTTCTCCAGGCTGCAGAGCCCCAACTCTCTCAGCCTGTCCTCAGAGCTGCTGCAACCCTCTGAGCATCTTTGTGAATTGGGGAGCCCAGAACTGGACACAGTATTCCAAATGAGGCCTCACCACGGCAGAGCAGAGGGGGAGGAGAACTTCCTTGACCTGCTGGCCACATTTTAAATGCATCTCAGGATGCTGTTGGCCTTCCTGGCCATGAAGGCACTTTGCTGGCTCAGTTCAGCAACACACACCTGCAGAAGTGCCTGAACTAGGATCAGCTCCCCCATATCAATCACACTGGAGCTTGAGGGCCACCATCAGAAGAACCTGGCAGCAGTCAGGCTCCTTCCTGGGGTGAGAAGAAGGATGAGGAGAAGGGTGAGCACTACCCTGCAGCCTGCAGAGTCCTGGGGCAGGGTGAAGTGAGCCTGGAGTTGACTGCTCTGTGCTGGGCTGTGCTCTGCAGAGGGAGCACTTCTGTGTCTGGTGGCTTTGGGCTGACATCTGCTGACAGAGCAGGCAAATGGCCACGGCAGAAGCCAGCAGAGGAGAATTGTGGAGTCTGGGACTTGGCTTCAGATGCCCTCAGGAGGTAGTTGCCTAATATATATCCTTCCCCCAGCTCCTGCAAAACACCTCCTCCATTCCTGGCTGTTATCCACCTCTTCAGTGCTTCTGTTCTTCTGCCCAGCTCTTTCCTCAGAGGCCATGAGGTGAGCAGGTGGAGTGATGCCAGCAGGGCACATTTCTCTGGGCAGCAGCCACTTTAATAGGACCCTGGGCCCCACCTCATACCCTTTCCCCAGCAGGTAAGAATGGAGGAGTGGACAGTGCCTGCTCAGACTTCCTCCACGTTTCCATTCTCATTCCACCTTCATGTAATTCTTTTTTAACCTAAGCACAGCTTTCCTGCCAAGATCCTTTCTCAGCCTCCTGTCTGCTGGGAAATTCTCAGTTCTTGAGCCTCCTTAAATACAGAGATGCTTCAAGCCATGCTCCAGGGGCACAGGGGAATTTTGTCTCCTGCAGACAAAAACTTCTCTCTCCGTAGTTTCAGAGGAGAACTGAGAGAAGTGGTCTCTTGATGCCTCAGCCCTGAGGTCTGCTGTCTCTCAGAGGTCTCTGGAGCTGGTTTCCTGAACCATCCAGGAGATCTGGGAAAAGCAGCACTGCAGGGGGAGTGCAGCACCCACACAGAGTCAACCTTTGTGGGAAGGGCTGGGAGGACATTCTGCAGCCCCAAGCAGAGAGGATTGCCAGAAGGAAACGGTGAGACCTTGCGGTGCTTAAGCACCTTGGTGAGTGCCACAGCAGCTCCCCAGAGCATCCCCTGAAGATCATCCCTCAAACAACTTGGCCAGCAGCAGATTGTGAGGCTCATCCACTCTTTGCCAGCTCCTGGTCCCCTCCACCCTACGGGCACAGACCTGCAGAACACTTCTCCAGATATCCCTGACTGCCTCTTTGCTCATTCTACAGGAAAGGAACCAAGAAAACACAAATACATTAATTAGGATTTATTTATAAAGCCTTCCAGTAGCCTCAGAAAATCAGGAGGAGATTCTTCTCAGTTGGAAAAAAGCCCAAGGAAGAGAAGGCTCAGGAGACTCTCTTGTCCAGCACACAAAAAGGTCATTTCCTGCTGTGCTCCAGGAAAATGAAGTAAGAACAGTCCCAGCCCCAGCAGAATCACCATGATTTAGGGTTTGAAGTGAGATGTGTCTCTAGCCTTGGCTGATCTGCTGTCTCTGCTCATTCTACCTGCTCCCCTCCTCCTTGTCCTGTGGCCCTGGTGTGACAGCTTCTACCTGCATCGTGTTGTGGTTCCCAATCTGAACCATTCGAGCGTGTTGAATGATGATGCCTCCAGCACTTGGCAGCATGCTGTAGTGGCCTGTGGGCAGCTGAAGAGGTTGGAAAGGAGGAGGTTCCATCTGAGCAGCTGTGGGGTAACCGTTGAGGGGAGGTGGGTAGGTGGCAGGAGGGACAGCAGAAGTGGGAGGACACCACTGTTGGGGTGGTGGCTCCAGCAGCTGTGGCTGTGTTGCCGACAGAGGCTCTTGGGGCCGGGGGCCAAGGCTCAGAGCAGCCAAACTCTGCTGTGCTTGGTACCGTTCCTGGAGGAGCTGCAGCTTCCTCCTCTGCATCTGCTCCCACATGGCTTTCCTCTCCTTGATCCTGCTGGAGTCAAAGGTGTTCTGCACTCTCGTGGAGAACCGAGGGGAGTTCTCATCCAAGGGGATGAGCCCAACAAGCGCGCTGGGAATCTGACTCCGCTTCAGGGGGTTCTCCTTGGGCACAAAAGGGATGACTGAGTGGTGCTTGGATGGGTTGTGGATGGACTCCATCAGAGCAGTGTCCGTCTGAAACGTGCACAGGTTGCAGGAGAAGTTCTTGGTCAGCAGCAGGATGATGAAAGCAGAGTTTTCCATTGCATCCTGGAAGCAAGCCAGGTGGCTGCAGCCAGCAATGGAGAAGTCCTCACAGAGGGTAGCACCGTTGGGGACCCCCATGCTCTCCAGCAGGTTCTTGACCCGGTGGGCAACAATCTCATCCTCACCAGAGTGCAGCACAACAAAAGTGAAAAACTTTCTTTCTCCACCATCCAGCTGGGCTGGGGGAGCTGGTTCTCTGGTCTTGAGAGGAGGAGGCCAGGCTGGAGAGGGTGATGGGGGGAAAGGAGAGGGGTATGATAAGTTGGAAGGAGGTCCCTGAGGAGGAGGAAGAGGAAGGGTTGAGGAGGAGGAATAGGTAGGAGGAGGAAAGGCATGGGTTGAAGTGGAAGCAGATGCAGAGTTAGAAGGAAGGCCTGCTGAAACGTAGGAGTACTCCATGGACATGTGGGCAGGAGCAGTGACTGCTGTAGCTCCTGACTTGGGAAGCCCTGTGGACAGTTGCTTTCCATCTTTCTTTTGATTTGTCTGTTCTTCTGGTGCAGGAGGTTCTGCTGCCACTGTGCTGGACACATCACTGCTTTCCACAGGCTGGTTCACAGGACCTGTTCTGGGCAGCTGCCTCTTGGGTGTGGGGAGAGCTGCATCACATGAGCCAACCATCTCTGGCTGGGGGCCTTGGGCACCTGCCTCCTGCCCAGGATGAGAGTTGGATCTGCTGGCCCAGCTTGTTTCCTGCAGGCCATGGCTGTGTGTGTCCCCACCAGGCTGTCCAGCACCACTGCTGCTCCCTTCACAGGTCTGGTTGGGCCTGGGGACACGTTCGTGGGAGGAAGGTGGAGTGTGAAAAGCAACTGTTGGTGATGCACTGATCTCAAAGTGGCTGGAGAGAGAGACACTTCCCAAGGAGCACAAGGTCTGCGGGCCTGAAGGCTCTGAGATGCCTCCAATCTGCACTGGAGAGCTTTTCACCATGTAGTTTGGGGTGGCTGTCTTGAGAAGTCCTCCATCAGATCTCAGTGTCTGAAATTTGTCACTCAGGGCGGTGGTGACAGCAGGGCTGTGCTTTCCCTGCTCCTCAGGGGGCAGGCTGTTGAGTGTGTGTCCCTGACTTTCCTTGCTGGCATCGCAGGCTTGGCTGGCAGCCTGGCAAGCTTTGTCCATGGCTTCCTGACTGCAGAGCTTTTCTTCCATCAAGAGTGAGCAGATCTGTGCCAGAAGCTCCATGGCACCTGCGTCCAGCTGGGGAGGCTGCAAATCCTCCCCCTTCTGCTGTGCTCCTGCAGGACCCAGTTTGGTCTGGTGGACGTACTGAGCTGCTTGGCTATCTCCCAAAGCATCCAAACAAATCCTTGCTTCCACCTCTTGCCCCAGAGTAAGCAGGACCATGGCTTGCAGCAATTTGCTGCTGGGCCCCGACCTCAGGCGCCTCAGTTTGTGTTTGAGGGTCAGGAGTTGCTCTTGTGGCATCTGGGAGAGAATATTGAAAACGTCCTCAAAGCTTGGCTGGAGCTTGGTGTTCTGTGCCATCTCCTCAGCTGGTGGCCCAGACAGTGGGCTGGAGCAGCAGGGATGGAAAAAGCATCCCCCTCCTGGGAGGGGAGGTTGGTTCCCCCGTGGAGCTCGGTGCTGTCCTGCTGGTGCTCCACGTCCCGCACAGGCGAGGGCTCTGCGCTGCTCAGCGGCACCGAGCTGGGACCTCTCTGTCCTGAGGAACCTGTGAGAAGAACATGGGGACAAGGTTCAGACATGGACCTGTGGGGAGCCTGGGGGGTGGTCTTTCAGGACCTGCAGAGCTCCAGCCTCTTGAGTCCTTTAGCATCTACCCAGTGCTTGTTAGCTCTGCCAGAGGTTCGCACTTTATTCCCGCTCTGTTGGCAACCAAAGCCCAAAGCTCTTTGCCTTCATCTCTCATTAACTGCAGCTGCTTTAAGATAATTACTGAGCTAAAATTGCCTTTAGGTAAATCCAAGTGTCCACCTCCTCCGGGCAGCAGGTTCCAGGGGCCTCCAGGCAATGGGCAAGCAAGGAATAAAGCAGCCCTTTCGCTTTGCTCATGCTGAGAGAGTCCAGAAGCCACATCTCAGCTGGGCACTGGCTGAGCCCTTCCAAACCCCCGCACTCACCAGAGGCCTCTCAGCAGGCCTGCTTCGGGTGGCAGCAGGACCTGCTTGGGCTGGAGGAGCTGGTGGCAGGCAGGACACTGCTTGCAGGAGCTCACTGAGCTTGCTGGGAGAGCAGCCTCTATTTAAAGGGAGCACCCGAAGATGCTGCCAGCAGGGGAAAGTTTAGGATTTCAATTTCCTTTTT
>VWZI01001803.1:200615-222756 GCA_013396835.1 Psilopogon haemacephalus | reverse complement strand
TTCGGCCTCACCCCGGGAGCTGCCGCTCCCTGCTCCCCGCTCCCCGCTCCCTGCTCCCCGCTCCTCCGCCTGCCCTGGGCTGCAGGGGAGGGAAGGAAGTGCCTTGGCTACCTGCGGCCGCCGCTGCTCCGCGGGACGGCTCGGCCCGGAGCCCGGGGACAGGTGGCGGAGGAGCGATGGGGGCTGCGCTGTGCCGCGGGGACTTCGCCTGCCCCGCCGGAGCCTGCCGGCACACGAGGAAGCGGCGGGACCCGGCGGCGCTGGGGCGGAGCGGAGCGGGGCACGGCCGGGGCGGAGCGGGATGCGGCCGGGGGTTGAGGTCGGTCCCGGCCCGCAGCGGAGCCTGAGTGTCCTGGACAGGAGAATCGCGGCCCCGGTGAGCTGCCAGCCCCTGCCCGCCGCGCCGACCCCCTCCCCGGTACAGTGTCGGGGCCAGCAATGCGCCAGCCTCCGGTGCCAGGCTCTGGCTGCCCTGCGGGGACAGGAGCAGCTCCGGGGTGGACTGGGTCAGGGATTCCTCTAGCGAGAGGCTGCTGGGCAGCTGCAGAATCATTGAGGTGGGAAATTACCTCTAAGATCATCGAGTCCAAGCATCCACCATGGCCATTAAACCATCTGTTCAAGTGCCATCCCCTCAGCTAGGGCAAGGCAGCTCTAAAGTTCTCCTGGAGTCCTCTCCAGGCTGAACCACCCCAGCTCCCTTAGCCTATCCTCATAGCAGAGGTGCTCCAGCCCTTGGCTCATCCTGGTGGTCTCCTCTGGACTCAGCTCCAACATCTCTGTGCCCTCCTTATGGTGGGGACACGAGAAGGACCATACACACAAACATATTTCTTTGACCATGGGTCACACTTTATTCTGCAGTCTGCTTGCCTTAGCACAGGCCATCACTTACCCCAAATAAGTTAGCCTGGGAATTACTACAGAGCTTTATTTGCTAGGGGGAAGAACCAGCACCCATCTCCCCTCTGTTAATAGCAGGACATCCTCTTGCCTTGGCAGAGGAACCCCTGGCCCAAGCTGCCCCCTGTGCCAGCTTCTTAATGGCTGCTAAGTGTGCTGTGGCTGCAGCTCCTTCCACACCAGCAGACGAGCTCTGAAGTCACTCCTAGAGCTAGGTGAGATGATCTCACTGCAGATCAGCTTAAAAGAAAAGCCCACCTTGCTAAGTGTTTGCCTGCCAAAGGAAAAGCCTTGGTCCAGAGAGCACAAAGAGCTGATTCAGTCTCTGAGAAGCAGCCTTTTGCCCCCTTCCTGTTGCTGGTCTGCTGCAGGGCTGAGCCTCCCCGGAAGCAGAGCAGGCAGGAAGGGAAGTCCTGGGTTTGTGACATCTATTTTTGAACTTGCAGAAGGAGGGAAATGGTTTCAGAGGCCAAGCACAGCATCCTCTGGAGCTCTCTGCAGCTTGAATGAATTAAAAACAAACGCAGCATTAAAAACAGGCTGAGATTACTTCTTCTCTCCCACAACTTGTCCCAATAAGGATTGGCTGGGCTGATTTTAAAAAGCTGAAGGACAGGTCCCCACCTTCCCTTCCAGTGCAGCAGCATGATTTGAAAAGCAGTAACTGGAGACATGAGGTCTCCTCACCTTGGTTATCCAGGCCCCCTGCAGCTCAGCCTGGGGCAGGGAGAGAACAGGAAGCTCTCTTGGCACCTTTATGGCTGGTTGGATACAGTGGAAAGCTGAAGTGCTGTTGTAGCCAGGCAGCCTCAGCCAGAAGAGCTGGACATTTTTTCAGAGATCTTCTGGTGCAGTGGTTTTTAGCTCCTTTGTGGCCAGTGCCACCTCTGTATTTTTCTCTGCCTTCTCTGTGTCCGCTTCTGTGCCCTTCTCTGCCTTCTTTGTGCCCTTCTCTGCCCCCTTCTCAATGTTCTTCTTTGTGTCCTTCTCTGCACCCTTCTCTGTGTTCTTCTTTATGTCCTTCTCTGCCTTCTTTGTGCCCTTTTCTGCACCCTTCTCTGCCTTCTTTGTGCCTTTCTCTGCGTCCTTCTCTGCCTTCTTTGTGTCTTTCTCTGTGTCCTTCTCTGCCTTCTTTGTGCCTTTCTCTGCGTCCTTCTCTGCCTTCTTTGTGCCTTTCTCTGCGTCCTTCTCTGCCTTCTCCAAGTTCTTCTCTGCCACCTCTGTGCTCTTCTCTTCCTTCTCCAAGTTCTTCTCTGCCTTCTCTGTGCTCTTCTCTGCGCTCTTCTCTGCCACCTTTGTGCTCTTCTCTTCCTTCTCCAAGTTCTTCTCTGCCACCTTTGTGCTCTTCTCTGCCTTCTCCATGTTCTCCTCTCCCACCTTTATGCCCTTTTCTGTGCCCTCTGCATCCTTCTCTGTGTCCCTCTCCGCATCCTTCTTTGCCTTCTCTGCATCTCTCTCCGCATCCTTCTTTGCCTTCTCTGCATCCTGTGCCAGCTTCTGTAGCACTTCACATGCATCCCTCAGGATCCTCTCTGCTCTCTTTGGATCTTTGGGTGTCTGAGTCACCTCCTGTGATGCTGCAGCCTGTTCTAACCTGGGTGGGTTTGTATCACTCCTCACATCTTTCTTCTGCTGCCTTCTGCACTCCGGTGCTTCTTTAGCTTTTGCCCTGAAGGGCCCCACAAGCCAGTCCAGAGGGATGTTCTGAGTTACATACTCAAAGAGGTCATCTAGGGACCTTCGGGCTTCTGCCACATAGTCCTGGCTCCGGCTCAGGGTGGTGCTGGAGAGGTCTTGGAAGGACACAGCACTGGAAAAAGACCTGTGGAGCTTGTGGATGCTTCGAGTGGCCTGGTGCACAGCTTCTTGGATGTTGCTGGGCAGGCCATGGATGCTGGTTTTCAGGTTCTCATAGACAGGTTGTAGCTGCTGGGTGATGATTCTCAGCATAGCTAGAGTCCGTGACTCTACCTGCTGGGAAAGAGACACAGCTCAGTTACTCAGGCAGGAGAGATGTCCACCATCCACACGAGACCCCAGCCAAGAGGCCCTTCTAGGGATACCTCTAAGTAGGAAGCAGTTTTAACTTGGTTTCCTTTGGGTTGGGTCAGGCTCCAGTCCACCCACAGCTTATGGAGCTTCTCCTGCCCATCCAGAAGCTTCTGGCCAACCTCTTGTTTCACAGATTCAATCTGATGGGAAATAAAAAAGGAGAGGAAGAGCTGCACCCCAAGCACACAACAGCCAGAGAAGCACAAGGGCCGGAGGGGAAGGGATCCAAGGTGAAACGCAGCTGGTGCAGGATGGAGGAAGAGCTTCCATCTGGAGAGTAGGGCAGAAGGCTAGAGGCAGGAGGAAGGAGGAAAGGTGTGGTTTGTACCAGTTTTATTGCCAGCTGCAGCCGTGAGAGGCTGGCCTGGGTGCTTTGGCTGAGGTGCTGCAGCTTGCCCAGGGAGAGGTGGTAGGCTCGGTGCCGGACTCTGCTGGACAGGGAGCCCAGGCGCACAAAGTAGCTTCGCTGCTGCTTCTGCTGCTCCACAGAAGCCACCCCAAAGCCCTCAACGCTGGTGGCCAGCTGACCTGCAGGGGACAAGGAGAGAGATGCAGCTGTGCTCCACTCCCACCCCCAGCTGTAAAGGGGGCAAGAGGGAGGATCAGCAGCCGTGGGGGAGCCTGAAGGCTGGAGCCTGCCGAGTAGGCAGGAGAGGGTTGTGGTTGCTGAGGTGTCACAGGTGGACCGGACCCTGCTCAAGGTGTTCTCTTCAGGCAAGCAGACTTGACAGGTTGAAGCATGCACCCATGGGTTTGTTTGCCTCCAGGCTGATGGGCAAGGACCAGGCAGCAAATGCCTGAGCTCTGTCCCATACCATGTGGCCAGTGAGTGCTGACAGGCAGCCACGCGGGTGCCAGGGTCAGAGCTACCTGTCCTGCTGCAGAAGGTGCCAGCTGCCCTCTGGTCACCCCAGGCAGGACTTGCACTCACAATCTCCAGTTGAATAGTTTCTTACCTAGCTCCTCCTCGGTCATCGGGAGGTATTGATCCACCAGATCTTCAGACATGCCCAGGACAGTTTCCACACCTCCTGCCACTGCTTGGCTCACTGCCTTGGCTTTGCTGATGCTGTTGGCCACCACTGAGTTAGTCATCTCCACACCCTCCTGGAGAGCATCTTTGCCCTGCTCCAGGGCCGTGTTAATTTTGCTAGATATGGTGCCATAAGCAGTGTCCAGAGCTGTGCTGACTGTGGAGGTGACCACAGACTTGGTCTTCTCAACGCTCTCCTGAACAGCTTCTTTGGTCAGGTCCACAGCTTCAGTCACTTTGTTGGTCACAAGCTCCTTGGCACCCTGGGCAGCCCCTACGGCAGCAGTAATAGTAGAAGCCACTGCAGACTTAGTCAGCTCAACACTGTCCTCCACGAGGTGCTTGCTGAGGTCCACAGCTTCAGTCACCTTGTTGGTCATGAGGTCCTTGGCACCTTGGGCAGCCTCCACAGCACTGACAATGGTGGAGGCCACCACAGACTTGGTGCGGCCAACACTGTCCTCCACGAGCTGCTTGCTGAGGTCCACAGCTTCAGTCACCTTGTTGGTCATGAGGTCCTTGGCACCTTGGGCAGCCTCCACAGCATTGACAATGGTGGAGGCCACTGCAGACTTGGTCATTCCAACGCTGTCCTCCACCATGTGTTTAGTGAGGTCCACTGCCTCTGTCACCTTGTTGGTCACGAGGTCCTTGGCACCTTGAGCAGCCTCCACAGCGCTGTTGACAGTGGAGGTGACCACCGACCTGGTCAGCTTGACACTGTCCCCAACAACAGTTTTTGTGAGGTCCACAGCTTCCGTCACTTTATCAGCCACTGCTGCTTTGGCCTCACAGGCAGCATCCATAGCAGATGTCACTTTGGTGGAAACCAGCTGCTTGGTGTCTGAGATGACCTACGACAGGGAGAGGCAGGGACAAATATGTTTAAGAGGGGCAGGGATCTGCTGGAGAGAGTCCAAGGGAGGGCTGTGAGGATGCTGAGGGGACTGCAGCACTGCCTGGGGAGGAGAGGCTGAAGGACCTGGGGCTGCTTAGGCTGCAGAAGAGAAGACTGAGAGGGGATTGAATCAATGTTCATCAATATCTGAGGGCTGGGGTTCAGGAGTGGGGGCACAGGCTCTGCTCACTGCTCCCTGCCATAGGCCAAGGAGCAATGGATGGAAGCTGCAGCACAGGAGGTTGCAGCTCAACACAAGAGGCAACTTCCTGACTGGAAGGGTCTCAGAGCAGTGGCACAGGCTGCCCAGAGAGGTTGTGGAGTCTCCTTGTCTGGAGGCTTTCCAGGCCTGTCTGGATGTATTCCTGTTTGAGCTGAGCTAGATTGGATGGTCCTGCTCTGGAAGGGGGGGTTGGACTTGATGATCTCTTTGAGTCCCTTTCAACCTCTAACTGATTTACCTTCTGAAATAGGTTTACCCCCCCCTAAAGTAGCTTTGCCACAGTTAAAAATTGTGCTTGCAGTCTGGTGGGAGAAGTGGGGAGGACACACACCTGTGTGTGACATGGGCAGAGGGTTGGCAAGCCCTGGAACAGGCTGTGCAGGGCAGTGGTGGAGTCCCCACAGCCCTGAAGGGATTCAGCAGACCTGTGCTGAGGGTCGTGGTTGAGATTTGGTAGTGTTGGGTTAACATTTGGGCTCGATGACCTTAAAGGTCTTTCCCAGCCTGGACAATTGAGTGATCAGTTCCAGATGCTGAAGGCATCTCTCCAGCTCTCTCCAGCTAGCAGTGCCCCTGTCAGGGACTGAGCTGACAAAGCAGTGCTGCTGAAGTTCATTTCTCCATGTTTTTCAGTCCATAAGGTGAGAGACATCCCATGGCCTCCCCAGGCAGAGCCTTCACTTTACCTTATCTGCTGGCTGCTGAAGGAAGGGCAGAGTCTCCTCCAGCTGATCCAGCCCTTTGCAGGCATACTCATTGACCAGGGCAACTAGAAAAGACAACAGCTACCAGTTTGTTCTTCAGTCTGGAGGGAGGGCTTGGACCCTCCAAAGGCCAGGTCAAGATACACTCATGCAAGCAAGCCAGAACCTCCCCGCTAAGCCCTCTGCTCTGCAGTGAAGGGGGTGGTGAGGAGGTGTCTTGTGGACCAAGCCCTACAAATGGAGAGGTTCAGACTGTCTCCTTTTTGCCTTGCCAGCACTCCAGCTACTGGCAGCAGGCTGCTCCAGCTGGAATGTTCCTCTTGCTCCTGGGGGGCTGATGTAAAGGGTTACAAAGTGCCAGGGTGAGGCATGCAGAGCTGCATCCACTGCTGCTGCCAGCTGGGATGCTCTGAACTTGGAGTGGCAGAGGAAGAGCAGAGAGGTTTTGCTTAGTGGCTACAGCCACGAGGCCAAGCTTGGCTTCTTCTAGGGGCTGCTACAAGTCCCCGAAGCTCAGAGGGTTAGAATCATAGTATCAGTCAGAGCTGGAAGGGACCACAAGGATCAGCCAGTCCCAACTCCCCCCTGCCATGCCCAGGGACACCCTAGCCTAGATCAGGCTGCCCAAAGCCTCTGCCAGCCTGGCCAAAAACACCTCCAGGGATGTGGCCCCAAACACCTCCCCTGGGCAACCCATTCCAGGATCTCACCACTCTCATGCTTGAACAACTTCCTCCTCACCTCCAGCCTGAATCTCCCCACCTCCAGCTTGGTTCCATTCCCCTTAGTCCTGTCCCTCCCTGACAGCCTAAAAAGTCCCTCCCCAGCTTTTTGTAGGCTCCCATCAGATCCTGCAAGGCTACCAGAAAGTCCCCTGGGAGCCTCCTCTTCTCCAGACTGAACAGTTTGGTTGGGAGCTGCTGAGTGGAAGCCTCAGCCACAACTAACCAGACCAACGTGCTACAGCAGGTGAGCATCACCCCATAGGCAACCAAAACTCCCCTCCCCAGCTACTCCTCTGTGCAGAAGGAGCCACTGCAGCCTCTTTCTTCACTTACTTTGTGGCTCCAGTTGGTTCAGGATGGGCTGTGCCCCACCAACCATGCTGCCTACTGCGACAGCAGCCACAGTCTCAGCCACGTTGCAGACACCACTGAGGCAAGGATGTGTCTCCTTGGTGTGGTTGTAGGCAGATGAGACCAGGTTGAATGCAGAGTTGAGCAGGGGCAAGCTGGTCACACGATTGACAGCACTCTGAGGCCCAAGAGATAAATAAGTGATGTTAGAGACCCAGCCTGAGGCTGGGGGGTGGATGCAAGCCGTGTGCCAGAGAATCACTGAATGGTTTGGGTAGAGGGGACCTTAAAAATCATCCAGGTGCTGCCATCAGGTAGTTAAACTGCTGCCCTGGCACCTACCTGCTGCCCTGGCACCTACCGCTTGCTGCTGCTCCTCAGCCTTCAGCAGCTCCTTTCTCGGGGTCTTTTCTGATGCCATGCTGAATTCAGCTGCAGCTGGAAGGGAAGCCAAGGGGAAACCTGCATGAGCACCACCTCACTTCCTCCAGGGAAGTTAAGTCTCAGCAGAGCCAGTAAGGATCAGAGGGGACCTCTGGGATCCATCGTTCAGCCTGTCCTAGGAGCATGAGTGATCAATGAGCCTCCTTTGCAAGAGGTTCCTCAGCAGCAACCCCAGCAGTGTGGGCAGCAGGTCAGGGGAGGGGACTCTGCTGCTGTGCTCCACTCTGGTGAGACCTCAGCTGCATCCTCACATGGAGACCTCAACACGAAAAGGACATGGACCAGTGGGACTAGGTCCACAGGGGGCCACAAGTGTGATGTGAGGGCTGGAACACCTCTGCTGTGAGGACAGGCTGAGACAGTTGGGGATGAGAGGGAGAAGAGGAGGCTCCAAGGTGACCTTCTTGTGGCCTTCCAGGATCTGAAGGGGGCCTACAAAAAAAGCTGGGGAGGGACTTTTTAGGCTATGAGGGAGTGACAGGACTAGGGGTATAGAGCAAAGCTGGAGGTGGGGAGATTCAGACTGGGAAGAGCCTGGCCCAGGTTGCCCAGAGAGGTGGGAGCTGCCCTACACCTGGAACCATTGCCATTGGAATGGGCTGCCCAGGGTGGTGGTGGAGTCCCCATCCCTGGATGTGTTCAAGCAAAGCCTGGATGGGCACTGAGTGCCATTGGATAGGGCTGGGGGATAGGTTGGACTGGATGAGCTTGGAGATCTCTTCCAACCTGGCTGATTCTATTCTATTCTATTCTATTCTATTCTATTCTATTCTATTCTATTCTGTTCTATTCTATTCTATTCTATTCTATTCTATTCTATTCTATTGCAGGTCAGGCTGTTTGGGGGCCTGGGTCTAGTGGAAGGGGGGCGGTTTGAAACTGGATGACCTTTGAGGTCCCTTCCACCCTAAGCCATTCTGTGACTCTATGAAACCTCTGCTCACTTCCTGTGAAACCAGGCCTCAGAAGGCTTCTCCTTACGGAGTGAGATTGAAGAAGCCAAAGCATAACAATGATGCAACATCCTGGGCCTGGATTGACCTCCTCAGCAGGGACCTCACTTGGTGTCTGAGCACCCCACTAAACCCAGGGTTGCTCCTCAGCTTCAAGCACAGGAAGGGCTGTCAGGATTTGCAGTGTCTCTTTCCTCTCCCTTCCCAGTTGATTCCTGTTCTTGGAACTCCAATGGCATCTTCCAGTGGAAAAGCCTCGAACCAAAATCCCTCCCAAACTGCATTCCCAAGCCAAGCACTGCTCCAGGCTCTCTGGTAGACTCTACCCAGAGGAATCTTGCATCTGATTTGTGGCACAGCCTGGAGTCTTGTTTCTTGTGCTCTGGGATTTAGGTGAGGTTTCTAGTTGGCAGTGGAAATTGGGACACAGAGAGCTGGGGAGGGGACACACAAATTGCTGGAGAGGGAAACAGAGAGCTGGGGAGGGGACACAAATTGCTGGAAAGCAAAACAGAGAGCTGGGGAGGGGACACAGAGCTGAGAGGGAAAGACAAATTGCTGAGGAGAGGACAAAGAGACAAACATTTGTTAGCCCTGGGCTGTGGGTAGAGCTGAGGAGACATCTCAAGAGGTAACAGATTCATAGGTTGCCCTGAGCTGGAAGGGAAACTCAAAGCTAATTTTGGCCAAACCCTTGCAGCCAGCAGGACACTTCCAACTAGAGCAGGCTGCCCAGGGCCACATCAAGTCTGATCTTGAATGTCTCCAAGGATAGGGCCAACCCTTTCCAGTGTTTCACCACCCTTGCTGTGCAGAATTTCCTCCTGAGGTCCAACCTAAGCCTCCCCTGCTCCATTTTGGAGCCATTGCCCTGTCCCCACAAGCAGCTCCTCCCCAGCCTTCCTGTTGGTGCCCTACAGCTCTGAGGTCTCCCCAGATGGGCAGGATGTCAAATTCTGCTGCTTTAACCACACAATCACTCAGCATTTCAAGCGAGGTTCCAGGCAGGGCTGCAGAATGCTGCAAGTCTACAGCAAATTGTCACAGAAAATTGTCTTCTCCAGCCTCTGGAGTGAGAAACCCAGAACCAGAGCTCCCCTGGAAAGCTTCTTACCCAGGGAAGCTACATGACAAAAACACAGCTTGAACTTTAGCAGCCTTCTGGAAAGCAGCTGCAAACAAAAGCAGAGCTCAAAGCTAAGTCTCAGTCCCAAAGTCCACAGGGTTGGCTCAGGCAGGGGCTGCTCCTCCTGCTCCAGGCTGTTGGGTTTTTTTTTTTAAATTTGAAGCCAAGCAAGCTGAAGCAGTTTGCAGCCCCGGGACAGGGCAAAGCACAAAGAAACAGTTTCAACACCATCACAAACAGCTCCTCTGGCTCAGTTCTTTTGCTTCTAGACAGGTGGGAGAAAGTCAAACCGCAGAGTGTCCTTCTGGCCTTGGTGCCAGGGTCAGCGCAGAGACACCACAGCACCAGGAGAGAGGGGAGGAGTGCAGGTGCTGGCAGAAGGCAGGAGTAACCTTTTGGCTGATGTGGAAACTGGTGTGAGGTTAGAATCAGCCTCTGAAAGCCTGGGAGCCCTGCAACAGGCTGCCCAGGGAGGTCGTTGGGGCTCCATCCCTGGACCTGTTCAAGGTGAGGCTGTGAGCAGCCTGATCTAGTTTAGGATGTCCCTGCTGACCACAGAGGGGGTTGAACTGGATGACCTTTGGAGGTCTCTTCCAAGCCAACCATCCTGTGATTCATCACAGCTGGAGCTGTCAGTGGTGGTCCTTGCAGCACAGTCAAGTCAGAACATGGTTTGCTCTCCTCTGTGTAGGAGGATCTGAGCTGTGTTGCAATGCCACAGCTTGTAGTGTGGGCAAGTTTTCCTGGGTTTTATTTTCTCTTTCTTACCTCCTGCCTCCAAAAGTGCTGAGAAGACCTCGTGTTTCACTTCAGAGGCTGCAGGGGAGTGCAGTGCTCAGCTGCTCTGGGGCAGCTGTTTCAGAATCCTCTAGAGAAAGGGTTTCAAGAGAAGGGTAGTTGCAAGTGGGAGCCATGGAATCATAGAATTGATTTGTTGGAGAAACCTCTGGGTGCTAGGTTGGACTGGATGATCTCGGAGGTCTCTTCCAACCTGGCTTATTCTATTCCATTCCATTCCATTCCCATCAACTCCAACCAGCAACTCAGCACCACCATGGCCTCTGAACCATGTCCCCAAGTGCCATGGCCACAAGTTTCTTGAACACCTCCAGGGATGGGGACTCCACCACCTCCCTGGGCAGCCTCTGCCAATCCCTGACCGCTCTTGCAGCAAAGAAATTTTTCCTCACCTCCATGCAAGCTACAGCCCAGGAGATTCTACCTCAACACATCTTTGGTGTGGGGGTGCTGGAGCCCTGGAGCAGGCTGCCCAGAGAGGTTGTGGAGTCTCCTTCTCTGGAGAGATTCCAAACCCACCTGGATGTATTCCTGTGTGACCTGCCCTGAGTGATCCTGCTTTGGCAGGTGGCCTGAGCTGGACTGGATGATCTCCAGAAGTCCCTTCCAACCCCTACCATTCAGTGATTCTGTAAACTTAAACCACCCCTGGCACAATTCCAGGCCAGAGTCCCATCAGGCAGGACCCAGTGTGGGAACCCCCAGGCAGGAGGAGCATCAGCAGTTAGTTTGCTCTGGATGAAAGTGATGGTCAGAGGAGTTCCTCTCATTGCCACAGCTGCAACATGAGGTCACTGCTGGAGAAAGTTCTTGGGAGAGGTAGTTTCAGAAAGCTGAAACTCTCCAGCTGGCACAACAGCTCCACTGCCGCTCACTGCCCAGCCTGGCATGAGTCTGAGGGCAAGGAAAACACCAAGGGCAGCAAAACTGCCACTGTCACAGCTGTGCAGCTCGTGGCCTGGCAGAAGAGCAAGGACTTTCCTGCTGGGGTGAGCACCTCCCTCCTCAGCTGCTGTCCCTGCCAGTCAGCAGCACACCCAGAGCCACTTCTGTGCCTTGGGGAAGGATTTTGGCTTTGCTGCAGCAAGCTGCTGTGCTCCATGCAGCTCTGCTGAGCACAGAGGGGTGGAAGCTTGGAGTGCAGGAAGCTTTTCTCCCCCCCCAGATGTGTTTCACCTTGGGCAGACCCCAGCAGCAATTCCTTCATGACCATCTGTGAGAGACCTGTTGCCTGCTGATGGGCAGGGGTTAGGAACTAGAAGATCTTTGGGATCCCTTCCAACCTGAAGCATTCCATGGTTCTGGTTGGGGCAGCAAAGCTGGATTTAGTCCTTTACATTTAGACTTCAGTGCTTTTAGATTTAGAGCAGGGAGGTTAGTGCTTTAGATTTACATTTTAGTGCTTTTAGATTTCAGTGCTTCTAGATTTAGATTTCAGTGCTTCCAAATTTAGATTTCAGTGCTTCCAAATTTAGATTTCAGTGCTTCCAAATTTAGATTTCAGTGCTTCCAAATTTAGAGCAGGGAGGGCTAATCAGGGCAGAGGCATCCACCATTAGGGTCCAAGCACCTATTTACATTCTTTGCTGACTCCAGCAGTTCCCCTGCCTGCAGAACTGGGTCACAGGATGCCTGTGGCAGCAGGGAAGGGCTCAGCCCCCAGGCCCAGGAGCCCTTTGGAAACGCCCTGAGGGCAGAGCTAGTTGGAGGAGCAGGATCAGATGGTTCTCAGCTTTGAGCTTAGCACATTGGCCTCAGACTTGCTGGCAGAGGTGCCCGTCTAAACTTTCTGGAAGAGATTAGGGAACCTTCTTAATTGAAGATTAAGAGGTTCTTTGATCTGAGCAGCTCTCAGATGAAAGCCTCTGCTGCAGGTAGAGGCAGGTTTCCTCCACACACTTCAGCGGGACTCAGGCACACCACAGGCAGTGGTTAACTCCTGGGGACAGTGTGGAGCTCTCCAAGCTGCTGGGGTTGGGAGATTTTAGGACAGAGGGGATGGAGTTTAACTCAAACAGCTCCTCAGCTTCCCAGTGCTGTCCCTTCACCAATTTCTTTTTTTTCCACGAGGACAGAACTCCTGAGTGCCAGACAGAAGCTCTGCCTTGCAGAGTTGTATAACCAACAGACATTCTCAGCTGGAAGTTCCAGCAGAACCAGCTTCAGTAATTGAAGTCCTACCCAGCCAGACACAGTTTCAGGCAGTCACGACCACACTGAAGCCCTGAGAAGCTTGAAGGTTGCCTGCCCTCTGCTCCCTGCAGCACCTCTGCAGCCTCCCCCTGCTCTTGAGCAAGGCAGAAGTTACCTTGTCACTGGAGCCACCCCCTCGGGTCACTCCATTATCATGCCTCCACCAAACCATCACGGGAAATAGCTACAGGCAGGTCAACAGGAAGGGGGTGCCCAGCTGAGCCACCTGCACATGCCACTGCCCCCAGCATCAACACCAGCCAGCCTGATGCCCACGGGGGTGGCCACATCATCTGCTGGCCCCGCCTGGCATGGGTAGGTGGGAGAGACACCTCCTGTGGAGCCCCTCACACAGCCCTCATCTTCAGCAGGCAACAAGCAGAAAAGAGCTCTCAGAGCCAGAGCTGCTCCATCACAGAGCAGAGAACTGTCACCAAGATCAGCTCAGAGCTAAGAAGGATCTGAAGGATTTGGGGAAGGGTCTGAAGGCTCCCAGCTCTTCCCCAAGGCTCTCAGAGCCAGAGCTGCTCCATCACAGAGCAGAGAACTGCCACTAAGATCAGCTCAGAGCTAGGGAAGGGTCTGAAGGCTTTGGGGAAGGGTCTGAAGCCCTTAGGGAAGGGTCTGAAGGCTCCCAGCTCTCCCCCAAGGCACAGCAGATGCAGCATGACACTACAAGATGTTACCTTTGGTCTCCAAAAGCCAACCCCACCCCACCCACAGATAGGGGAGAGCAGCAGCCACAGCTCACAGCTCTGCACCATCCTGTCCCCAGGGAGCTGGGAGGGGCCCCCATAGCAGGGACACTTTTGCCTCTGTGCTCCCCAAATTCAGCAGCCCAGAGCTCCAGGCATGGAGTCATTTTTAAGCCCAGCCTCCACCCCTGGGAAGGCTGCAAAGAGCCACCAGAGGGACAGCCTCGGGGAGCCCTCAGCTCCAAGCCATGGCACAGACCCCACAGTCACCTCCCCAGCAGCCCTGCCTTACCTGCCTCCCGTGCCCCCCAGCAGCCCTGCCTTACCTGCCTCCCGTGCCCCCCAGCAGCCCTGCCTTACCTGCCTCCCGTGCTCCCCAGCCCTGGCAAAGCTGGGAGTGCTGCACCTCGCCCCCATAAATCCCCCAAGGGCCTGAGAAGCAGCTGGTGGAGCCAATTGGGACACTGCTGGAGCTGCTCTGGCCAATGGGGAGCGGGTGGGAGGGGGGGGGGTAGGGCGAGGGAGGCTCCTCCAGGGACCTGATGGCCCTGGGGTGGAAGGGGATGCTGCTGGTTGTGCCCTCCGGGACGGACATACCTGCTGGGGTGGCTCAGCTCAGCCTTGCAGAGGGTGTCCAGCCCCAGGGGCTTTGTCTGTGGGGTCCTTTGTCCCATAGCAGCCATGGGTGGGGATGTGCCCCCCCAGCACGGGGGGTGCTAAGGGACACTGGCAGTGGAAGTCTATGGAGATAATGAACTCAGAGTGGTTTGGGTTGGAAGGGACCTTTAAAGCTCATCCAGTCCAACGCCCCTGCACTGAGCAGGCACATCCCCAACGAGAGCAGGTTGCTCAGAGCCCTAAACATGACCTGGTCCCAGGCATGGGGCAGCTCCCACCTCTCTGGGCAGCCTGGGCCAGGCTCTCACCACCCTCGGTGTGAAAAAAACGTCTTCGTTCTCTCTGATCCGAGTCTGCATCTTCTAGTTTCAAACCATCAGAGCAAGCCCTGCTCCAGAGTCTGTTCCCAGGTTTCTCAGAGGCCCCTTTAAGCCTCAACACTGCTCTGCCCCATGGTTGTGCAACAGGCTGAGCCTAGCAGCCTGCAGGCACCGCTCCTGCTCCCTGCCCTGGCCCGCTCAGCCAGGGCTCTGGCATGGCCAATCCTGCCAGCCACAGCTGCAAGGTGAAGCATGGCCTGGAACACAGCACTGGAACTGCATGGCAAGAGGGTGGTGGGGCAGGAGCTCAGCCCCTGCTCCCCTGCTGCCCAGGGGTACCCGTGCAGGAGGCTTTGCTTTTCCAGCAGTGTTAGTCCCTGCGTGGGAGGGCTCAGCACACCAATGCCTGCTCCTGGGCTGCTCCGTGGCATGGCAGACATTGTCTGGAAGCCCCCCAGAAGCAAGGTGTGGGGGCTGGCATGTGGAAACGTGGCTCAGCCTTGAAGTTTTCTTGGCACACCTCTCCTCCCCTGCAGCAAGGGTGCTGTGACTTAGCCAAGGAGCAAGAAATGTTCTGCTCTCAGCCCTTGCCTGGCTACAGCAAAGCTGTGACGGTGGAACTGTGCTGCTGCTTTCTAGTTTTCTGCTCGCAGGAGGCCCAGCAATGCAGGACTCTCAGCCTGCCTGGGGCAGCTTTGACCTTTTTATCAGGAAAACGCTAAACTGTGAACATTTTAGTTACTGCTTTGGTGCCTTCTCATCTGCAGATCTCCAGACTTGGTTGGAAACCAACAATTAAGCTTCCTGTTGTCTGTCTTCAGGATCAGCGGGGGAGGAAACTGAGGCACAGGTAAGAATTATCTGAAGTCTTCTGGAGCTGTTAAGCTGATTGAGTCACCTTGGGTTTGGCCAGTGAATGCAAGGAGACCTTGGCTCTCTGTTCTGGGTTGCCCACAGTGAGCCAGGAAGGGAGTGGGAGCAGGAGGTGGTCCAGGATTCTTGGAGACATGCTGTTCAGCTGAGAAGAACGTGGACAATCACCACTCCTCAGCTTTCAGGTTAGGAGGAATCCATCCCTTGGCTTGAGTCAGACTTCTCATGCCTGCAAAGACCTCTGGGGGTCAGGTAGCCCAGCCTGCTGCTGTTGGCAGGGCTAGGGCAAGGTCAGCTGGCTTTGGCCCAGGGATGGAGATCTCACACAGCCTCTCTGGGCACTGGATGCAGCACTGCATTGCCCTCCTAATGAAGAAGCAGTTCTTGATGTGCACTTAGGTCTTTGCCAGCTATAAATTGTGGCTTTGACCACTTGGCTGCTGAGAACAGGGTTTGTGCCTTTGTCTGTGACATAATCTTCATGTCCTAGCATCACCTGGGAGCTTTCCATCTAACAAACTCCTGGTCCCTCCTTTGATCCTGTCCCTTTCACAGAGTAAATTGCCAGCTGGAAATGTTCAATATCTTCTGCCCAAACCTCTGCTATGAGGGCAGGCTGAGGGAGCTGGGGGAGACTCCAGGGGAACCTCAGAGCTGCCATCCAGTAGCTGAGGGGATCCTACAGGAAGGCTGCAGAGGTCCTTTTCCTAAGGGTACCTAGAGACAGGCCAAGAGGGAATAGTTGGAAGCTGAGGCAGAGCAGGCTTAGACTGGAGCTGAGGAAGAAGTTCTTTAGTGTGAGGGTTGCCCAGGGAGGCTGTGGCTGCCTCCTCCCCAGGGGGTGTTCAAGGCCAGGTTGGACGAGGCCTTGAGCAGCTGAGTCTAGTTGAGAGGTGTCCCTACTTGTGGTGGGGAGGTTGGAGGAGATGAGCTCTGAGCTGCCTTCCAGCTGGAGCCATTCTAGGATTCCACGGGTGGGAAGAGCCTGCATGAGGCCAGTTGCAGGGTGATGGTGAAAGTCTCATGAAGCAGGTTGTGTTTCATCACCTATCTGCATGCTGCACCTCTGTGTGGCTTGTAATGTGGCAGAGGAATGTCAGCAGAAGTCACTTGTGGGAGGTAGCATCAGTAATGCTCATTAATGAGGCCCTGGTTAATATCTTAAGTGTAGCTTTAAATACTAGGTCAAAATGCCAGCGCTCGGAGCCTCCGCAGGGCCAGAAGACACAGAATGTGGAGAGGGCAATTTCAGAGCCAAGGTTTCCACCATCATTTCAGTGATTCTTGGTACTTAAAGCAGAGATCAAATCAGTTCCTCAGCAGAGAGGAAGAGAAAGGGAGCTGTGGTGGCTGGGGTGAGCCCAGTGGCACTGGGCAGGACTTCCCCCAGCAGGCAACATCCATCAGTGGCTGTGGCCTCTGTGCAGTGCTGCCTCATGGGGTCACAGAGTGGCTCAGGCTGGAAGGGAGCTCAGAGATCACCTACTGCAGCCCTTCTACCACAGGCAGGGACACCTCTCCACTAGGCTCAGCTGCTCAGGGCCTCATCTGAGCTGGCCTTGCACACCCCCAGGCAGCCACAGCCTCCCCAGGCAGCTTGTGCCAGAGTTTCACCACTCCTACTGAAGAACTTCCTCCTCAGCTCCAGTCTCACCCTGCTCTGCCTCAGCTCCCAACCATTCCCCCTTGGTCTGTCTCTAGACACCCTCAGGAGCCTTCTGTTGAGCAGAAGACACTCAGGTGTGTGGGGGATTGGGAGGATCAGGCCCCCTCGTTGTGTCCCCCCTGTCAGGTGCAGTCCCTTTCCCTGCTCTGCTGCATCACCGCTCAGCATCTTCCCTCCGGGGCCACTCGTGATGCTGAAGCACTCCAGCTGCAACTGCTCATCTCCTGCAACAGAAATCATCTTGTTGATCTTCCATGGCATTTACTCCATGCCACAATGCCGTGGTCACCTTCCCCAGGGCAGGCAGGCACGAGCAGAGGTGACTCAAGGGTGAGGCATGTGTGGCTTTGATTTCTCTTCCTCTGGTAAAGCAAACAGAGCCCTTGGACATCCAGCAAGCTACTTGAGGAGCTCTGTGCTGCTCAGCTCAGGTGTCCCTCCTCTAGGAGCTTCAGTGCAGTGGTGTGTGGAGCCCACTGAGAGGACAGGACAGCCTCTGGCCTTTGCCATGGTCCCTAAGGTGTTTGGTGACAGCCCTCTCTGTCTCCATGGGCATCCTGCTTTTTCACCTTCCTGCCTTCCTCCGTGCTGGCAGTGAGTGGTCCTTGGGAAATGGTTTCATCTGGTCACTTCAACTCCAAGCACTCTTGCCCCTCATGCTCCAGCCTCCTGGCAGCTGCAGCAGCTTGGTAGAGCTTATGACAGCAGCACTGCCCAAGGCCACAGCTGGTTCTGGACTGTCTCCATCCGGAGCAGAGCGGTGGAGGAGGCAGGGCTGTGGCAGAGGATTCCTTGCTGGATCCTGCCCATCTCTTCAGCTCTTTCACCAGGCTTTGCCAGCTGATCTGTGAAGGCCTTCAAAGTGCTGTGGCATTCTGAAAACAGTTCTCCAGTGAGGCACCAAAAGCTTCAGCCCAACTCTTGCCTCCCAACAAACCCTTCTGGTCTCTCCAAGTCTTCCAAGGCTTTTCCCAGCTCAGGACGCGCTGCAGCTCTCTGCTGCCCTCCCTCTACCTCAGCAGAAACAGGACTTGCCTGTCCCCTGCTGCCTGGCTGCCCACGGCTCCTGGAGGTTTTCCCAGCTCCTGCTTCCTTTCCTGCACCTCATCTACGCCAACATTAGAGCAGGAGGCAGCAGCTCAGGCAGATTCCTGCCCCGAGCCCCAGCCAGCTTTGCCCTCACTGCAGGGAACAGCCTGGCTGGTTCTTGGCTGCTCTCCCAGTCTTCCAGTTCACCTTTCTGTTGCTTTTCAGACTGTTGTGCTTGCCTGCCACCTCCTCCTCCCTCTTCTCCTGCTCATACCTTTAGGTGAGAGGTTGGGCAACTTAACACTGGTGCTGGTTGCTTGTTGAGAGGTGAGAGGGTGGATGCCATCTGGGCCTGATAATTGTCCTCTCCATCTCATTGGTGAGACCCTGCTCTTGCTGCTCCAGTAAAGAGAAACCCAGGCTTCCTTTGCACTCCCAAGCTGGGGGGTGTTGGCTGCTTTTCACCCCAGCTCCTTTGGAAGTTGCAGGAGCATTAGGAGGGGCAGCATCACCACCTTGATCTCCTGAGCAGTGGTGAAGCTCCTGTACAGCCCAGCTGGGTGCAAAGCAAAGGACAACTTTTGGATGTGGGTTTTTGTCCTACCCTGCTCTTGCAGCCAATGGTCCCATCAAGGGCCAATCTGTTTGTCCAGGATCAGCCTGGTTGTGGAAGCAGCTCTACAACTACCTTAAGGGAGGCTGTAGCTGGGCAGGGGTTGATCTCTTCACCCAGACACTCAGGGACAGAACAGGAGGAAACAGCCTCAAGCTGTTCCAGGGCAGGTTCAGGCTGGATGTTTGGAAGTTCTTCCCA
Organism: Psilopogon haemacephalus; assembly: GCA_013396835.1. Taxonomy (NCBI): domain Eukaryota; kingdom Metazoa; phylum Chordata; class Aves; order Piciformes; family Megalaimidae; genus Psilopogon; species Psilopogon haemacephalus. The sequence goes on along the minus strand of VWZI01001803.1, from coordinate 204,338 downwards.
GAAGGAGTGATTTGCATTGGAATGAGCTGCCTGGGGAGGTGGTGAAGTGCCCATCCTTGGAGGTGTTCAAGAGGAGGCTGCATGAGGCACTTAGTGCCAGGGGTTAGTTAATTAGAAGGGTGCTAGGTTGGACTTGATGATCCCAGAGGTCTTTTCCAACCTGGTTCATTCTGTGGTTCTGAGAGATGCTGCCTCATGCTCAGCCTCCATCACCCGAGAGGCTTCCACGGAGGGAGAGGAAAACGAAATCTGTGGAGTTGGTGCTGCAGGCTGCAGTGTGACTCTGCCTCAGCCCCGTGCATGTGGGAACCGCAGCACAGCCACCGAGACTGCTGGACCTTACCCCGGGGGCCCTGCTGGGTGAGCAGGGGAAAGGCTCCTGCTGTGCTGCATGTGACACGGCTGAGTCATCAGTGTCCCTGTGCACAGCGATCAGACCTGTGTGCGCTTGTGAGAGCACAAATGGTAGTGCCTGGCAGCAAGCCTCACTCTCCTCCCCCCCCTCCCCAGCATGGTTAAAGGCAGCAGCTGCTAGCTGGCTTGGTTTTCTCTCACCAGCTGTCCTGCTTCAGGGACTTGTGGCTCTCAGACCAATTGGTAGCATGGAGGGGTTGGAAGGGACCTCTGCAGATCATCCAGTCCAACCCACCCTGCTCCAGCAGGGCACCCACAGCAACTTGCCCAGAAACACAGTGGCCAGGGTGAGGTTAGAAGCTCTGCACAGAAGGAGACTCCACAACCTCTCTGGGCAGCCTGCTCCAGGTCTCCAGCACTCTCACACCAAACAAGTTTCTCCTCCTGTTCATCTGGAACCTCCTGGCATCCAGCTTGTGCCCAGATCACCAGGGATCCTCTCTACAGACACGTAGTACTGCTTCTCTATAGCTTACAAATTCCCTAGAGCTGAGATGATTTCAGAGCCACCCCAAGACCCTGGGACAAAGCAGGTGTGGCCTCTTTAGCTGCTGGGTGTGGAGGGCAACCACAGAGGGGAGCTGAAGGAGAACTCCAAGGTGCACATTCCCGAGCCCAGCTGTCCTGCAGCCCCTGCTGCTGCCATGAGCCTTTTAAACGTGTCTGTAGCTCCTGGGGTGCTCCTCATAGTTTGATAGGACACCTCCACCTACAGCAGGCTGCCCAGGGCCACATCAAGTCTGAGCTTGAATATCTTCAGGGGCCTGTGCCTGGAGGTCCTCAGGGACGTGGATTCTCCACTCCTCTGGAAGTGGGACTGATGTGGGTGACAGAATATGGGTCTGGGTACTCTGGTGAGCAACAATGATTTGAATTCCAGATCAGGAAGATCCCAACCTGAGCTGCTTCAGCTGTGTGACCTGTCCTTAGAAGGGAGAAAATGGCTTCTGCAACGCTTAGCTCCTCCTGCTCCCTTCCGGCAAGGTTTGAGGACCCTCTCAGGCCGTGGGAAGGGCTTGCTGCTGAGGTAGGTCAAGGTTAAGACTTGAGTGCACCCAGAGGGGGTAAAAACGACTTCCTTGGGATGCAGGAGGAAACGAAGCCTGACTGCTGGGGGTCGCAGGTCACACTCCCAGTTAGTGTGCGCTGCCACACGCCTGACCCCCAGCACTAACTTCATCTGGGCCAGCACCTCCCAACCTGCTGGCTCCAGGCTGGCATCCCCCAATGGGTCCTGAGTTAGGAGGGGCAGCCGAGGATGAGCCAGGGAAGGGGCGGCCGGGGAAGGGGCTGATGAGGAAGTAGCATCTAGGGAAGAGGTGGCCGGGGAAGAGGCAGGAAGGGGCAGCTGAGGAAGGGGCGGCCACAGCTTCGGTGCCCCACGCTTGGCCTCTGCAGCAGGCTGCGAGCCCCCGCGGGTGGGGGAGGGCTTGCGGAGGGCTGCTGCGCCACCCCCCAGATTTTTGGAGGGGTTTTTTTTTTTAAACACAAGATGCTGTCTCCGGGTTGGGGGGCGCAGGCAGGGTTCAGGACGGAGCACGCCGCTGGGTGCCTGTGTCCAGCGTGCGCCTGGTGCCGCCTTTGTCCGCGGGGGCAGGACAAGGCGCGGCCTGGGCAGGCTGCGGCGGCGGTGGTGGAGCTCTGGTGGTGGAGCTCTGGTGGTGGAGCTCTGGTGGTGGAGCTGTGCTGGCAGCGCCGAATCCGCCGCCATTTCCCGCTTCCCCGCCCCGGTGCCTCTCCACACTCCCACCCCTTCCCCAGCCACCCATTTTCATTCATGTTTTTAGATCACTCGTGCAGCCCGGTTTTACTCCGGAGGCTCTCGGTAACCTCCTGCTCGCCCTTCCCTCCATCTCCCCGGCTGTCTTAAGCAGGCTTTTATCATCTTTCACTCCCTTGTGGCGTTCGTAGTTTGGCGGAAAAAAAAAAAACCAACACAAAAAACATCCTCCTGGTCCAGCCCTTTCTGTCGGCACAGGCTCATGGCCCTGCCATGTCACCCCGGCCATGAGTGGTGCCCTACACAAGCTCCAGAACCACCTGAAGCTAACGGCCCCGGGAGCTAACAGCCCTAGGAGCTAACAAACAGCCCTAGGAGCTAACAAACAGCCCTAGGAGCTAACAAACAGCCCTAGGAGCTAATGTCTTCGTGAGCAAACGGCCCCGGGAGCTAACAGCCCTGGAAGCTAATGGCCCCGGGAGCTAACGGCCCCGGGAGTTAGAGGCCTCTTGCGGATTATTCGGTTTGTTGGGATTATTCGTTTTATTCGTATTTTTCGCATCACAGCAGGGCCTGGAGCTCCTCAGCAGGGTGGAAGCCCTTGCGTGAAGGGTAGGCTCGGGAGGGGGTTGTCAAGAGCGGGCACGATTCGGTCTGGGGGTGAAGAGGGGGCACCGGGAAGGGGAACCGTTCACTCGACTCTCGGGGTGCAGCAGCAGGGAGGTGCCCGGAGGAAGCATTCGATTGCCGAGGGTGCACCGAGAGGGGGTTGTCAGAAGGGGCACATTGGTGCCTCCTCTCCTGCAGCGCTCTCCCTGACCCAGTTATTAGAACAAATAACGGCAGCCCCGGAGGCCGCGGGGCTTTCCCGGGCGCCTCGGTAGTTTCGGGAGGGGGTTACCCCTCTCCGCCTAGCGGAGGCGGGGGGACCGACTGAGATCCCCGGTGCTGTCCCCAGGAANGACCCCCGTGGCGCGGCGCTCCCGGGAGGCTGCAGCGGCCCCGCCCCGCCCGCCTGTTCCCGCCAGCAGCGGCCAATGGGCGGGCGCCCGCCGCGCACGGGGCTTTTCCGCGCCAAACTCCAAAGGCCGGGGAGAGCGGGCGGCGGGGTGATTGCGGTACCGGCACCGGGCTCCAGCACCACTACGCCGGTGAGTCCCGTACCCAGACCACCAAATCCTATGCCTCTCCGAGACGGGGAGCGGCCGTTGGTAGCGGGAGGTGTGGGATGGCGGAGAGCGTTTTCCCCGCTCCGTGCCCTCCTGGTGATGTTGCGGGGAGCGGTGCCCGACCCGGTGACAGCTGCTCGGGTTCGGTGCTGCCCCACCCTGCGGCTCGGAGCGAGTCTCCTCGGTGGTGGGGGGGGTGTGTGTGTGAGCGCTTCGTTGCCGGTTGGCGGGACGCGTCGCTTAGGGATTGTAGCAGCGGGACCGACGCCCCAGCCCCCAAAACTGGACGGCGGGAGTCGGGAGGATGTAACCGGGAGGGGTGGTGACCGGTGACGCTAGGCAGCCTGAGAGGGGCGGGGGTCTGTATCTCTGTATCGCCCCGCTTAGTTTTCGGGGCTGATGCGGACGAGACCGGCGGGG
>VWZI01001803.1:182865-196296 GCA_013396835.1 Psilopogon haemacephalus | reverse complement strand
TATGTGTCTACCTTTACGTGCATACATAGGAAAAATATATTTTTTTGTGTCTACCTTTGCATGCATAAATAGGAAAAACTTTTTTTTGTGTGCCTACCTTTGCATGCATAAATAGGAAAAATATTTTTTTTGTGTGCCTACCTTTACATGCATACATAGGAAAAAATACATTTTTTTGTGTGCCTACCTTTACATGCATAAATAGGAAAAATACATTTTTTGTGTATCTACATGCATATGTAGGAAAAAATATATTTTTTGTGTGCCTACCTTTACATGCATACATAGGAAAAAATACATTTTTTTGTGTGCCTACCTTTACATGCATAAATAGGAAAAATACATTTTTTGTGTATCTACATGCATATGTAGGAAAAAATATATTTTTTGTGTGTCTACCTTTACATGCATAAATAGGAAAAATACATTTTTTGTGTGTCTACCTTTGCGTGCATAAAGAGAAAAAAATACATTAAAAAAACCCAAAACTTCTACATTTAAATACATAAATACAAAAAAAAAATTACACTTATTGTCTTTCTGCCTTTAAACAGCTAAATAGTAAAAATACAGAAATATAAAAAACACTTTAAAAAATTATACATTGAAGTATGTAATTTTTTTTAAAAATTATTTATGCGTTTAAATACATAAATTTTTTAAAAATACATTGAAATAGTAAGGGAGCCAATGTGGTGCTGAAGAGCTGCCAGGTCCGTGCCTGGTCGCTGGCTCCGTCTTGGGGCTTATAGGGAGACAATTGCAGCCCTGCTTGGGTGGCTGTGAGCTGGCTGTAACCTCGGGGCTGGGGCTGGGTTTGCTGCTTCCTTCGCCCTGCAGATGGAGGATGGACACTCCCTGTTCGACTACAGCGTTGGACTCAACGACATCGTGCAGCTCTTGGTCAGACAAAGCCCAGCAGTGCTTCCCGCTGCCAGCAAGGAGAAGGATTCGGAGCTGTCGGACACCGACTCGGGCTGCGGCTCGGGTCAGAGCGAGTCGGACAAAAGCTCCCACAATGGGGAGGCTGCGCTGGAACTGGAGGGGCCCAGCACTGCCGCCCAACCCGACTGGACCCCCCCCAGCTTTGGCCTCTACAAGGCGAGTCATCAAAAGCGCTGAAAACTGCCCTTTGGGGGTGGGGTGGGGGAGGTTTGAGTTCTCTGTACTTTCAGAACCGCTGAAAAACTTTTGTCTGGGAGTTGCCTTTTTCTTTTCCATCAAGCCTCCGACCCCCCACCCCCCCCCAAAACCAAACGAATGCAACCCACAGAGCAAAGAAATGCACCGTGGAGGTCAGGACAGTTCCTTTGCTCCTTTTAACTGAAGTTATTTCACTCAATTAATGCGTTGTCAAAGATAAAAATGTCAAGGGGCTGCTTGGTTTGAAGTCACTTTCCCTCGGTAGTTTTTTTGCTCCCAAGTCGTAGCTTTTTTGTTTTTTGTCAGAGCTGAAGCTTTCTTGAATGAGGGAAAGGAAAAAATCTCAAGCATCTGTTCAGCATTGGTTTATTTTGTCTGATTTCATTATGGATCTGGGGGTGCCTTTGCCAGTTTGTCAGTTCTGAGCCTCTTCTAGAGGAGGGTTTGTGGAGCTGTTTGTACACATGGGGGTCTGGGATGGAGTTTTAGCCTTGGAGGTTCAACCTGAGAATCACAGAACCATTAAGGTTGGGAAAGATCCTCAAAATCAAGTCCAACCTTCTGCCCAACACCTCCATGACCATGAGACCATGTCCCAAAGTGCTTTGAAAACCTCTGGGGATGGTGACTGCAGCCCCTCCCTGGGCAGCCTGTTCCCATGCCTGACCACTCTTGCAGGAAAGAAATTCTTCCTAATCATAGAATGGTTTGGGTTGGAAGTTGCAAAGTTCGTTAGCCCAACCCCCCCTGTGGTCAGCAGGGACATCCTCCACTAGATCAGGTTGCTCAGAGCCTCACCTTGGCTATCTCCAGGGATGAGGCTTCAATCACCTCCCTGGGCCACCTTCTGCAATGTTCCAGCACCCTCCTGGTGCAGAACTTGTTCCTAACATCCATCCCAAATCTCCTCAAATTTCAAACCACTGCTCCTTGTCCTATCACTCCAGGCCTGGTATCTAACCTAATCCTAATATCCAACTTAAACTTCTCAGAGCACAACTTCAGGCCCTTTTCTCCTGTCCTGTGATTAGCTACTTGGGAGAGGAGGCCAACACCAGCTAGGGATGTTGGGATGAGGAGGGGTGAAGGAAATGTTAATTTTGCAGATGATCTGTTAAAATATCCTGGTAACAGTGAAGGTCTGGAGGTGGTGAAGTGTTCAAATCCACTTGGAGGTGAATACTGAAGTGGAAATGCATTATTTTGCTGAGCTGTTTGCTTTGCTTTGTGCAGATCAATGACTTGGTGGACGCTCGAGACATGAACATGGGGGCATGGTATGAAGCCCAGGTTGTGAATGTGACCAGGAAGAAACCCACCAACGTGTCTGCTGCCAGCATGGATCCTGCCCAGGCAGCAGCTGTTCCTGAGGAGGATGTGATCTATCATGTGAAATATGAAGGGTGAGTTTGGTACCTTCCCATCCACATGAGATGGGGGTGGCAGAGATCCACCAGGTAAAGCAGCAACTGGGCTGGCACAGGAGTTATGCTGTGTGAAGGATGTTGCTGAATTTGACTCTTTTCTTTCTGCCCCTCTCTGCCTCCTCCTTTTTCAAGCTATCCAGAGAGTGGAGCTGTGCAGCTGAGCTCCAATGACGTTCGGGCTCGGGCAAGGACTGTTTTGAAGTGGCACCAGCTGGAAGTGGGACAGGTGGTGATGGTCAACTACAACCCTGATGAGCCAAAGGAGAGAGGCTTCTGGTACGACGCAGAGATCCTGCACAAGAGGGAGACCAAAATGAGCAGGGAGATAAATGCCAAGATCCTGCTGGGGTAAGGTTCCTGATGGGCAATAAATAAATGGAATTCTTCAGCTCTGCTTAAGCCTGCAGAGAGCCCTAGGATGGCCTAGGGAGCTCAGAAATCATCCACTTTAACCTCTCTGCCGTGGTCAGGGACACCTCTCAACTAGATTTTGCTGCCCAAGGCCTCATCCAGCCTGGCCTTGAACACCCCTGGGGAGGAGGCATCCACAATCTCCCTGGCAGCCTATTCCAGAGTCTCACCACCCTCGTACTGAAGAAATCTCCTTCAGCTGCACTCAAACCCTGCTCTGCCTCAGCTTCAAACCCTTCCCCCATGTCCTGTCTCTAGACACCCTCAGGAAAAGTTCCTCTGGAGCCTTCCTGCAGAATTCTTTCAGGTATCAGAAGGCAGCTCTAAGGTCCTGGATTCTCACTCAGACAGGAGGGGGATTGCAGCACTTGCTTGAGAATGATTTGATGGAGGTGATGCTGTCCTGGCCCTGCCCCAGACTGTGCAATGCTGCAGCAGATCTCTTGTGACCCAGGAACGACAGCAGCCCAGGCTGTTACCAGCGTGCACGTGGGATGCTTTCAGAGCCTCATCTTTGTGACTTTTATCCCCTTCTCCTCCCAGGGCTGCTGGGGATTCCCTGAATGACTGCACCATTACCTTAGTGGATGAGATCTATAAAATAGAAGATCCAAGCAGTGCCAGTTCCATCAGCACTGGCGCACCCAGACGTGAGTGTTGTGTGCTTCTTGCACGGCTCAGTCTTCCCTTCTGAGATTCACAGAATGGTTTGGGGTGGAAGGGACCTTCAAGATTGTCCAGTTCCAATGCCCTGCCATGGGTGGGGACACCTCCCACTAGCCCAAGTTGCTCAAAGCCTCATTCAGCCTGGCCTTAAACATCTCCAGGCAGGGGGCATCCACAGCCTCCCTGGGCAACCTGTGCCAATGTCTCCTCACCCTCACTAGAAGAATTTCTTCCTCATCTCCAGTTTAACATTTCCTTGTGAGCACACCTTGAGGGCATGAATATGGATAATGGTTCTGTGTTATCCTTCTGAAAACCACCTTCCCACCATGTTCTCTTATTCTGGTTTGTTCCTGAATACAGTTGGATCAATTTCTTGCAGTCTAACTCACTGCTTCTCCTGTCAGCTCTCTAGAGCAGCAGGACCTTACCCAGATAGAATCACAGAATGGTGAGGGTTGGAAGGGACCTCTGGAGATAATCCAAGCCCCCTGCCAAAGCAGGCTCACCCACAGCAGCTTGCCCAGGGTCACCATGTCCAGTTGGGCTTGGAATCTCTCCAGAGGAGGAGATTCTGCAACCTTGTCTCTATGAGGACTGTGTTAGAGTTGCAGGACATTTGGAGCTGCCACTCCTTTGACCATTTCCAGCCACTCTTGGCACTTCCTGCAGTCTGCTGTAGCTTGTGGGTTTTTTTCTGCTGCTAGGGAAATGTGGACCTGTGTGCAAAGCTTGTAAGGACAACCCCAACAAGACCTGCAGAGTCTGTGCCTGCCACATCTGCGGAGGTAAAGAGGACCCAGACAAACAGCTGATGTGTGATGAGTGTGATATGGCTTTCCACATCTACTGCCTCAACCCTCCCCTTAGCAGCATACCAGATGATGAGGACTGGTAAGTCCCAAGGTGGGGAGTGTGGACCTCAGTTACCATCTGACTGGGAGTGGGAGGTCAGGCCTAGGGCTTTGAGCTGCCCTTGGGTGCCAATATTGTGACTGCAGGAGGTGCAAGGATGTTTGTGGACTTCTATAGCTGCTCTTGAGCATGGGTTTAGTGAGAGGATATTATAAACCAGTGGCTTTCCAGCTTCTTTTCTTGCTATGGGGGGGTCTGTGTCTGCTCAAAGAGAGCTGCTAGACTGCAAGTGTGAGGCTCAACTGGTGTAACAGCTTTCATGGGTTGCCTGCAGGTAGCCCACAGACTCTCCCTGCTCTGAGGCTGGGGATCCTGGTTCCCAGATGACATCTGTGTGGTGACAGAGCCAGATCCCTAGATCAGACAGGTACAGATTCATAGAATGGTTTGGGTTGGAAAGGACCTTAAAGATCATCCAGTTCCAACCCAACCTGGTGCTGGCAGAGTCACCTCCCACTAGGCAGTGCCATGCATCCTACACACCTGGAGCTGGTGAGGCACACTGGTGTCCCTTGGGGGCCTGCTCCTGCATTTCACACAAGGGTTTTTATGACACAGCTGCTTCCCTGCCACATCTGCAGTGCCAGAAAAGGTTGTGCAAGGACACCAAGTAGCACAGGGCCCATTCCAGTCCACCCTGTCTGCTTTCACCTGGGGGATTTGTACCATGTAACTGGGTATGTTTTAGAGGAACTTGATCTTGAAGGCTTTGCTGCTGCTTAGTTAATTGTCCTTGACTGGTGACTTTAGGTATTGCCCTGAGTGTCGAAATGATGCAAGTGAGGTGGTTTTAGCAGGAGAGAGATTAAAAGAAAGTAAAAAGAAACAAAAGATGGCATCTGCTAACTCATCCTCGCGGAGAGACTGGGGCAAGGTCAGTTCCAAAGCTGTTTTCTTTTTGAGCAGTGTGTGTTAGAGCTTAAGGGAAAGAAAAAAACATCTTTGGCTGATGAGTTCTGTCTCTTTGGAACAGGGCATGGCCTGCGTTGGGCGCACAAAGGAGTGCACCATTGTCCCCTCCAACCACTATGGACCCATTCCTGGCGTTCCAGTTGGCACCATGTGGAAATTCAGAGTTCAGGTATGAAGCTGGAAATAAAAACAAACCAAAAACCCAAACCAGCTCTTAGGAGAAAGCTGAAAGAGTTAATCCTGGAGTGTTTGTCTGTGGGGCTGGAAGTGCAGAAGGGAAAGAATTCTGCTTTGTCCAGACCAAGTGGTCCAGAACTAATGCTGCATTGTCCAGGCACTGCAAGTGGTTTGTCCTGCAGAGGTTTGTTGATAATTCAAACACCCTAACCCAAACGTTTGTTTCCAGTAGCCTGTCCTGGAGATGTGTGGTGTCTCCCACTAGGTCTCTCCCCAGTATCCAGGTTTTCTCCCTCAGGCTGAGGAGAAAGCAGCACTGACTTGGCAAGGTGTTGTTTTCAGGCATTAGGTGAAGGTTGCTACTGGAAGTCTTTCAGAAGCCAACTCCCTTGTGCAAACATTTCATACCTGAGCTAGTCTGAAACTCCTGGGCAGTGAGAAGGATCTGGAACTCTACATCTGCATCACAAACTCAGGATTGTTTTGGTTGGAGAAGCCCTTTCAGATCATCCAGCCCAACTATTCTCTAACTTTGCCAAGGCTGGGGCTAAAGCATGGCCCTCAGCACCACAGCTCTGCCTCTTTTCAGCACCTCCAGGGGTGGGGATTCAGCCACCTCCCTGGGCAGCCTGTGCCAGTGCCTGAGAACCCTTTCAGTGAAGAACCTTCTCCTGATGTCCAACCTAAACTTGAGGTCATTTCTTCTTCTTGTGTTGTTTGCTCCTTAGAAGAAGAGACCAACCCCAGCTGGCCCCAACCAGAGAGACAGGAGGTCTACCCTCAGTCTCCTTTTCTCCAGGCTGGACACCCCCAGCTCCCTTAGCTTCCACTCTCCAGCCCTGTTCTCCAGACCCTTCCCCAGCTTCCTTGCCCTTTTCTGCTCCTGCTCCAGACAATTTACTGAATACTCAACAGCTGATTTATTTTTTTTTAAGGCATTTTCCTTTGTCCTTGCTCTGCCCAGAACGCTTTGGAGAGGGTGGTGGTGAGAACAGTTTGACCTGGTGATAGATGCAAATTTACATCTGCAGGAGGGCTGCCAGTTGCCTTAGCCCCAGGATTGACTGATTGTGTGCTCATTGTCTGCAGCCTATTGCCAGCAGTTGCCCTACCAACCTTGGTGGTTTTTTTTTTTCTTTCCTTCCCCTCATCCCAGGTGAGCGAATCTGGAGTTCACAGGCCCCACGTAGCAGGTATCCATGGCAGAAGTAATGATGGTGCCTACTCCTTAGTTCTGGCAGGGGGCTATGAAGATGACATAGTAAGTGAACCCTGAGTATTTGTGATTGAGAACCAAACTACCTTGATCTTAAAGCAAAGCCTTGGCCTTAATTATAGGCACTTGATAATGCTTCACATATATGTGTCCGCTTCATGCTACTTTGGCTGCTCAGAGGGAATCCAGAAGAGCTGCAGTCAGCTGGCGTGTGCCAACCTCAGAACCAGCATCACCTAAGTGGAGTTTAGTATCTGCGTGCCAGAGTCCTTAGACTGCCCAGAGAGGTTGTAGAGTTCTTCTCTGGAGAGATTCTGAACCCACCTGGGTATTGCCCATGGCAGGGAGGTTCGAGTAGGTCCCTTCCAACCTACTGATTCTATGTGCTTCTGGGCAAGCTGCTGTGTGTGCCCTGCTTTAGCAGGGGGGTTGGAGTAGAAGACCTCTAAGGTCCCTTCCAACCTATTCATGTTCTGGGCAAGCTGCTGTGGGTGCCCTGCTTTAGCAGGGGGGTTGGACTAGATGATTTCCAGAGGTCACTTCCAACCCCTCCATGCTGGAATTCAGGGATTCTGTGCCCTGGGATCTCCACTGCATCCACAGGTTGATGTCTCCTGTACCTGCTGCCAGGCCTGCCTGTGTCAGAGTGTTCAGAATTAGGAGCAGGAGCTCTGCTTCTGGATGCGTTTTGCTTGGTGTGAGGCACAGCAGGCACTGGTCAGCCTGGCACTCCCCTGGGCAGCCTTTGGGGAGAACCACAGACTGAGTCTGGAGGAAAAAAATCTTCCCTTTTTTCTGAGAAAACCCTGTTGCAGCTACTTGATTGAAAGGCTCTTCTGCTCTTCCTGAGTGCTTTTGGGGGAGTGTCAAACCCATCTGTGTACGTTTCAGGATCATGGGAATTACTTCACATACACAGGGAGTGGAGGCAGGGACCTGTCTGGAAACAAACGCACGGCAGAGCAGTCCTGTGACCAAAAACTCACCAACATGAACAGGTCAGCAACTTTCACACCTCCCCTCCCATCCTTGGCAGATGGTGTCTGGCAGCCTGGGAAGTGGATTTGCCCTTTTTGTGCCCAAAGAAAGCAGCTGCATGGAAGAGCTGCTGCAGTTAGGCTCTGAGCATGGCCGTGCAGGATCAGTGCCTGTGCAGGATCAGTGCCTGTGCCTGCAGGATCAGCTACATGGTGGAAATGAGTGCACTATGCATGACACAGGGTTGTAAAAGGTATTAGCCACAAGGATAATCCAGGGGCTGGAGCAGCTCTGCTGTGAGGATAGGCTGAGAGAACTGGGGGGTACTCAGCATGGAGAAGACTCCAAAGGGTCCTTGGAGCTGCCTGCCAATAGCTGAAGGGCTCCCTCAGGAAGGCTGCAGAGAGACTTCTCCTGAGGGTGTCTAGAGACAGGACAAGGGGAAATGATTTGAAGCTGAGGCAGGGCAGGGTGAGCCTGGACCTGAGGAAGATGTTCCTCAGTCTGAGGGTGGTGAGACTGGAATAGGTTGCCCTGCTCTGAGTCGAACGTTCTGAGTTCAGTTTATTACTTCTTAGTGGTTGGTTTATTGTGCAGGCTTGGCTTTGCTTTATCCCCACCCTTGGCTCTGAAGGGGGCTGAGCTGCCTGGGCTTTGTCTTGCAGAGCTCTGGCTCTGAACTGCAGTGCCCCCATCAACGACAAGAGCGGAGCTGAAGCCAAGGACTGGCGGGCAGGGAAGCCTGTGCGGGTGGTGAGGAACGTCAAAGGGGGCAAGCACAGCAAGTATGCTCCCGTGGAAGGCAACAGATACGATGGCATATACAAGGTGAGGAGGTTTGGAATTCTCCTCCTCGCTCAAGCAAAGGCAGCTTGGTTATGAGTGAGGAGTTTCATGGTGTGTGATGGACTTGGGTCTGCCTTTGCAGGTTGTGAAGTACTGGCCCGAGACCGGGAAGTCAGGGTTCTTGGTGTGGCGTTACTTGCTGAGGAGGGATGATGAGGAACCTGCCCCTTGGACTAAAGAAGGGAAGGACAGGATGAAGAAGCTTGGCCTGACAATGCAGGTATGCTTTGGGACATCACTCTGCTTCCCCTGGACAAGGAAGCTTTCTTCTTACTGAGGACTACCCTTGTATAAGAAGACATCCACCCCCCTGAGGCCTAGAAGTGCTCTCAGTCTTGTGGGTTGTTCTCTTTGCACAATGAACCAAGCTCACAGAATTTCTTTAGCCTGGATAAGTGCTTTACAAGAGCAGCAATCTGTGGCTTAGAGAACCCCTGGAGCAGTCCTCCACGAGTCCTTTCTCCAACCTGCAGTGGGCTGGAAGTCTGAAGTGGTCTCTTTTGCGTTGGGTGATCTTTGCTTTGTGTTTTCCTGTAGTATCCTGAAGGTTATTTGGAAGCTGTTGCAAACAAGGATAAGGAAAAAGAAAACGATGGAGATGATGAGTTTGATACCCCAGGGAAAGGAAAAAGGAAAAGGAAATCAGCAGGTTTGTGGAGTAGGCAAGTGGATATGGAAAGCCTTGGAGGCTTTTGTGCCTTTCACTCAGTTTACTCTTTTCTGGTTGCTTTTCTTGTGGGCGTGTTAAAGTGTTCCTTGTGTGTTCTTGCAGGTGGGGAGGAAAAACTCAGTACCTCTCCTGCCAAAACTCCAAAGAAAACAAAAGTTGAGCCATACAAACTGACATCCCAGCAGAAATCTCTGATAAAAAATGATGAAGCCAATGAAAAGCTGTGGAATGAAGTCCTAGAAGCTCTCAAAGATGGACCGGTACAGCCTGCTTGCTTCTCCCAGTAGCAAAGGGACAAATAACTCCTGTCCTGTCCCCAGATGCAGACCTCTGGGCTGCAGGAATGAAACAGTCCCAGACCTATAGTGTTTTGTTTGTTTTTTTTTGAAGTGAAGACATCCATGACACAACTTTTAAAGCAGAGTGCTTGAGGTCAAGGGGATGAGTTACCAGGACTGTTTGTCACTAAGCTCTGTAGGAAAAGTTTCCTGGCTGAAGTGATCTCTTGTGCTGAATGTGGGCTGGGGTTTGGTTTGGGGCTGTTTTTTTTCTGTGAGTTGATTCAGATATTCTCTCTGTAGAAATTCCTAAACAAGGTGGAAGAGTCCTTCTTGTGTATCTGCTGCCAGGAGGTGGTGTTCCGGCCGGTCACGACTGTCTGCCAACACAACGTCTGCAAGGTGGGTGAGGGGACAGCCCCTGAAGCTGACTGCAGGGAGGAGAGAGCTGCTGTGTGTGTAGGTTTTGGGGATTTCTTCCCAAGGCTTGGTCTTCTAGCATGGCCCAGTTTGGGCCACAAGCTGAACTGGTACTGGAGGACCCAACAAACTGGCACGTAGCATGAGGCAGGTGCAGATCTTGCAGCTGGGTCAGGGCAATGCCAAGCACAAATCCAGGCTGGACAGAGAATGGATGAAGAGAAGTCCTGAAGAGAAGGACTTGGGGCTGCTGCTTGAGGAAACCAAGATGAGGCAGCACCAGGCTCTCCCAGCCCAGAGCCAGCTGTGTCCTGTGCTGATTCCCAGCACAAGGAGACAAATTGATTTGAGAGCTTTGGGACCAAGGCCACTTCCCATCCACAAGTGTTTGTGTTCAGTGAAGCTCCCTGCAGCAGGGAGCCTGATGAAGATAAGGGCAGCTCTGTTTGGGCTGAAGCTGGTGAAGCAAGGCTAAAATAACATCAACACCCAACTTCAAAGCAGGTTGTGAGGGCCAGGAGGCTGAACAAAAGACCTTTTCCTAATTAACTGCTATTTTAATATTAAGTTGGCACCCTTCACTCTGCTAATGAGCAAAGCTGAGTACAGATTCGAGTGTTACTTACTGCTCCTCCCAAGTGATGCTGAACCTCACCTGGAGGGCAGAGCCAGCCTGGGCTTGGGGAACTGTAGGGGCACTGCCTGAGGAGGAGAGGCTGAGGGACCTGGGGCTGCTTAGTCTGCAGAAGAGAAGACTGAGAGGGGATTGAATCAATACCTCTAGTGGGAGGTGTCCCTGCCTGTGGCGGGGGGTTGGAACTGGATGATATTTGAGGTCTCTTCCAACCTAAACCATTCTATGATTCTATATCTGGGGGCTGGGGGTCAGGAGAGGGGGGACAGGCTCTGCTCACTTGCTGCCTGGGATAGGACATGGAAGAAATGGATGGAAGCTGCAACACAGGAGGTTGCAGCTCAACACAAGGGGCAACTTCTTGACTGGAAGGGTCCCAGAGCACTGAGGGGTTGTGGAGCCTCCTTGTCTGGAGCCTTTCCAGGTCTGTCTGGATGTGTTCCTGTGTGCCCTGAGCTAGATTGGATGGTGGTAGGGTTGGACTGGATGATCTCTTTGAGTCCCTTCCAACCCTTGCCCCTCCTGTGAGCCTGTGACCTCTCTTAAGCAGCTGCTTTTTGATCCTTCCCCAGGACTGCTTGGACAGATCCTTCAAAGCCGAGGTGTACAGCTGCCCTGCCTGCCGCTACGACCTGGGCAAGAGCTACAGCATGCAGGTGAACGAAGGCCTGCAGAGCATCCTGACTCAGCTCTTCCCCGGCTACGGCAGCGGGCGGTGATTCTCTTCAAAGCACTTCTCCTCCTCCTCCTTCTCCTCCCCTTCCAAACTTGCCCCTTAGCGAGTTTTTCAATGGGCTTAATTTAAAAACAAAAGCCGCAGTAGGCTGTGCTCTTCTCCCAGCCCCCCGAAACAACAAAAGAAAACAAAGAAAGAAAGGTTAAAGTCTTCCTTGTTTAAAAAAGAAAACTGTAAACTTCGAGGGTTTCTTTTAGTTTTACCTGCCCGTGGGGTTTGGGTTTTGTCCTCAGTGTTGAACTTTGCATCTTTTGTTGGTTTTGTTTTTTTTTCTTTGTTTCCCTTCTTCCCCACCCCTGCCCCAAGCTCTCTCATTTATCAGCACAAAATTATTGTCTTTTAATGGACTGCAGGTGCTTCCTGGAAGGCTGCTAAAGATCAGGAAGGTTCTCAGAGTGCCTCCCTCTCTTCTCTTTTTTTGATTCCAACAACAAAAAAAAAAAGGCTTGGTTGCTAGAAGAGTCTTCCAACACGTGGGGATTTAGCCATCAGGTAGACTTTTGGCAGCATTTTGATACTCGATTTTGTACCAGGTTAATTCCTGCCTTCTCATCCTTTGGTATTTTTTAACCCTGTGCCAGGCATTTGCTGGTTGATTTGGGTCGTTTCTTTATCAAAGAGGTGATTTTAATACACCTAAATTCTATCAGAATGCTAATTTTGGGTTTGTGGGGGAGATTTAACCATCAGGTAGACTTCTGGCAGCATTTTGATACTCAATTTTGTACAAGGTTGATTCCTGCCTTCTCACCCTTTGGGTTTTCAACAGTTCTCCAGGTATTTGCTGGTTGGTTGAGGTTGATGTTTTTAACCAGTTGATTTTTGTACACCTAAATTTTATCAGAAAGATGTTTCCTGCTAAATTTATTTTATTGGGAGGGAATTTAGGCATTGGGTAGACTTCTGGCAGCACTTTGATACTCGATTTTGTACCAGTTTGGTTGCTGCCTTCTCACTTTTTGGGGTTTTTAACCCTGAGCTGGGCATTTACTGGTTGGTTGGGGTTGTTTTTTTATCAAACAGCTGATTTTTGTACACCTAGATTTTATCAGAAAGATGTTTCCTGCTAAATTTATGTTTTTGGGAGGGATTTAGCCATCAGGTAGACTTCTGGCAGCATTCTGATACTCGATTTTGTACAAGATTGATTGCTGCCTTCTCAACTTTTGGGTTTTTAACCCTGAGCTGGGCATTTGCTGGTTGGTTTGGATTGTTTTTTTTTTATTAAAGAGCTGATTTCGTACACTTAATTTTTATTAAAAAAAGCTCTTTCCTGCTAATTTTTTTTTTTATATCAACCCCACTTCCCCCCAAAGCTGCTTGTGTTTGGCTCAAGCAGTCAGAGCAATACGAAGTACTACCTCAGTTGGACTTCTTTCTTATTAGGGAGCTCTTTGTTCAGCCAGGTGCTGTCTCCTCTCCAGAAATGCCATTGTGGGCTCTATCCTAAAGCCATTCTTCTAAGTGCCTTTTAGTCCTCTGCTGAAAGACTTTGGCCTCTGACTCACCCTCGAGATGTAGGTTTTTGGTTTTTTTTACTATAAGCACTGAATTGTTTAAAACTCACCAGCCAGACTTGAGCCTTTCTGGGTTAACCAGGACACTGTAGCCGTGCGTGTGATTAGGATGGGTTTGAAAACCTTCAGGTCTCTTAACCTTAGGTGAATTATGCTAAATTGAATTTTTTTTTTTTTTCTTCCCCTTCCCCTTTTTGTTTTGTTGTTTTCTGTTTTTTTTCCCCCCCCCCCCCAAGAAATCAGAGAGTAATTCCCAAGAACAATTCCTAGTTCAGGTTTGGGGGAACCACCATCCCTGAGACCAGGTTGTCACTTAGCATTGCCAAAGTTTGCAGTTGGGATACCTCAAACAAGACCAAGGCTGTTTTCTAATCACACCTTGAAACTGCAGACAGACTGGAACAGACGTGCCTAGTTTTGCTGGTTTTAACTCTCACCCTTTGGAAAATGATAATGTTAATATGGTAGGGAAAGAAAGATTTTTT
>VWZI01001803.1:153364-170523 GCA_013396835.1 Psilopogon haemacephalus | reverse complement strand
CCACCCAAAAACCAAAACCTCAAAGTTTTGGGGCAGCTTGGTGGTGGAAAACTGCACCTTTGTGCAGACAGCAAGGTGTTCAAAAGTGGGTTTGGCCAGTGGGGTTTATATTGCAGCAAGGCAGAAATTCACCTTTAGACTTGGTGCTGCCTTTCAGAGCGTTCTGAAGGTAGGCACATTCTGGTTTAGGGAGGTAACTTACAGTGCAGGAGAGCATATTTGAGTGCTTAGCAAGGCTGAAGATGGTTTTCTGGTGTTGCTGTGTAAACAAAGCGAGTCCTCTGTCATCTGTTCTGCCCTGGTTTTGCTATTCAAATCCGGATTGATAACAGAAGGTTTGTGGCAAAGCAGCAGGACTGGTTTGCTTCACACTGATAGGTGTGTGCCTGGGTGCAGGGACAGCATTCAGCTCCTGTGCTGGTGCCTAAAGGCAGGTTCACATCCACCAAGTCAATACCTTTGGCCAAAGTTACCTCCTGCTCAAAGGAGAATCTTAAGTTGGAAGAAACTTCAGAGATCATCTACTGCAACCTCCCTGCCATGGACAGGGTCACCTCTCAGCTAGACTTGGGTGCTCAGGGCCTCATCCAGCCTGGCCTTGAACTCCTCCAGGGAGGAAGCATCTACAGCCTCTCTGGGCAGCCTGTTCCAGACTCCATCCACCCTCATACTGAAGAAGTTCTTCCTAAGATCCAGTCTAAACCTACTCTCCCTCAGCTTCAACCCAGGTTGTTAGCCTCCCTTTCAAAGAAACAGAATGCATCCAGCTGAGAAAAAATACCTTCATACTTCAAGAACTGAGAGGAGGCTTGGATTCTTCCTTGCAGAATCATCCTTTTCAGTACTAATGGTGGAGAGGGAAGAGTTTGTTCACCTTCCCATCACCCTGCTGCAGGGCAGAGCTGTGGATGAAAAAGGTTCTCAGAAGGGTCAGATTCAGCTGGGAAATCTTTCTTGGTGATGCTGGGGAGCTCCTTACAGCAGTGTTGTATGGAAGCTGTCTCCTGGAGATCTCACAAGGAAGCTGCAGCATGGCTGGGCTGCTGTGGGCATGTCCCACTGCCACGGATTCTTGTCCTTAGTAAAAGCAGGAGCTGGGAAGGAGGTGCCAGCAAATGCTGCCACTGTTTATCCCAAACACAGCAGTGCTGCTGCGTGCAAAGTGGTTCAGAAATTCTCTCCCAAAGCTTTCTCTGCTGCTTGGGTGTTTGGAGGCCTTTTGGGCTCTCCCCTTGCTGAAGGTGTTGAACTGATCGTCCCCTCCCACGAACTTTGTGGCTGCTCTCTGTGTGTGTTTGCTTGTTTTGCAATACCTTAATTAATTAATTTAGTTAGGTGAGCATACTTTGCAGCAGGCATCAGCTGGGATGGGTGTTGAGATGTTCCTTAGGATAAGGAAATGGGATGAAACACAGAGAAATGTTTGCTCTCTCTGCACTCCAGAGTTCCAGAGCACCTCTGGCTTGATGTTGAGGCATGCAGACCCTTTTCATTCATTGATTAAGCTTTGCATGCAGTAGTTTTTGGTCTTCCTGCCCTCTTGGAACAAGGATTTTTGCTATTTGCTCCTCGTTTATTGAATAAAAACCAAAATTGCTGGAGATGATATACAGGGAAAGATGGAATAAAAGATAGCTTTGAGGGTTTTGTTGTTCCCCTGGTTGTGGGGTAAAGTGCAGATACTGGGAAGGCATCCCTGGAGCAGATGGTGCTGGCAAGGATCCTTCTCAGGCCAGAATTCAAGTTCCTTTCCCTGAGCCAGCTACTCCTGGTTGAGCCCAGTGTGCAGTGCTGCAGCAGAGCCTGGCATGGTGCTTCCTGCTCGGGTCAGCTTCGGTGGCATTTCTAGACCTGGTTTAAAAATAGCAGAAGATTGCCCTGGAGCAGGAGTTTGGGGATGGTGAAGTTGTATCCCACTTCTCCAGCGATCACTTTTCTTTATCTTCTGCCTCTCCACCAGGATTTTCCTGGTGAACAATGCTTCCATTCAGTAGTTGAGAGGAAACCTCCAGCAGATGGATGCCTGGAGCTTATCAGCTCCTGTGGTTTGTCTCTGGGATGCAAGAAGCTGCTTCCTCTTTTTGTGCTTCTGCAAAACATTTGTGTAGTGAATTGTTCTTGTGGCTGTAGATCAACTTTGCTCCTTATCTAAAAATGCTGACCCTTACTATATATATATATACTATATATATATAAAATATGGGTTTTTTTTTTCTGTGTGGCAAGGTTGAAATCACTTTAGGGAGGGCCACCCTGGAGATAAGGAAGTTTGGTTAAAGAGACTGAGAAGTATTTGACAAGACTAAGGGCTGGGTTCTGCACTTTGGTCACCACAGTCCCCTGCAGCACTCCAGGCTGGAGGTGATTCTGCCACTTTGCTCTGGAGTACTGAGTCCAGTTCTGGAGCCCTCAGCACAGGAAGGGCATGGACCTGATGGAGGAGAGTCCAGAGGAGGACATAAAAATGATCAAGGGGGCTGGAGCAGCTCTGCTATGGGGACAGGCTGAGGGAGCTGGGGTTGTTCAGCCTGGAGAAGAGAAGGCTCCTGAGAAACCTTAGAGCAGCCTTCCAGTACCCAAAGGGGGTTACCAGAAGGCTGCAGAGGGACTGCTCCCAAAGGCCTGCAGTGACAGGCTGAGGAGCAACGGTCTGGAATTAGAGAAGAGCAGATTTAGATTGGATGTTAGGAGCAAGTTCTGCACCATGAGGATGCCAGAACACTACAAGAGGTTGCCCAGGGAGATGTTTGAGTTCTTAAAGATCAGGCTCAACAGGGCGCTGGGCAACCTAACCTAGTGGAGGATGTCCCCTGCTGAATGCTGCAGGGTTGGACTGGATGACCTTTGGAGGTCCCTTCCAACCCAACCCACGCTATGATTCTACACGTGGGAGATTCGTGCCGCGCTCGCTGATCAAAACCCCAGTACAGCCTCATCCCCTTCTTTTATTTTGATGTTCCTAACACAAAGAGTACTTCTGGTAGCCTCTGCCCGGGCGGTACCCGCTGTAAATCCGGACACGTTCTGCTTGCGCTTTAAAAGTCTCCTTTGAGGCAGAGTCGCTGCGCTCCTGCCCCCTGCTGCCCTCTGGTGGTGGCTGGGGAGCACTGCAGGCGCCGGAGCTGCTCTGCCGACGCCGAGAGTGATTTTGGTACCACTTTGCAACGCAAATGCACAGCAATGAGCTCTTGTGGCCAAGAGGGACAAGGGGATCCTGGCGGGCATTAAGAAGAGTGTGTCCAGCAGATCAAGGGAGGTTCTCCTGCCCCTCTGCTCTGCCCTGCTCAAACCTCATCTGAATACTTCCCTGTCCCTCTTCAACTGGGGAGTTTGGGGCTCCCCAGTTGAAGAGGGACAGGGATCTGCTGGAGAGGGTCCAAGGGAGGGCTGTGAGGATGCTGAGGGGACTGCAGCACTGCCTGGGGAGGAGAGGCTGAGGGACCTGGGGCTGAGAGTCTGGAGAAGAGAAGTCTGAGAGGGAATCTAATAAATGTTTATAAACATCTGAGGGCTGGGGGTGAGGAAGGGGGAGACAGTCTCTGCTCACTGCTCTCTGGGATAGGCCAAGGAGCAATGGATGGAAGCTGCAGCACAGGAGGTTGCAGCTCAACACAAAGGGGAGCTTCTTGACTTTAAGGTCCCAGAGCACTGGCACAGGCTGCCCAGAGAGGTTGTGGAGTGTTCTCGTGTGGAGCCTCTCCAGGCCTGTCTGGATGTGTTTCTCTGTGATCTGTGCTAGATTGGATGGTCCTGCTCTGGCAGGGGGGTTGGACTGGATGATCTCCTTGGGTCTCTTCCAACCCCTAACATCCTGTGATCTTGTGATGTGCCACAAGGCTCTAGTCTATATTTAGGCTCTATCTGATCTCTGGGATGATACTGGGATCAGGAGCTCCCTGATACCTGACCCTGCTTAGAGCCTTGCTAACAAATAGGTTAAGTGGATTTTTGGTCAGAAGCTCTTTATAGAGGACAGCACTTACAAGCACTGCCCTAGAGAGGAATGAAAAAATCTCCACACCTCACCTCTCCGGGAGATTCATTTGAGCAGAAAGAAAACAGAAGTTTTTTAACCAGTATTTTTGTTTTCTTTCCTCCTATCCTTTCTTTCTCCCTCTGTTTCCCCTCCTCAGGTGCTGTCACCCAGCTAGAAACAAAAGTTTTTAACCAGTTTTGTTTTTTGTTTTTTTTTTTCCTGCCTCTCCTTTCTTTCTCCCTCTTTGTTTCCCCTCCTCAGGTGCTGTCACCCAGCTCGAGCCATGGGGTCGGAGGCGCCGAGTCCGCAGAACCCTGGCTGCAAGATCATGACCTTCCGCCCCAGCCTGGAGGAGTTCCGGGACTTTGGGAAGTACATTGCTTACATGGAGTCCCAGGGAGCCCATCGAGCAGGGCTGGCCAAGGTGAGGTGCCCTAAGCTGGGCAGTGGAAAGCTTCCTGAAGCTTCCTTCCCCAGGTTCTGCCTTGTGGGAGGTGTCTGCACAGCTCCGTCGCAGTTTGAGTTCAGGTTGCCAGCAGAGTGTGGGTTTGAAACTGGGCTTGACCTCTGCTTTGGAGCCCTGAGAGAGGACAGGCAGAGGAGTTAGAGGCCTTTCCTGAGAGTGAAAGAGGAGTTTATGTGTAGGGTTCACAGTCTGATAAGATGGCTTGGGTTAGAAGGGACCTTCAAGATCATCCAGTTCCAACTCCCTGCCATGGGCAAGGACACCTCGTACCAGCCCAGGCTGCTCAAGGCCTCATCCAGCCTGGCCTTGAACATCTCCATGGAGGGAGCATCCACAACCTCCCTGGGCAACATGTGCCAGTGCCTCCCCACCCTCACTGTCAAGAATTTCTTCCTCATCTCCAGCCTCAATCTTCCCTCCTCAAGACTGCGTTTTCCTGATGCCTAACTGGAAAGCAAGGACAGTCCCAGCCCCTGCAGAGATGGGTTAAGAATATTTCCATCTCCTGATTCTGTCGCTGAGGACACAACTTGTGGTGGCCTTGGCTGTCTAGGGCTGAGGCCTGAGATTTTCACCTTCTTCCAGAGTGTGGGGTTATTGCTCAAACCTTTGAAGTGTGCTTAGGTTTTGATGGGAGGAGAGGTCCTGAATCCCTTCCATATCTGTATCTCTGGCTCTCCATCCTGCCTTTTTATGTTCTGAGCTCCCACCTTACCCTGCCCTTAATGCTGACCTGTAAACACGTCCTGGATGCGTGTGTGATTCCCAAAATACATGAAAGCCTTTTTGACCTTTAGGAAGCAGTTCTCCAGCCAGCTCTAAGACATCTTTCAGCTCCTTTCCTGCCCACATCTAGCAGTGTGAACTGATGAAAAATGAGAAATCTTCACGTGGGGCTTCTAAACCTGCAGACATTGACATGCAGCTCCTTGGAAATAAAGCAGAACTGACTGATTAGAGTGTTTGTGGTCATCTCCTGTTGTACCACAGGCTGAGGGGGATCATTTGTTCTGACAGGGTAGTTGTTTCATCTGCTTTTCTAGCAGAACTTAATGAAGAACAACAGAGAGAGAAATCAGGCTGCTGGGCATGAAATAATTCTTATTTCTTCTCAAATGCAGGTCAGTTACTGGCTTTATTGTGGCTCTAAATAGAGCTGGGGAGTGATAAAAGCTCTCTGAAATGTTTCCTTGTCCACTCCAGTGTCCCAGCAATTCCATTCCACGAGTCTGCTAGGCTAGAGTATTTTAATAAAGGTTTTGCTGATGAATTCCAACTGTTGTAAAGAAATTACCTGCAGGACTAAATCTGAACATTTCAGGTTCATTTCTGTGTCTCTCAATTGCAGCTGCAGCTGAAGAGCCTTGTAATGGAAGTAGAACTCATCATATCCTGGAGGAGTGATGGCCATGAAAGTCAATAACTTGTCCTCCAGTTCCTGTACATTTTATTTGGTTAATTCTTAGACCAAATTAGGTTGCAGATATATATATATATATATATATTTTTTTTTCTTTTTTTCATTCCCTCTGCCCACTGAAGGACTTCCTGATCGTGCTCTGTTCTTCAGCCTAGGATTGTTGGCAGCTCCTCTGTTTAAAATAACACTTTTTCTTAAGCATTTTTTTTTTTCATAGCCTCCCAAGAGCAAGAAAAGAGCTCTGAACACAGTCCCCACACTTTGTTCTTCTGCATCCTTTGCCCCTTCCCATTTAAGGAGCTGCTCCTCAATATATCACCTACAAGTACAACACATTAGCAGTAATGCAGCAGAATTTGAGCCTTAGTGGTTGAAAAAAACAAACCCAAACCCACTCCATCCCCTCAGTAAAACTCTGATGTAAGTGATCTTCTAGATCAGAGAATCAGATTGATTTGGGTTGGAAGGGACCTTAGAGATCATCTGGTTATGGTGGGCAGGGACACCTCCTTCTAGACCAAGTTGTTCAAGGCCTCATCCCAGGTGGCTTTGAACACTTCCAGGCATGGAGCCTCCACAACTTCTCTGGGCAGTCTGTTCCAGTGCCTCACCACCCTCTTGGGGAAGAATTTATTAGTTGCAACATAATCCACATCAAGTTCTTTCTAGTTTGAAGCCATTGCCTCTTGTCCTGTCAGTGCTTTTGTACAAAGTCTCTCTCCAGCTCTCCTGTACCCCCCTTCAAATGCAGGAAGACTGCTCTAAGGTCTCCTCAGAGCCTTCTCCAGGCTGAACAACCCCAACTCTCTCAGCCTGTCTTCATATCAGAGGTGCTCCAGCTTCCTCTGGTTGTGCTCCAACAGTTCCACGTCCTTCCTGTGGTGGGGAGTCCAGAGCTGGCCCCAGCACTGCAGGTGTGGTCTCAGCAGAGGGGCAGAATCCCCTCCCTTGCCCTGCTGCCCAGGATGAAACATTGATGAAGCTGCTGAGTCGTCTTGCAGCTTTGTGGCTTAGTAGGTGAGGGAGGAATGCATCTGTGGAGGGCAGGCAGGAGCAGTGCCCCTGGCACAGCTCTTTGGTGTGACTGTGTCCAGCTTTACATCATCGTTGCCCCTCTGCTGTGACACGGGGCTGAGGGCACTGCTGGTGGACAGGAGCCCTCTGACCACACCAGCTTGTCCTGCACTTGAGCAGATGCAGAACAGGTGCCTTGTCATGTGTGGTGGTTATTTGAGAGGCTGCTGCTATCTGATAACCTGCAGCAGCAGCGTGGAGTGAATTCCACTTCCCCAGGTCGTTCTCCACTGGGAGTTGTCTTTGCCTGCTGCAAACACAGAATCAAGCAGGCAGGAAAAGACCTCTGAGATCACAGAGTGGTTTAGGTTGGAAAGGAGCTCAAAGCTCATCCAGTTCCAACTCCCCTGTGCCATAGGCAGGGACGTCTCCTGCTACAGCAGGTTGCTCAAGGCCTCGTCCAGCCTGGCCTTGAACACCTCCAGGGAGGGAGCAGCCACAACCTCCCTGGGCAACCTATCAAGTGCAACCTATCACCTAAGCCTTCTTATTAACTAACCCATGGCACTAAGTGCCTCATGCAGCCTCCTGTGAAACACCTCCAGGGATGGGGACTCCACCATAGAATCACAGAGTTAAGCAGGTTGGAAAAGACCTCTGAGATCATCAAGTCCAACCTAGCACCTAACCCTTCTAATTAACTAACCCATGGCACTAAGTGCCTCATGCAGCCTCCTTTCAAACTCCTCCAGGGATGGACACTCAGGCTCCTCCCTGGGCAGCCTATGCATCACAAAATCATAGAATCATAGAATGGTTTAGGTTGGAAGAGACCTCAAAGCTCATCCAGTTCCAGCCTCCCTGTGCCACAGGCAGGGACACCTCCCACTAGAACAGGTCAAGGCTCAAGGCCTCATCCTCGAACAAATCCATGATGTGTTTGTTCTTCTCTTTTCCCTTCCCAGGTGATTCCTCCTAAAGAATGGAAGCCTCGAAAGACCTACGATGACATAGATGACATGGTTATCCCAGCTCCCATCCAGCAGGTGGTCACTGGGCAGTCTGGCTTGTTCACCCAGTATAACATCCAGAAGAAACCCATGACCGTGGGAGAGTACCGGCGGCTGGCCAACAGCGAGAAGTACGTTGGTGTGAAGTGATGCTCCTTAGGTGCTGCATGGTTTGGGGGAGGTGTGTTGGAAAGGTTTCCTCTCTAGGAACAAGCTGAGAAAGAAAAGGCAGCCCTGTTAAACAGGAAACCTTCCGGAGGGGAAGGGCTTTGTGTTGAAAGCTCCCATTCACAACCTCCACCAAGTCTGCAACTCTGGTGGCTTTTGATGTCTCTTTGAATCTTTGTCTGGGAGGTAGTAGAGGAAGGTTCTTCCAAGTCAGTGTTTGGCTGGAGGTACCTGAGAAGAGTCAAAGAAGAGCTCTTGGTGCTTTGATGGGTGTTCTGGAAATCCTGCTGCATTGGTGGGGCAGAAGTACAACTGTCAAGGAGTGCCTGAGCTCCAACATTAGTGTCCTCTGAAGGCAGTGGGAACTCTGCAGAGCACTGGAACGAGCTGACTGCTACAAGCTCTGTTTGCCTCTCATTCCAGGGTCCCTATCCCAGAGCTCTAGAGAACCCTTTAAGAGAGAAGCTTTAACTCCAGCTTCATGCAGTCAGCTTTGACATAAGTATTGCTGATAGAGCAGACACAGGAGTGCTCTACCTGCCTGCAGCTCCCTGGCTCATAACCACGACCTGTGTCCTTAGGATGGGGACCTGATGCTCCACTAAATACACATCCTGCAGCTCCTTGGGTCATAACCACGACCTGTGTCCTTAGGATGGGGACCTGATGCTCCACTAAATACACATCCTGCAGCTCCTTGGGTCATAACCACGACCTGTGTCCTTAGGATGGGGACCTGATGCTCCACTAAATACACATCCTGCAGCTCCTTGGGTCATAACCACGACCTGTGTCCTTAGGATGGGGACCTGATGCTCCACTAAGTGCCCATCCTGCACTGAGAGGTTTTGCAGAAAGGCTTAAAAGGCAGCAGGGAGCCTGCAGTGAAGCATCAGCGTCTGACTGGAATGAAAAGTGAAGTGCACCTTCCCCAGCCTCCTGAGCCTGACTGCTTTGGAATGCACCAATCTTTTCAGTCATTTGTCTGGCTGTGATGAGTGCTCCTTAGGGCTGCTCACATCCTTATCTTTGCCATGTTCTTATCAGGTATTGTACTCCACGCCATCAAGATTTTGAAGACTTGGAGCGCAAGTACTGGAAGAACCTCACATTTGTCTCCCCAATTTATGGGGCTGATATCAGTGGCTCCCTGTACGATGCAGTAAGTGAAATGCTCTTCCTTATCTTACATGTGGAGGCTGACTTCCTTATTGCTCCTTTCTTCCCACAGAACAGAGGTGCAGAGTTGAGTGGATCTAAAATCACAGAGTCATTAAGGTTGAAAAGAGGCCTCCAAGGTCACTGAGTTCAGCCTGAGTTAACCCAACACTGCCAGGTCACCACTGAACCTCAGCACCACATCTCTGTGGCTTTTAAACACCTTCAGGGACTCCACCCCTGCCCTCGGCAGCCTGTGGCAGGGTTTGGCAGCCCTTCTGGGGAAGAAATTGTTCCTGATGTCCAAACTAAAGCTCCCCTGGTACAGCTTGAGGCCATTTCCTCTTGTTCTATCACTTGTTACTAGGCAGAAGAGACCAATCCCCACCTGGCTCCACCTTCCTTCCAGGGAGTCGTGGAGAACCAGAGGTGTTCAAGGACAATTTTGGATGAGGCTTTGAGCAACTTTGTCTAGTGGGAGGTGTCCCTGCCCACGGCAGAGGGCTTAGAACTAGATGATCTTTAAGGTCCCTTCCAACCCAAACCATTTTAGGCATCTCTGTCACCAGAGGGTTTTGTCTGGTTTTGTCTTTTAATGGGAATAAAATTGAGATTTCTGCTGAAGCACCTTAGAGAGCCAGGAAAAAACCCAACCCAGCATTTGAAGGAATTGGGTGCTTCATCAAAAACACTTTTAATTTTGATTAACACAATGAAAACATTTTCATCTGGCTCTTTGTTTTTTTTTTTCCTTTTCCCCATTGGAGGCAGCTATATTAGGATCCAATGCACCTGCATGGGAAACCATTTTACAATTCAAATTGTTTCAGCTTTTTTTTTTTTTCTTGGAGAAATTGCATCCTATGCTTTAATTCTGTTGTGGTTCCTGCCTGATTCTGTTGTGGCTTCTCCTGCTGTAGATGATAAAGGTTGCTTATCTTCCTGCTCTGTTTAGGAAGCTAATTTAAAGCCAGTGCCCTTCCTCTGCAGTTTTCTTTTGAGAGGAAAGTGGCCTCTTTTGAGGGGGTGCTGGCTGATTGTCTGCAGTATAAGCTGCCTGGTAATGCCAGAGAGTCTTTTTATTAGCAGAGGACTCAGAGCTGGCCCCAGCACTGCAGCTGGGGTCTGAGCAGAGAGCAGAATCCCCTTTCTGCCTCTGCTGCTGAGGATCAGCCCAGGTAGGGTTGGCTCTGGGCTGTGAGGGCACATTGGTGGCTCATGTCCAGCTTTTTATCCAGCAGCACCCTCAAGTCCTTCTCCACAGGACTGCTCCATGCAGATCACCTCCCAACCTCTACTGGTGCAGTTTATTATTATGTAGCCCCCAAGGCCTCCTGCTACTCTTCAGGCAGCCTCAAGTGAAAGAATTGTACCAGTTTGTGTGACCTTTACTGTTGCAAACTGAAGCAGAGCAAAGCAGCTTTCAGATCCAGACCTGTTTATTGCCCTTGCTGTTCAAATATTGATAACACCATAGCTGTCTGCCCTCTCCTTTATCTGAAGCACTGAGCTGACGTAGAGCTTTCTGCCACTCTGGCTGGGTTGAAGTCTGCTGTTTCTCAGCAGCTGCTACACCTCCACCAGGTGAAGAATGCCTGGGTGGAAGGTGCAGCGGAGAGAAGTGTTTCACCCTTAGGTTTATCTTGTGTTTATTAGGCAGGCAGCTACTTATCCGCAGGCTATCCCACAGTACAAGTGCTGCTTCAGAGGGCACATTCAGTGAGAGGTTTGTGATCAATCCCTTTGCCACAAAGTGGTGGCAATGCATCTCCTGGTGGTTACTGGTGGACACCAAGTTGCTGGAAGCAGGAGGAACGCAGTGAATGCAGAGAGCAGCAGGATGGCCACGTCTGAATGCCTTCAGGGGAAGCTGTTGTGGCACTACTCTGCTTCAGCAGCTGGGAGCTGTTCCAGTCCCAAACGTGTGCTTTGCATTCCAGGATGTGGAAGAATGGAACATTGGCAACCTGAACACCCTCTTAGACATGGTGGAGCACGAGTGTGGCATTATCATAGAAGGTGTAAACACTCCCTACCTCTACTTTGGGATGTGGAAGACAACCTTTGCTTGGCATACAGAGGACATGGATCTCTACAGCATCAACTACCTGCATTTTGGGGAGCCAAAATCCTGGTAAGTGAGCAAATTGCTGCTAAATGGTGGCTGCAAACCTCTGCCCTCACAGAGATCCCTGCAAAAACCTTTTGCTTCAGGCCTGCCTAATTCCATCAGGCCTGCTTAATCTCTCTCTTCCCTACTCTGCCCCTCTACACTTGAGAGCAGTTTTCTTTCATGCTGACTCACTCAGAGGCCTAATCCCTGACTTTCTAGAAAAGCAGCAGAATTAGGGAGGTTTGTTGACATCTCAAGTGGGAAAAGATGTCAGCAGCTGGGGCTTTTTGGAAGAGTGATGCACAGGAGAGTGTGTTTGGTACTCCATTCCTGTGGGAGAGCAAAAATTCATAGAACAACAGGTTGGAAGTGACCTCAAAGATCATCTAGTCCAACCATTCAGGGTAAGAAGTGATGGGGATGGGAATGTGTGGTGGCTTCAGATGCAATTTAAGAGTGGGAGGATGTTCTCATGTGCTGCTCTAGGCAGCAAACATCTGTTAGCTTGAAACTGCTACTAGTTCAATATGTACATTTGTTTACAACTCCAGGCACAAGGCAGGGCAAAAGTTGCCTTTGTCAGGGTCAATTCTTACAACAACAATAAACATTTTTCAAGGCTTGATGCACAGGGTGGATGGAAATTAACTTCCCACAAAAATACCCATGAAGTGGAGAAATTCAGAAGGTTTTACCAAAATCTGGTATCCTCCTTCCCCCAGCTCCTCATTTAATGGCATAACCAGAGAGATTTAGCCACCCAGAAGAGCTTTGCTTGATGATCTCGATCTGACTAATAAAATATTGACATTTAGGTGCAGATTAGAGCTTTAAATGTCAGGGTGAAGCTGCTGTCACTGTGCCCTGGCAATGGCAGCTGAGAACCTCCCATCTCTCTGCAATATGAGTCCCCTGTGCCACCAGGTTATCTCCAGGCTGGGCTGCCTGTGGGTGTAGAAAAGCTACAACAGCAAAGGGGATGTAATGAAGGGCTGGAGCCTGCAAAGGGACTGAGCCAGAAAGTTCAGTGGCACAGAATCTTGTTTTGCCAGCCTGTAGCTGCTGCTTAGAATTCCTCTTTCAGGCAGATGCTGAAGGATTTCGCAGAATCTCCTGATAGCTCTGTTAAAAGGAACTTGATCTCCAGGAACATCTCTCTGGATTAGCAATGAAATCTGACACATTGCAGCCGCTGTGCACCGTCAGCAGCAGCTCCTCGAACCCCTTCTGCTCGCTGCCTGTCTCCAGTAGATGGTGCCAGCAGCACACGAGAACCACTCTGGGAGTCACAGACCTTAAAGATCAGACCTTAGAGCCATGGGCAGGGCACCTCCCACTAGCCCAAGTTGCTCAAGTCCTCGTCCAACCTGGTCTGAAACACTTCCGTGGAGGGGGCATCCACTACCTCCCTGGGCAACCTGTGCCAGTGTCTCCCCACCCACTCAGTGCTGAGACACTGAGTCCAGGCACTGCTGCTTTGATTGGAATAAAGAGAAATCAGAAAATCATCTTGTAAAGGAGCTCAGGCATTGCAGCTCAGAGATCAAAGCAAGAACATGCTCTGCACCTGGCTGGGTTTTCAGGAGCATGCTCTGCACCTGGCTGGGTTGTGGCTCACTTGGGTCTATCTTTTTCATGGAATCATAGAATGGTTTAGGTTGGAAGGGACCTCAAAGCTCAGCCAGTTCCAACCCCCCACCATAGGCAGGGGACACCTCCCACTAGAACGAGGTACTCAAGGACTCATCCAACCTTGTCCTGAACACCTCCAGGGAAGGTGTGGAGCACAGAATGTGAGCTTCGATCACATTCAGTGCTTCTGTGCTCCACAACCTCCCTGGGCAACCTGTGCCAGTGTCTCACCACCCTCACTGCAAACAACTTCCCCCTAACATCCAGTTTCAATCTCCCCTCTGCCAGTTTAAACCCATTCCTCCTCACCCTGTCATTACAAGACCTTGATTTTTATATATATGTAATTTATTTACTCCACTTGAAAAGGAGAGGTGGGTTTGAACTCAGCCATTCTGTGTTTATCAGTTCTTTACAGTAACCATTCCTGTAAACCCTGCACTGCTGGGGGGGAAGATGAGGATTTGGAGGTTGGATCATGCTGGGGAGAAAAGGTTTCTTCCTTCAGCTGAGTTCTGCTGCCCGAGTGACAGTGTGTGGCACACAACTAGATGTGCTGTGACAGGATGCCACTGCTGCTCTGGCAGGCCTCCTGCTCTGCCCTCCAGCATCAGGCAAGAGTATGCCACTTGCCTGAGTTGTTTCTTCCTTGTTCTTCTCTGTGACAGCCTCAGTTAATGAGTTCTCGTTAATAAGTTCTCATCAATGTTTATCAAGATGTGCAGGTGAGTGGCAGGAGGCTGGGGCCAGGCTCTGCTGGGTAATGCCCAGTGCCAAGGCCAAGGGGCAATAGGTGGAAGCTGAGGCATAGGAAGTTTCATGGGAACATGAGGAGGAATTTTTACCCTGTGAAGGTGGCAGAACCCTGGAACAGGCTGCCCAGAGTGGGTTGTGGAGTCTCCCTCTCTGGAGACGTTCAAAACCCACCTCTGTGATCTGCTCTGGGAGATGCTGCTCTGGCAGGGGGGTTGGACTGGATGAGCTTTGGAGGTCCCTTCCAGCTCATGACACTGATTCTCAAGCTCTGGCTTCTGAGGAGTAAACCTGAATTGCAGAGCTGGATCGTTGCAGGTAGGTGAGCAGTGGTCGGCTCCTGCTTGCCACTGCAATCGTCCCAGAGCTCAGCTGGGGGAGCTCTTGGACTTCAGTGCTCCCACGCCAGTGGTGCAGCCTGGCTTGGCTCTGTGCTGGCTAAAAACCTTCCTTCTGTTTTTCTGGCACCACCTCTGTGGAAATTTCCCAGCTTCCTTCATCCTTTTTATAGACTCTTTGCCTCTGACAGTGATCATCTTTGAATCACCTCGGGGAGCAGCAGGAGTGTGGAGAGTTACAAAGTCTACCAGTTTGGGGTTGAGCTCTAAAAGAAGAGGCAGGGTTATTGTTTGCCTGTCAGAGCTATTTATGTAGTGAAATCAAGAGCTTGGTGGATTGGTAGTACTCTGCCTCAGAATTGCCTGTTCCAGACCATAACTCCCTGTCTCTCATGAATTAGCTCTGGCTACTTTAATCCAGGCTGTGCAACCAAAGGGTAGCACGAAGGGGTGGTGGAATGCAGCAGCTCTGCTGGTGAGAAAGGAATTGGCCCCACTGAGGTTGCCTCCCAGACCTCTTCCCAGGGGCTTCTCCAAGAAACGTTGCTGTTTGTCTGCTGGGCTAAGGGCAGAGCAGCTCAGTGGACAGCCTGAGAATGGAAACTTTCTCCTGGGCCAGGGAGGGTAGTGACTGAGAAGTTATTTCATGCCTTTGGGAATTTTGGGTTCCTCCTCTCTCAAACCAGTTGCTCTGGGGACTTGGGATTGCAGTTTAGTGTCCGTGGCTTGACAACTGAAGATGGCTTCTTTGTCCAGCCTAATGAGTGTCTGCTTGGCCATACAACTCCTTGATGAATGTGTGTCTGTGTCACTGCAGAGAAGTCCTGCTGCCAGCACCTCCCTCTGCTGTTTCTTTCCATAAGCAGGCTGCAGCAGTCTGAGTTGTCTCCACAGAGCTGTGTCACCTGGGCTGAGTGAAGTACTTGAGCAGTGAAGGGTCATCCAGTGAGGAGGGAGAGGGAAGTGGCTAACAGAGGACAGCTTTTTCCTGCTTCCAGGCTCATTAAGTGATTTAGTCACACCTGGAGACTGCAGCGTGTTTGCTTCTGAAGTCCTTGTACCAAGAACAAGCACTGCTCCACGCCTTCAGCCATGGTGATTGCTGCTGCAAAGATGTCCTTGCTGCCCCTTCCAGGTCGTGATTTTTGCTGTTGAAGGTGATCATAGAATGGCTTAGGTTGGAAGGGACCTCAGAGATCATCCAGTTCCAACAACCCCTGCCATGGGCAGGGACACCTCTCAACTACACTCAGCTGCTTAAGGTATCATCCAACCTGGCCTTGAACACCCCCGGGCAGGAGGCAGCCACAGCCTCCCTGAGCAGCCTATTCCAGACTCTCACCACCCTCAGACTGAAGAACTTCTTCCTCACCTCCAGCCTAACCCTGCTCTGCCTCAGCTTCCAACCATTCCCCCTTGGCCTGTCGCTGGACGCTCTTGCGAACAGTCCCTCCACAGCCTTCCTGTAGGATCCCTTCAGGTATTGATCTCCTGTCCCAATTCATCCTTTTGTCAGGTGTGTGCCTCTGGCCCCCACTGCAGCCACACTGCTGTTGTTTTTAACTGGAAAAAAAAAAATCAAGCTGACAGGCTGAAGAGGTAGCAGGGAAGGTGTTGTGTAACTTCACGTTAAGCTTCTCCGGCAGGAGCTGCCAGATCGAGTCTCTTGCTTGCTTCTCAGATGACAATAAAATGTCCTTCTGCCATTAGCAGTTTAATTACAACCCTTTCAGACTGGCTTCAGGTTTGTGGGTTGGGTTGGGGTTTTTTTTCCCCCCCCCCCTTTTTCCCTTTCACGAGTTTGAATCTATTTTGTTTTGCAGCCCTGTGTCAAACCTCTCGTGGTAGGAGTTTTTAGTGTATCAATTATCCATATTATGTTTAATTACCTTCTACACATTCAGAGGCTGAGACCTAAAATAGAGCAGATTGTCAAACGATGCCAACAGAAGACTGATTTATTTATTTATTTATTTATGATGAGAGAAGCAACCAAGCTGAATGCCAAGCCTCATACCCCGTGGTTATTAGGGCATTTTATAGAGGAGTGAATGCAGCTCAGCCCTGGCAATTTCAAAGGCATATTTGGCAGAGGATGGGTTGGGTTGGAAAGGAACCTTCTAGATCATCCATGGGCAGGGACACCTCCCTCTAGGCCAGCTTGTTCAAGGCCCCATCCGACCAGACCTTGAAAATTTCCAGGCTTGGAGCCTCCACAGCTGCTCTGGGCAACCTGCTCCAGAGCCTCATCAACCCTCCTGGGGAAGAATTTCTGCCTAATGTCTCATCTGTGTCCAGCTCCTTCCAGTCTGAAGCCTCTGTCCTTTGTCCTGTGACTCCATGACCTTGTACAAAGTGCCTTCTCCAGCTCTCCTCTTAGCTCCCTTCAAATACTTGAAGGCTGCTCTGAGCTGTGTCCCTGGAGCCTTCTCTTCCCCAGGCCTTCATTGCAGAAGCCCTCCAGCATTTTAAACACCCTCCTTTCGTTTCCTCTCCCTGAGGGATGTGCAGTTCCCACCTGCAGGGCTTCCTGCAGTGGGGAAGGGCCAAAAGCAAACTCTGCCTGCCCATCGTGGGAGCTCGATGGCTGCACTTTACTGGTCCCATGTCTCTGCCTTGTTTTTGTGGGCACTGGAACACCTGCCTGCCTAATAAACTTCTTTTTTTTTTTCTTTTTCTTTTTTTTCTTTTTTTTTTCCCTCCTCATCTCTTTTGCTGTAGCAAAGCTGCTTAATACACCTCTAAGTGCTGCTGGGATGTTACTCTGCATCCCTCCTCTTGGAAACTGCAGGTGTTAAAGCAGAGTGACACTGAGGAGGGTAATTGATTTTATAAAGTGTCCCTGTTCCCTTATCATGATGGATGTTTAATCCCCTTTAATTAACATAGGGAGCCAGCTTTAGCTTTTAAGTTATATGGTCTCCTCTCCAAAACACTCCCTTGCTGAAAGTGGATCATGCCTAATCTGTTTGACTTTGATATCACAAAGTACACTTTATGCCAGAACAGCAGTTTAGGTGGAATTAAGGACAAATTACCAAAGGAACTTTAAAATAATATGATTAGTTGAAAGCACTGCTCCTGCTCACACACAATTATCTTACTGGAAAA
>VWZI01001803.1:115312-153291 GCA_013396835.1 Psilopogon haemacephalus | reverse complement strand
AAAAAAAGACCCTACCACTGCTGGAATTCTGTCATGAGGAAGTCACAGAATGCCAGGTTGGAAGGGGGGACCCCAAGGACCATCTGCTCCCAACCTTTCTAGGTGATGGTGGAGTTGAAAGGAGCTGGCCCAGCAGCCTGGCAAGCTGAGTCTGGAACCTGCCCACTGCATGGGGAATCCACTGCTTCCCCTGGAGAGACTGAAGGAGTTGGGGCTGTGCAGTCTGGAGAGGAGAAGGTTCCCAGGTGACCTTATTATGGCCTTGCACTATCTGAAGGGGGCTACAAGAAAGCTAGGGAGGGACTTTTTAGGCTGTCAAGGAGTGATAGGATTGGGGGAATGGAACAAAGCTGGAAATGGGGAGATTCAGCCTGGATGTTAGGAAGAAGTTGTTCAGCATGAGAGTGGTGAGAGTCTGGAAGGGGTTGCCCGGGGAGGTAGTGGAAGCCTCATCCCTGGAGGTCTTTAAGGCCAGATTGGATGAGACCTGGAGCAGCTGAGTCTAGTTGAGAGGTGTCCCTGCCCATGGCAAGGGGGTTGGAACTGGATGCTCTTTGTGGTCCCTTCCAGCCCTGACTGATTCTATGATTCCAGTGTCCAACTCTTCTCACTGGGAACAGTTTTCTTCTGGATTCCAATGGGAATCTCCCCAGCAGTAACTTGTCTCCATCACTCCTTCTCTTTTCTGTGGGCACTCCTTCTTCAGAGGAGTCTCCATCCTCCTGGCAGCCTCCCTTTGTGTACTGGTCCATGGTGATGAGGTCTCCTCCAAGCCTTCTCTCCTCAAGGCTACACCACCCTACCTCTCCCAGCCTTTCCTCTCGTGGCAGGTGGCAAAGTCTGAAGGCTCTCAGAGTTCCCTGGGATTTTTGTTGGTTCAAACACTGCAGCAGTTCTGTTTTCTTTCCTCCAGGGTATCTAGCAAGGCTCCCTGTGCAGGGTCAGGCTGTCTGTAGGAATGGAGGCAAACAAAGCCCACAGGAGGGCTTGCTTGTGACATCCACACTGTAATAAACTCCTGGTGTCTGTTACTGGTGCCAGCAAAAGTAGGCAAACCTCACATTTTCCACCAGAGTTATGAGGGGGAGACAAAGCAAGATGTGATTGTGCCTCTGGGAGAGGGTTGTGGAAGGAGCCCTCTGTGTCCTTGGCTGAAAGCAGGCAATGAGGCAGCTGCAGGTAGGCAAATGCTGAAGCCTTCAGTGCTGCTGTTCTGTTGCATTGCTGGCTTAGGGAGCTCTGCATCTGCCTTACTCAGAACTTGTCCTGTCCTCCCCTCAGGGCAGAAAATGTTAATCCCTGGAAAATTATCTTGGAGGAAGAAAATGACCTAATTGTTGGACTCCATCTCCCAAGTTCTTCTGCAGCCTAAATGCTTTGATGGTTCTGATACAGGCATGGAGCTTAAGGCTCTTCCAGCTTCTCTCCCCTTTCCTTTGCAGTGCAGGGTGCTGGGTCCTCATCCCCTTTCCCATGTGGAGTTCTGCAGCATCCCTGTGCTTTAGCACTCTCACATATGCTGTGCTTCATCAGGAGCTGGATGTAATCTCATTTAAAGCAGCTGGCTCTAAGGTTTGGTGCTGAATGGTCTGGCAGCAGGGGGAGGGAAGGGCATTTGTTCCTCATGTCATTTATTGCCTTCTAACTATGAGATGCCCTTAGGGGGCCATTGCATGGGGCAGCCGAATTGATCAGAAGTGATTATGAGTCTTGATTATTGGGATCTCAGTAACCCTTGCACCCTGGAGATCCTGTGAGTTCCTTAAAACCAGATTAGCTGGACTCACACAGGCAGTTTGCCCCTGGGGGGAACTGAGGGCTGCATTTGTTACACTCTGACTGTCCATTTTGCTCCATACAGAGATTTTTTTTGTTGGTTTGTTTTTTGTTTTTTTTTCTCCTGAATTTTCCTGTTTCTTGGAGTTAAGGAATTCAGAACAATTTTCCTGCAGCTTTTCCTCCCTTGACCCTGCATCAACCTTCCACACAAAGTGTGTGAGGTTGCTTTGTTCTTAAATATCTGCACAGGTTTGCTCTTTCTGTGTTCCATTCCGGACAGAAGAGATTTACAGGCTTGTTGGGGTGGAGTGGAGGAGAAAGGAGGGGCCAGGGGAAGGCCATTTGGCCACGATGGGCTCCTTGCAGCCCACAAATTTCCTTCCTGCCTCTGCTATCCCTTGTAATCTGTTTTACAGCTCTGCAGTTTTGGATGGAGAAAGCAGAGAATTTATGGTGATGGTTGATTTATAGATTAACTGCAACACCATTCGCTCTCGGGAAGGTTTGGCAAAGCAAGACCCTTTTCTGTTGATGAAAGGGACAGAGAAAGGAACAGAGATATTCATTAAAAGAAATAAAAGGCAAGGGAGATAATGGATGGCCTGGCAGAGCAGCTTCTCCCTCTCCTAACCTCTTCCAAAACGGTTAGGTGAAGGCTTTGGAGAAGGCTTTTCTGCAGTGGGAAGCTGTGCACGTTGATTTGCTGTGGGATCCATGGGAGCTGGATTGAGATGCAGAGTTGCATCCCCCCTGTAATTCCCTGATAAATGGGAGCAGTGCAGCAGTCAGTTATTAATGCAGCCTTTCAAGCTTCATGTGCTGCAGTCATTAGTTAATCAATAGAAAGCACACTCTACTCAAAGAAGCCTTCCCCACCACCTCCCTGGGGCTTCCCTCAGGTCTGGGGGTTGCTTTGTCCTGGAGGAGATGCTGTGGGTGAGGGCTGGTGGAAGTCAGCTCAGGAAGGGCAGGATGGTGGCTGAGGCTGTGTTACAGATCCAAGGGACTGGGCTGGGAACAGAGGCTGAATCTTGGGCAACCTGAGTGGTTTTGGTGTGGTGAAGTCCTGAAACCAAACTGTTTGAAGAGATATCACAGAATCATTGAATGGCTGAGGTTGGAAGGGACCTCAGAGATCCCTTTCTGAGGGATCCCTACTCTAACCCCCCTGCATGGGCAGGGACGTCTCTCACCAGCCCAGGTTGCTCAAGGCCTCATCCAACCTGGCCTCCAGGGAGGGGACATCCACAACCTCCCTGGGCAACCTGTGCCAGGGTCTCCCCATCCTCATCGTCAAGAATTTCTTCCTCATCTCCAGTCTCAATCTACCTTCCTCAAGCTTCACTCTGTCTTGTCATACCAAGCCCTTGTCAAAAGTCCCTCATCGAAATTCTGAACATCTTGAGGTTGGGACTGACCTGGGAGTTGTGGCTAACCTGGCAAAGTGGAGATCCTTCCATCTGTGGTTCATCTCTGTACCTCTCCACAAGGCTGGTGGGAGGTGGCAATGCTGACCTGTGACCACATCCTCATTTGTACAGCAGCGTCTCCAAGTGGACTCCTACTCCCCTGGCACAGCCTTTAATGCCTGCACTGCTGCTCCTGCAGCGCTCTTAATTCATCACAGCTCAGCAGTCCCCGCTCTGGATTGAGAGCAGCACATCTTTGATCCAAGAGAGCTCTTGCTGCAACTCATTCTTGCGTTTTGAAAGTGCCTGCTCAAAGCTCAGGCCTGATTTGAAATGAAGATCTGTGGAAGTCTGACAGGATCACAGATTGGGTTTAATAACGGAGCCTTTTGAACAGTGCACTCTGCCACCAGGACAAGATGGGAGGGAGATGTGCTTCCATGCTTCATAGAGCTCTTTCAGCCTGATCTGACTTGGGCCCTGCGGGAGAATGAGCTTGCAAATTCTGCCTTGGCATGGTGCTGAAAGCAGGGCTTGGAAGAGAGCAGAAGGAACCAAGAGTGGGACTGCAGAGCTTTGTCTTTATTCACATTTTGTTAACCACGTTGGCGGAAGTCAGCAGGGAGTTGGTTTTTTTTTTTTTCCCCCCTTTACTCAGCAGAGGAAATTGAGGTTGGGTGATGCCAAGTGCGGTACAAGTGTAGTCTAAAATAACAGAAGCCTATGGCGATGACTGCTTGAATAGCACTCCCTGTCCTCTGAGTGCTGGGCAATTGTTAACTAGTTGGTGGTGCTAAGGAACAGGCAGCCTGGCTTCCCAGCCACTTAGTTCCTGACTGCTCAATCTACATGACAAAAGGAACCGAGCTGAGGAAGGAAAGAAAACTTTGCAAACCCTCTCCCTGATCTGTATCAAGGCTGAGCTCTAACACTTCTGCCTTTGGCAGTGACCAGAGCACAGGCTCTAGCTGGAAACAGTGCAGCTTGATGGATCAGGAGCCCTAAACCCTCGGAATGGTTTTTTTTTTTTCCATCAAAACCTCAGATTCTGTGTGTGTGTAAAGGCATTTCTGCACCTCTAGCACAAGGGCTCTCCTAATCCCAGCATCTCTCTTGTTACTGCTGCGTCATAGAATCATAGAATGGTTTAGGTTGGAAGAGACCTCAAAGCTCATCCAGTTCCAACCCGCCCTGTGCCACAGGCAGGGACACCTCCCACTAGATCAGGTCGCTCA
The DNA here is from genome assembly GCA_013396835.1 of Psilopogon haemacephalus. NCBI lineage: Eukaryota > Metazoa > Chordata > Aves > Piciformes > Megalaimidae > Psilopogon > Psilopogon haemacephalus. The sequence continues at coordinate 148,868 of VWZI01001803.1, read as the reverse complement.
AGACCTCATCCAGCCTGGCCTTGGACACATCCAGGGAGGGAGCAGCCACAACCTCCCTGGGCAACCTGTTCCAGTGCCTCACCACCCTCACTGTGAAGAATTTCTTCCTAACATCCCGTTCAAAACTCCCCTCTGCCAGTTTGAACCCACTCCCCCTCGTCCTGTCATTACAAGACCTTGTGAACAGTCCCTCCCCAGCCTTCTTCTGTGTGCTGGAAGCAATTGTCTGGAGTTTTCAATTGAGCAGGAGCTCACTGGGCCTGTGCCTGTGCCCAGTGAAGGAGGCAGCTCCCATGGGCCAGTTGGTACAAGATACTAACATCTCTGATCTCCCCTGGTTGCCTTTTTTCTCCTCGTTCCTTGAGTTGCAGTGAGGTATTTCTGCTTTTGTTTTTTGATGTGTAAGGTCTTTGAAGCGTAATCTTTGCTTTTCTTCACCTTTAGAATCATAGAATTGTTTGGGTTGGGAAGGCTCTCCAAGATCATCCAATCCAACCAACAACCCAACCCCACCATGGCCATCAAACCCTGCCCCCAAGTGCCATGGCCACAGGTTTCTTGAACCCCTCCAGGGCTGGGGACTCCATCACCTCTTTGGGCAGCCTCTGCCAATCCCTGACCTCTCTTGCAGCCAAGAAATTTTTCACACATCTCCAACCTAACCCTGCTGTGGCCCAATTTCAGCCCATCAGCTGACACTAGGGAGCATTCACAGCCAAACCCAGGCAAGAATTAATACTCTGATTACTAATTTGGGGAAATAAATCTGATGTGAACAGATCCTTCAGCGCAAATACTGGGGAGAGAGAGAGAGGCAAGGGAATGACTGTGGTAGTCATTTCTCTCTCTTGAATTGTGCACTAATTATCTTCTTGGCCAACCTGAATGGGTAAATGATTTCATCATGTTTTGCCCAAAACACCTTTTCTCAGCACCCCCTTTTTTAACTGCTCATTCAGTGCCTGCAGAAGCAGACCCAGGGGTTTGTGGAAGCAGAATCACTGCAATGTGACTGTTGATTGAGTTTTTGGGCTGGCATTTGTGGCTGTGAAGCTGCCTGGGCCTGGTGCACTGAGGAGAGGCTTTCCAAGAGCAGATGGTTGTTGATTGGAAATTCTCTGGTTTAAAATAGTGTTTAAAAATTACATTTGAGCTCTGTGGAGGGAAAAAAAAAAAAACCAAAAAACAAAACACCAAAACTCCTTTTGTAAGTCATTGAGTTTTGGGTTAGTGAAAGGCTGACAAGAGCTGGTTGTGTCAATCCTGGAGTTGTAAATTCAGGTTCATAGAATGGTAGGGGTTGGAAAGGACCTGTGGAGGTCATTGAGTCCAACTCCTCCTGCCAGAGCAGGAGCACGAAGGGCAGGTCACACAGGAACACATCCAGGTGGGTCTTGAAAGTCTCCAGAGAAGACTCCATAACCTCTCTGGGCAGCCTGCTCCAGGGCTTCAGCATCCTCAAGTGGAAAAGTTTTCCCTTTCTGTTCCTGTGGAGCCCCAGATCCCTCAGCCTGCCCTCACAAGGGAGCCAGCAGGTTTGACTCTACCCTTCCAGCAGTCAATTTGTGTGGATTTGGTCCCAGCTCCAAAATGAGCTGAGATATTTGCCTATCATTACTGGAAAACCAATGGAGAGTTTGCAATTGCACAAAGGTGAGTTTGGTAGGGGAGGGAGGGAGGAGAGGCAACTTCTCCTCTGCCTTATTGCCCTGCTCACTGCTTCTTCAGGTCATGCTTGGCAGTGGGGCTGAGAATTAGGCAGCTCTGTGCATGGAGAAGAGATCTTACCCAGGCAAGGGGGACTGTGGGGTCAGTGCTGGCTCTCACCCAGCCCCTTCCCAAGCAGGTTCTGTCCTCATTTCCTTCCTGTGCTGATTCCCAGAGGGCTGTCTTTGAGCAGCTGTCTGCAGAGCTGCTTTTTTTCTGCAGGCTTCAGCAGACAGGTTGATTTGGAGTGTTTGTGCAGTTGTAATCTTCTTCTGTCATTACCTATTTACTCCTTATTATGGCTTTTGGAGCAGATACTCCCCAGCCTCTGTGTTTATCTTTCTCCCTGCGTGTATTTCAATAAAAATGTCATTATTTGAAATCATTGACACTGCTGGTTAAAGATACCAAATTCCATCATCTATTGTCCTGTAGAGTGATCCATTAGAGATAAAAGTGCAGGCGCTCGATAAAGGCTCTTCCCGGGGAACAAGGAGCTCTCTGATCCTGCTGTGATCCTATCTCCAGAGCACCTCTCTGCATTCTCCAGGGAAAGGAGCTTGTGAAGAGAGCCTGAGGGAGCTGGGGCTCTTTGGTGAGGAGGAGCCTGAGGGTTGCCCTCCTTCATGGTTATAAATATGCCAAAGGTGAGTGCCAGGAGGCTGGAGCCAGGCTCTGCTGGGTTGGGTTCAAATTGGTGGAGGGGAGATTTGAACGGGATGTTAGGAAGAAATTCTTCACAGTGAGGGTGCTGAGGCACTGGAACAGGTTGCCCAGGGAGGTTGTGGCTGCTCCCTCCCTGGATGTGTTCAAGGCCAGGCTGGATGAGGTCTTGAGCAACCTGATCTAGTGGGAGGTGTCCCTGCCTATGGCACAGGGGGGTTGGAACTGAATGATTTTTGAGCTCCCTTCCAACCTAAACCATTCTGTGATTCTGTGGGTGATGACAAGCTGGTGAAGGGTCTGGAGCACAACCCTGTGAGGAAACGCTGGGGGTGTGCAGCCTGGAGAGCAGGAGGCTCAGGGCAGACCTCATTGCTCTGTACAACTACCTGAAAGGAGGTTGTAGCCAGGTGGGGTTGGGCTCCACTCCCAAGCAAGCAGCAACAGAAGGAGGGGATACAGCCTCAAGCTGTGCCAGGGCAGGTTCAGGCTGGGTGTTAGGCAGAAGTTCTTGACAGAGAGAGTGATTGGCATTGGGATGGGCTGCCCAGGGAGGTGGTGGAGTCCCCATCCCTGGAGGTGTTCAAGCAAAACCTGGATGGGCACTGAGTGCCATGATCTGGTTGACTGGCTAGAGCTGGGTGCTAGGTTGGGCTGGATGAACTTGGAGGTCTCTTCCAACCTGACTGATTCTTTATTCTGTGATTACCCTTGTGGGGTAACCTCAGTACTGCTGAGGAGAGGAAGAGTGGGAGTTGATTTCTGGCTTTTAACAAATTGGGAGGGAGAGAGAGACAAAGAGAGGTTAGAGATGGAGGAGAGGAAAGGTGAGAAAAAGAAGAGGTGACCACAAAAGTGGGGAGATGACAGTGCTGGTGACAAAGGAGCAATCCATCCCTCCTGTTGAAATGCCTTTTCTTTTTTTCATACAGGCTGCAAAACAGCTTTAAAATACCTCAGAGAAAGCAGCTCCTGTTGCTCTGAGCTGTGCTGTGGCCCTGCTGGGAGAGGTCGATGGTTCTGTGCAGCGTTCCAAGTGTTTTACCTTGCAGGAAAAAAAAACCAACAAGAACAAAAACCCCCAACAAGATCTGAATTTTGCAAATGAAGAAGTACCCTGTGTGTAGTGCTGGCTCTTAATGGCTTCAGCTGGGTGATAAATATTCCTAATAGACTCAGGGATGCTCTTTGGAGGCAGTGCTGCTGTCACAGGGGCTAAGGATGTTGAAGGTCGGGGTTCAGACGGTGCCTTTATGGACACACTTTGTCTCCCAGAGTTTGAAGTGAGCAGCTTTTTATTCTGCCTGTCATGAGAGCAGGCTGGCATTTGAATCTCCAGAGGGTCAATATTCTTGGCACAAGTAAATCTGCTTTGCAGACAGATAACTAACCCCCAGCTTGACGCAGGGGCTTAGGCACATGAGATGTGCTGGTGCCTTTTTTGTTCCTCTGCCTGCTTTCAGTGATGATGGCTGTTAAACTCTGAGGGGCCTGCTTGGCCAGACCTTGTGCAGACACTGTGAAATTAACTTTCTTACCTTCTCACATGAATTGGGCTGAAGTGACATTTCCAAAGCCTTGTGCCCACCCTGCCCGGGCTGCGGGAGGAGGTGGGTGCAGGAGATGTCATAATCTAAGCACTGCTTAATTGCTCTGTGTTGGTGCCAGAGGAGGCTGAGGTGTGGTGAGGTGTGTGTGGGGGGTGAGCTCTGGTAGCTCTCACAAGCTCTTTGTGTGTGGGTGATGACTTCTAGGGGAGTTTCCTTCTCTGGGGACTTTCAAGACCCATCTGGATGTGTTCCTGCCTTAGGTGATGCTGCTTTGGGTTGGTGTCTTGGTTTGGCAGTTCCCTGCCCTCCACACTTTGAAATAACCCAGGCTAGAACTCAGTCAGCTGGAAGCTAAGGAAATGAGGCTTTCTATTTACAGCTTTGCACAATGTACAAGCAGAGATTTACAACACATAACAGATATTTAGAGAAATATACAGCAAAGAGGTAATACAGAAACACCACAGCCCTCCCAGAGATCAGGGTCCCTAAGAGGGGTTCCCAACCACCCTGCCACCTTCCCCCCACTTCCCAATCTTATCTCACTATCTGTCTTAAGTGCCAGATAAGTGAAGGTAGATCAGCCAGGGGGGGTTAGCAGCAGGAAAGTAATTAGTGAAGTTATACAGATCCAGCTAAGGCAGCAGGGAGAGAGCTGCAGCAGGCAGCACGGCTCAAAGCAGCTCTGTCTTATCTTTGGTTTGATTCTAACTTTATACCATTTCAGTAAACAAATGAGTGAAGGACACCCTGGAATGTTTTCCTTCCTCAGCCTACAGTCTAATTTCTCATTCAAATCCTCCAATTAGTTCAAACCAGCAGAGTTGGACTGGATGATCTCTGGAAGGATCCCTTCCAACCTCTACCATTCTGTGATTCTATGACTGTAGGAAGATGAAGTCTTGGAAGCTTTTGGGGGAGGTTGAACTGAAGGCAAGCATGATCTGGTCCTCTGCCAAAGCTAGGGAGAGCTTGAGGTGAGAACCATTCCTTGGCAGAGAGAAATCAGTGGAGAGGCCTTGAGCAGAACAATTCCTCGGCAGAGAGGAATCAGTGGAGAGGACTCGAGCAGAACAATTCCTCAGCAAGGAGGGGCATGAGCAGGCTGAGGATCAGCTCTGTTGCAGATAGAGCTTTAATAGCCTTCAGTGGCCAAGAAGAAGACAAAATCGAATTGCACCCCTTTGAAAAAGCAGCAGTGAGGACAGAATGTGACTGGAAAGTCCCAGAAGAGCACCTGAGGCTGTCACTGCCTTGGTGGACTCCCTCTTCTATCATCCCTTAATGGCTTCCAAGCTGGTTCTTGTCCCCCAGCATGGTCTGTCTGCTCTCTCTCTCTCCTTTTTTTCCAATACTGACACACTCGTTTAATCCTTAACTCACAAGACATTTGCTTATTTATTTTCATTGTTCCTGATAATAATTCTAAGCCATTAGAGGGGAAAATTGTATTCAAAAATGCTGTTTCACACTTTATTTGTTTGATGATTTAGAGCGATAGAAAATAGCACATTTGCTGGCTTTTATAGGCTGATAATTATCTGCATCCATCAAACCATTCCAGGGGAATAAACAAAACACCAAGAAAATTACACTATTAATGACATCCTTTATGGCAAATGGGAAGGATCTTTTGTGCTGAGGATAAAAAGGGGGACTGTCCACTTAAGCTTACTGCGAGCAAAAGCACACTGCTGCTGGAGGGAAAGTTTCCCTCTGCTGTGCTGAGATCTCACCTCCAATACTGCCTCCAGTTCTGGTGTCCCCAGCATCAGAAGGACACAGAGCTGTTGGAGTTGGGGCCAGGGGAGGCCACAAAGATGATGTAAGGGCTGGAGTGGCTTTGCTCTGAGGATAGGCTGAGCTGGGGTTGGTCAGCCTGGAGAGAAGTCAGGGAGACCTCAGAGCTGCCTTCTGACTTCCAACAGCTTCTGCTGCTCTCTGCTACTGGCACACGGAGCCTGGCCTGCAAGGATGGCTTTGGATGGGGGAAAAGAACTGAGTTAGACATGCCCATGACTCTTCTCTCCAGTGGAAAATGTCAGAGAAAGCCTGGTTCAAACTGGTTTCATCCTTGTTCATCCCCTTTGCCTTTCAGTGCCTGAAGGGATCTGCAGGGAGGCTGCAGAGAGACTTTTCCTAGGGGTGTCTAGCAACAGGCCAAGGGGGAATGGTTTGAAGCTGAGGCAAAGCAGAGTTAGATTGGAGTTGAGTATGAGAATGATGAGACTCTGGAATAGCTTGCCCAGAGGGGCTGTGGCTGCCTTCTCCCTGGAGGTATTCAAGACCAGGTTAGCTGAAGCCTTGAGCAGCCAAGTCTAGAAGAGAGGCATCCTTGGTCCCTGCCCTTGGCAGGGAGTAGATGGGGTAGATTGGAGTAGACTGGAATAGGTGGACTAGATGGGGTAGGTTGGAGTAGACTGGAATAGGTGGACTAGATGAGGTAGATTGGAGTAGATGGAGTAGATGAAGTAGATAGAGGTCCTTTCTGAACCATTCCATGCTTTGTAGCTCTGGCCCTGTGACCCTGATGTCTGGTAAATGCAGTCAGAATCAGCTTTGCAAGAACTCAGAGCATGGAAGCAGGGGTGAGAAGTGCTGGAAGGAGGTTTCGTTGGCAGCTGAAAGTCTGTCAGGTAGGAGAGCAAGTTCTGGATTTGTGGAAGTGCTGCTTAGTACATTGCAGGGACCTGGTCTGGATCGTGGTAGAGTGAGCAGGAAAAGGTAATTTCAAAGGCTCAGTTTATTGCTTTCAGATTGTTGACTTCGGGGTAAGATGACATTCGAGTCGTGTAGCTGTAACTTCTCTTGGTCTTTTATCTGGAGGTATTTTCTTTGCTCCTCCCTTTCTGTAAATCTCCTGTTGCCTGGCACAGCAGCAGGGCATTATTCCAGCTGTAATCCCACAAATTGCTGACTGGCAGCTTCTCAGGTTAAGCTTGGCCCTTTGTCTTGGTCAACCCCTGCAAGGCTGACCCTTGGAAGTACATCCTGAAGGCATTAGTCTCTGGGTTTTTTGTTTGCAAGCCCAGTTTCTTGGAAGCTTGATATATCTTCCAAGGTTTTGCTGGCTTAGCACTATTTGTGCAGCCTTCACTTTGACTGGGGGACAGCAGGGACAGATTCTGCTCTTGGAGCAGTGGCTCAAGGTCGGCGTTTTGGGCACCGTCGTCTTTTCTCTTGGCACTTGCAGATGTTGTTTTTTTCCCCCCCTTGTCTGAAGCAGCAGCAGCAGCAGCAGCAGGCTATAAAAAGATGGTTCTTCAGGAGGGCTCTTCAAATATTTATGCAGCCACCATCCCTTCTCTTTTAGTTTTGGTTGTTTGGGGGGCGATGGAAAATCCTTGCTCCCTCTTTGCTGAGGTTCAAAGGAAGTGTCTGCTCCAGGCTGGATCGGTTAGTCCTGCTCCACGCCTAATTTGGTGCCCTCCCCCCAGGGCAGAGGGATGTTAGCAAAGTGCTGCTGTCACCAGGGGTGAAGCATCGGGCAGCAGGCAGGCTGGACCTGAGGAGGAAGTGGTTCAGCATTGAGAGTGGTGAGAGCCTGGAATGGGTTGCCCAGGAAGGTGTTTAAGGCTAGGCTGGATGAGGCCTTGAGTGACCTGTTCTAGTGGGGACTTGGCACTGCAGGTTGGGGTCTTGGCACTGCAGGTTGGGGTCTTGGCACTGCAGATTGGGGTCACAGCGCTGCAGGTTGGGGTCTCGGCACTGCAGGTGGAATCTCAGCACTGCAGGTTGGGGTCACAGCACTGCAGGTTGGGGTCTCGGCACTGCAGGTTGGGGTCACAGCACTGCAGGTTGGGGTCTCGGCATTGCAGATTGGGGTCACAGCATTGCAGGTTGGGGTCACAGCACTGCAGGTTGGGGTCTCGGCACTGCAGGTTGGGGTCACAGCACTGCAGGTTGGGGTCTCGGCATTGCAGATTGGGGTCACAGCATTGCAGGTTGGGGTCACAGCACTGCAGGTTGGGGTCTCAGCACTGCAGGTGGAATCTCAGCCCTGCAGGTTGGGGTCTTGGCACTGCAGGTTGGGGTCTTGGCACTGCAGGTTGGGGTTTTGGCACTGCAGGTTAGGGCACGGCACTGCAGGTTGGGGTTTTGGCACTGCAGGTTGGGGTCTCGGCACTGCAGGTGAGGTCTCAGCAGAGCAGAGGGGCACAGTCACCTCTGTTGACCTGCTGACCAGGCTGCTTTTTTGATGCCAGCTCCCTCTGCTCAGGATTGTGGTCCCCAGCAAGTGCTTGGCTGTTTCTCCCAGTGCGAGCAGGAGGATGGATCCGTCAGGTGGTACAGAGAAGCCAGCCCTTGGTGGATGTTTATTGCTCAGTAACAGAATTCCTTTGATTGCTGCCATTTCTAATCTTTCCATGTCTCCTCCACTCTCACTCCACCTTGTAATCAATCATTTCATGTCTAGACTGAGCTGCCCAGGCTCAATCTGTGCGCTACTCGCAGAAGCCTTCTGCTACCCTTCCTGGTTTTAAACAGCAGCCCCAAATTCTTGCTTTATTGCCTATCTTTATGTCAGTCAGTCAGATTTGTGAGTGCAACTTAAAGCAGGATTTAAGCAGCTTTTTAAATTCCCTCCTGCAGTTAACGTTTGGAATTCCAACGGCTCGAATGTGGAAGGCTGCAGAGGTTCTGCTTCCTAAAGCCTGGCCCAAACAAAGTTAATTCCTCAAAGTGGAGCCAGCTCTTGCCCGGAGGCTGTTCTGTGGTGGCCTCTTCTGATTTCTGTGTTATTACATCTAGTTCATTTTTATTTTATTTTTTTTTTCCCTAAAAGCTGGAAATTCCTCCACTCTTGCTTGGTTTCTATCCAAAGCAAGTCCTTTGGCTTCGTGTCTCCGCGGACCCTCCTCCAAAGCTCTGCTTGGCTTTTTGCAGCCTGCAGTTTCAGATAACACAGGAGCCACGTTCCAAGGCATTCAACTTTTAACATCCTCAAGATTCAATTAATCTTATCTTTACAACTCCCAATTACAGGCACTAATTAAGTGAAGGTTGCATTGTAGACTGGGGATATTACATTAATCATCAGCAAGCCCTCGTAGCCATAAATTAGTTCTTTCCCAAATCCTTCAGCTTTTAATTTTTTTTTTTCTTCTTTTTTTTTTTCTTTTTTCTTTTGTTCCTCCCAGAAGGAATGGAATGTCTCAGTTCCCTGTTTTAAGGGACATTAATCCCACAAAGGAGCTTTGGATCGGGATTTAGTTTTATCACATTTATGTAAGTGATGAATGGGCTTTGTAAAAATGAAAGCTCCAAGCTTTGTCCCAGACAAAAAAAAAAAAAAAAAAAGAAAGAAATTGAATTGTTTGATAATTATGCAATTTGAAGCACTGTCAAACTTTGGTCTGAGGATGGTTGGGAGTCCACTGCTCTGTTTGTTTTACCAGATTAGGTGCTGCAGAGTGGCTTTCCCCTTTGATTTTGTTTTCTTGTTGATTCATTTTTAAACCGTCTGTTTAAATCAGATTAATACCTAAATCTTGAGCCTGTGATCTACTTCCAACCACCCTGCCATGAGCAGGGACACCTCCCTCCAGCCCAGGTTGCTCAAGGCTTCATCTAACCTGGCCTCGAGCACCTCCAGGGAGGGAGCATCCACAACCTCCCTGGGCAATCTGTGCCAGTGTCTGCTCACTTTCACTGTCAGGAACATCTTGGAGTGAGTCCAGAGTAGGCCACAAAGATGCTCAGAGGGCTGCAGCCTGTGAGGACAGGCTGAGAGAGTTGGAGCTCTGCAGCTTGCAGAAGAGAAGGCTGCCAGGAGACCTTGGAGTAGCCTTCCAGGATCTGAAAGGGGCTTAGAGGAGGGCTGGGGAGGGACTATTGACAAGGTCTGGTAATGGCAGGAGGAGGAATGGGCTTGAAGTGGCAGAGGGGAGACTGAAACTGGGTGTTAGGAAGAAGTTGTTTGCAGTGAGGGTGGTGAGACACTGGCACAGGTTGCCCAGGGAGGTTGTGGAGCACAGAATGTGATTCTTTGATAACATTTGGTGCTTTTGTGCTCAGCAAGTTCCCTGGAGGGGTTCAGGAGCAGGTTGGATGAGGCCTTGAGCAACCTGTTCTAGTGGGAGGTGTCCCTGCCTATGGCACAGGGGGGTTGGAACTGGCTGAGCTTTGAGCTCCCTTCCAACCTAAACCATTCTATCATTCTATTAATATAGTCCAAACTCCAGTCTCAGTCTCTCCTCGTCCAGCTCAAATCCGTTGCCCCTGAGAGCAAAGCCCTTGTCTGAAGTCTGTTTCTGGGCTGGTTTTCCTTCCCTTGTTTTCCATGCTAAGTTGCTTGCTGGGCTTTATTTCTGTGTTCCCTTTCTCCTAGGTATGCCATACCTCCAGAGCATGGCAAGAGACTGGAACGCCTGGCAAAAGGTGAGCTTTGCTTCCTCCTGTGTCTGGGCAGAGACCTGGAGGTGTGATCTTGGGCTGAGCAGAGTCCTGCTCTTGGTTTGAAATGGGTTGATAAAGACTGGATGTTAAACTGGTTGCTAGGACTTAGTCTTGCCAGAGCTGTTTGGTGAACCTCCTGCACTGGTAGAACATCTCCGGAGTCAGAAACATCCCCAGGGAGTTTTCAGAGAAGCACGGAGTGGGTTGGGTTGGGTTGGGAGGGACTTTCAAGATGGGGAAATAAAGGTGGGGAAAGAAGAAAGGAGGGAAAGAAAGGAGGGAGGAAGAGAAAGCAACCTGTTCTAGTGGGAGGTGTCCCTCCCTATGGCACAGGGGGGTTGGAACTGGCTGAGCTTTGAGGTCCCTTCCAACCTAAACCATTCTGTGATCTCCAGAGGCCCCCTCCAACCCCTGCCAATCTGTGATCCCCTGTGGCTGTGAGGAGCAGGCAGGCCAAGCCTGTGTTCTGCTGCAAAATTACCTCCTGATGCTGCTTTTCCATCAAGCAGGCAAATTCCAGGCAGTGCCATTCCTGCTTGACAGGCTGACATTCTATTGACTGCTTCATCCTCCAAAAGGGGAGGTGTGGAAGGCAGCAGCTGCTTGTGTGTGGGATAAATGTGGAATAAATGGGTATAAATGTCCTGGGGCATGGCAGTGCTGTGTTGTTTTTTTTTGTCCTGGGCACTGAGAACCAGGGGTTCCTAAATACAAATAATGCTGCGAGTGGCTGCTCAGAAGTGTTGCCTTTCAAAGCTACAGCTCAATGCAGCCACTTGCCAGCTCCTATCAGAGTTACTTTTCCATCCATTAAGAAGTCAATAGCTCCAGCTGACCTGTGCTCTGCAGAGGCTGCAGCACCACACACCAAACTCTGACAGAAATGATCCGGAGCCTTTTTGCTGTTTGTAAATTGTTTTTACCCATGATCAATTTTTTTCGAGCCCCGCCGAAGGTTGGCAACACATAAACCAGAAACAGATGATCAATGAGCATAGGATCAGAGGATCAATTGGGTTGGGAAGGGCCTCCAAGATCATTAGAGTCCAACCATTAACCCAATATTACCCAGGCTGGGGTAAGTTTGCAAATGGCACCAAGTTAGGAGTAAGTGTGGAGCTGTTGGAGGGTAGGAGGAGCCCTGCAGAGGGACCTGGCCAGGCTGGATGGGTGGGCAGAGGACAATGGGATGAGGTTGAACAAGGCTAAGTGCAGGGTTCTACCCCCAACCTCCTTTGAGGGAGCTGTAGAGAGCAATGAGGTCTCCCCTGAGTCTCCTCCAAGGCTGAACACCCTCAGCTCAGCTGCTCCTCATAGCCCTGTTCTCCAAACCTTTCTCTGGATATACTCCAGACCCTCAATGTCTTTTATGGAGTGAGGCCCCCAAAACTGACCCCAGCATTCAAGCTGTGGCCTCACCATGACTTTTAGCAGAATTGAAGCTGCTGCTTTGAGACTCCAATGCATCAATTTTCCAGCCTGGACATTCTCCTTGTCCATCAGTGGTCTATACAGTGAAGAAGTTTACCATGGAGAAATGAATGTGCAATTAATATGGAAAATGAATAGCTGAGCTGTAAATGGGCTCCCTGGGAGAGCAGTGGAGCCCAGGGAGAGAATGTTAATGTGTTGCCATGTTATTGGTGCTAATCACTTAAAATGTGCTTCTTTATTAGTAGCTTTAATGAGAGCCACTTAAACTGTGCATTAAAAAAGAGGAACTGCAGAGAGGGACGACAGNAAAAAGACTCTGTAGAAAAAAAAAAATATATATATATATATAAGAAAATCTGGAACCCAGTAATCCTTTCCCACTTGCTGAAATGCCTGCCATTATGGCCCATCAATTAGTTGGGTTTCCAGAGCTTGGGTTATTTATTTTCCCAAATGGTGATGGGTTTTAATCCCTTCTAAACAAAGCCTTTGGGAGTTGAAGGATGTGCTGTTGGAAGAAAGTGGCCTTAGGTTGGTGGAGCTGCCATTTCTGGGAGCAAAGTGCTGACATCTAAGGGAGTTTGGTTGAGTTCCACCACCCCCATGGTTTTAGGACTTTTAATTAGTTGTGATTTGTTTTAGTAGCTCAGCCTGGATCTTGTAGCTGTCGTGGGATATTTTTCATACTTAATAGAGCTGAGGTGCTGAGTCACAGAATCCCACATGGTGGGAGATGGAAGGGACCTCTGGAGATCACCCAGTCCAACCTCTCCTTGCTGAAGCAGGGCACACACAGCAGCTTGCCCAGGAGCACAATGGGCAGAGGGTATTGGAGGCTCTTCACCAGACTGGCATGGCACCTCTCCACCAGACATGCCAGCTCTCCACCAGACAGGCATGGCATCTCTCCACCAGACATGCCAGCTCTCCACCAGACATGCCAGCTCTCCACCAGACAGGCATGGCACCTCTCCACCAGACATGCCAGCTCTCCACCAGACATGCCAGCTCTCCACCAGACAGGCATGGCACCTCTCCACCAGACATGCCAGCTCTCCACCAGACTGGCACGGCACNTTAATAGAGCTGAGGTGCTGAGTCACAGAATCCCACATGGTGGGAGATGGAAGGGACCTCTGGAGATCACCCAGTCCAACCTCTCCTTGCTGAAGCAGGGCACACACAGCAGCTTGCCCAGGAGCACAATGGGCAGAGGGGATTGGAGGCTCTTCACCAGACAGGCATGGCACCTCTCCACCAGACATTCCAGCTCTCCACCAGACAGGCATGGCATCTCTCCACCAGACTGGCATGGCATCTCTCCACCAGACATGCCAGCTCTCCACCAGACAGGCATGGCATCTCTCCACCAGACATGCCAGCTCTCCACCAGACATGCCAGCTCTCCACCAGACAGGGATGGCATCTCTCCACCAGACTGACATGCCAGCTCTCCACCAGACAGGGATGGCATCTCTCCACCAGACATGCCACCTCTCCCCCAGCCATGCCAGCTCTCCACCTGCCTGGCACTTAGAGCCACGTGCCTCAAGCTGCAGTTTTTGGTGCAAAGGGTGAGGGATGTGCTAATTACTGCCAGCTGCAGTGCTGTGCCCATTGGTTTGATCTGGAGGAGGTTTTCATGCTGGCAGCCTGTCTCTGCTTGCAGGATTGATTCGGTGTAATATTCCTCTGCTGAGGCTCCTCTCTCTCATCTCCCCACAGGCTTTTTTCCAGGAAGCTCTCAGGGATGTGACGCTTTCCTCCGTCACAAGATGACCCTCATCTCCCCTTCCATCCTGAAGAAGTACGGCATCCCCTTCGACAGGGTAGGTACCCAGGCTGCCCCGGAGGCACCGGCAGGGGGCTGAGGGGCACGGAGCCCACCAGCACCTCTCTTTTAAGGAAACAATTCACTGCGAGGCACAGGGCAGCAATTTGTTTGGTTTCTAAGCCACCATTGTTATGCTAAATGTTTGCTATCGCTTTAAAGCAGGTGGCCGCCTGGAAATGAGGCTTTGTGCTTTGGCTCTGACACCTCCTGTGAAGAGCTTCTCTTCAGAAGAGCTTTCACTCCAACTTACTTTGTCAATTAGGGAACCTCTCCAGGCTGAGAGGTGCAAACTGTAGTACAGCTGCCCTGGGTTATCAATAAGCAGCATAACTCGTTGGTAATTCTCAAGCACACAGGTTGTAGTTTACTCCTGGATCCAGTCTGAACAGGGACTGAGACAGGGATCTGCTGGAGAGGATGCAACAGAGAGCTACGAGGGTGATGAAGGGACTTGAACGTCTCTGCTGTGAGGAGTGACTCAGAGGAGCTGGGGCTGTTTGGTCTGGAGAAGAGAAGGCTGAGAGAGGATCTGATCAATGTCTGTAAATATCTGAGGGGGGTGGGTGTCAAGATGAAGGTGCCAGGCTCTGGTGGTGCCCAGTGGTAGGACAAGGAAGAACAAGCACAAGCTGGAACACAGGAAGTGCCATCTCAACACGAGGAGAAACTTCTTCAGTGTGAGGGTGCTGGAGCCCTCACAAGCTGCCCAGAGAGGTTGTGGAGCCTCCTTCTCTGGACACTTTCAAGCCCTACCTGGATGTGTTCCTATGTGACCTGCCCTGGGTGATGCTGCTTTGGCAGGGGGGTTGGACTGGATGATCTCTGGAGGTCCCTTCCAACCGTTCTGTGAATCTATGACCCAAAAGCTGGGGCTGGAGGTGCTGGGTCTCTGTTGTGTAAGTGTCCACTGCACTCTAAGCCAGGGAGGCTCCACGAATCCCTTAAGTCCTCTTATGTGAGACAAGAGGTCATGTTTGTTTGGCAGGATCGTGTTAATGTGCTTAGTCCTAAAGTCTCCTGGCAAGAAGCAAATCTCCTCAGCCAACCTTGCTCACCATGGATTTAATATCTGCACAATCAGTCAAAGAGCTTCTGCTGCTCTCTGCTACTGGCACACTGAGCCTGGCCTGCCAGTGTGGCTTGGGAGGTGAGCAAAGGAATTGAGTTCAAGGTACCCAGGACTTTGCTCCCCAATGGGAAGTGTCAGAGAAAGCCTGCTTCAAGCTGATTCCATCCTTCCCCATCCTCTTTGCCTTCCAACACCTGAAGGGAATGTGTGGGGAGGCTGGGAAAGGACTTTCTCAAGTGTCTAGCAACAGGACAAGGGGGAATGGTTTGAAGCCAAGGCAGAGAAGAGTTAGACAGGAGCTTAGGAAGAAGATTCTGGCACAGGTTGCCCAGGGAGGCTGTGGATGCCTACTCCCTGGAGGTGTCCAGGGCCAGGCTGGATGAGGCCCTGAGCAACCTGGGCTAGTTAGGAGCCATCAATGCCCATGGCAGGGGGCTTGGAATAGATCATCTCTGAGGTCCCCTTCCACATAGGCCATTCTATGATCACCTGAGCATCCTGTTCTTGTTGGGGATGTCCCTGCTTAGTACATTGTTGCTGGACTAGATGACCTTGAGAGGTCTCCTCCAACCCAGTGCATTCTATCAGGGTCATTTTCTCTAAGTCAGACCCTCTGAGTTGTGGTCATTTCTCTTTTTGAAGCTTGGTTTCGTTACTGTTAGGCCACCTGAGACAAAGCCTAGCACCTATTTGATGAGCCTCTGAGATGGAAGGAAAAGATCTTGGCTCTTTTATAGCATAAAAACTATGAATTCATCCAATTTACTGCTTCAGAGACTGCTTCATCTTTCCTAGTGGAAGGCTGTGATGAATGAAATTTGAAGTGTAATCATCTGGCTTGTCAGAGGAGCTTGCTGTCAGTGCAGGGCAGACTTGCACGAGGCAATGTGGTGCTTCTGGTTCACCATCAGTGGCTGGGCTTGGCCCAGCTGCCACAGGCAGGTTGTGGTATTGAAGTGTTCACAGAGAGCAACAAACTCTTCTTGTTGGGATTCTCTCTGGGGAGCCTGATAGCCAGGTGTGAAAATGCAGGTACCTGCTGCAAGTGGCTGCTGGTAAGAATGGAACTGCCACACTGTGGGGTCTGAGGGTTTCTTTGGTAAGGTTCTTCACATTGCAGGTTTCAGGGGAGCAGATTGGAGTATGGGATACAGAATCACAGAATTAATCAGGCTGGAAAAGACCTTCAAGATCATTGAGTCCAACCTGTCACCTAACACCTTCTAATTAACTAAGCCATGGCACTAAGTACCTCGTGCAGCCTCCTCTTAAACACCACCCTGGGATGGGGACTCCACCACCTCCCTGGGCAGCCCATTCCAATGCCAATCACTCTTGCTGTGAAGAGCTTCTCCCTAACATCCAAACTGAACCTGCCCTGGCACAGCTTGAGGCTGTGTCCCCTTGATCTGTCACTGTCTCCATTTAATGCACAGGTACCCCCCTGAGACAGGACTTTTAATAAAGGGTGAGATGCTTTCTATCCCAACCATATTCAGAAGAGTTACAAAACCTGGAGGTTGTTCAGGACCATGTTGGATGAGGCCTTGAGTGATCCTGATCTAGTGGGAGGTGTCTCTGCCTATGGCACAGGGGAATTGGATCTGGCTGAGCTTTGAGGTCCCTTCCAACCCAAACCATTCTATGATGCCTTGGCTGCTTCTGCAGATGCAAGTCTTGGCATGAGATATCCTGGGCTCAAGTTTTCATTTCACTTTCCTGCAAATGCTTCCCAGCTACTTCCCCCAAGCAGGGAGGTAGTTGGGGCCACATCCCTGGAGGTGTTTGCAGCCAGGCTGGATGAGTCTATGGGCAGCCTGCTCTAGAGCAGAGTGTCCCTGGGCATGGCAGGGGAGTTGGAATTGAATGATTTTGCAGGTCCCTTCCAACTCAACCCATTCTCTGGATGTCTGAATCACTGTACAGGTAAAGAACATTATTAATGCCAAAAGTAAAGTTGTGGGTTTTTTTTTTTCTGGAGCAGGAAGGGTTATTACCATGTCACTGAAATATTATAATCACAGGATTCCTGCTCCTGGTTTCCAGAATGGGACACACACACACACACAGAGTTTGGTTTTTGTGACAGCTGCTTTCTTCTCCCTAAGCTCTCGCTGGGAGGATGTAAAAAGGAGGAGGAGATCACTTCAGTCTGAGCAGCCTCCATCTGAATGCCTCCTCTCCTGAAATAGCAGCTCTTTGTGGGAGGCTCCCAGTTAGTCAGGAGCAGGGCCCACGTGCCATTCCCTTTGGAAGCAGAGATAGGATCCCTTCAGCCCAACCCTTGGCAGCTCTCAATGAAGCCAGTGGGCACCATTCCCTCTCCAGCTCTAGGGTGGTATTTACTTCTGGGAATAAAAAAAAAAACCAAAATGCCCAAACCAACCCAACCCAAGAAGCAGGTCAAGAGCAGGGCTTCTTAATAATTAAAAATGTGTATTTCTGTAATCTCCTATTGATTTCTCCATTCACTCCTCAAGAGCCTGCACAAGGCAGTAAATTTGGGGCTTTCTCCATGAGTGGCAGCTTGTGCTGGCTTGCCTTCAATAGTTATTACTTTTCTGCATGGCCTATCCATCATCTGGAGTGCTTTCTAATTTATCCTAGGGATAATGTTGACAGCAGTGACACGGAGGACATAACACTGTGGGCTTGAAATGAAGACACCAAGATGCAGATTTCCTGACAGAAACATAATCTTTCTGTCTCGGGAAGTTAGCAATCTACCACTCAGCTTTGATTTATGGAGGGGAGGGGCTGGGTGGGAGGATGCTTCGTGGAGCTGGGTGCTGGATTTCAGCACCTCTCAGCCAGAAATGCTGCAGAAGCTTCTTGTATTGGCATTTGGACTTTTCCCCTCTTCCCACCCCCACCTCTCTGTTATTTATTCTGCTAATCCTAGGATGGCTCAGGTTGGAAGGGACCTTAGTGCACTTAGTGCTATTGGATAGGGCTGGGTGCTGTGTTGGGATGAGCTTGGAGGTCTCTTCCAACCTGGCTCTGTTCTGTTCTGTTCTGTTCTGTTCTGTTCTGTTCTGTTCTGTTCTGTTNCCTGTCCTGTCCTGTCCTGTCCTGTCCTGTCCTGTCCTGTCCTGTCCTGTCCTGTCCTGTCCTGTCCTGTCCTGTCCTGTCCTGTCCTTTCCTGTCCTGTCCTGTCCTGTCCTGTCCTGTCCTGTCCTGTCCTGTCCTGTCCTGTCCTGTCCTGTCCTGTTCTGTTCTACCTCAGAGATCATCTCCTCCAACCTCCCCATCATGGGCAGGGACACCTCTCAACTAGGCTTGGCTGCTCATGGCCTCCTTGAACACACTCCCAGGGAGGAGGCAGCCACAGCCTCCCTGGGCAGCCTATTCCAGACTTTCACCACCCTCCTACTGAAGAACTTCTTCCTAAGACTCATTCTGACCTCCCTCTGTTTACATTTGCTGTCTGGACTCAGCCTTGTCTTTAGAAGTGGAAGTTCCTGGAGATCTCTGCAGGCTCTGAACTGCTGTGTTGTGAGCTGGTGGGAAGGAATCCCAATGGCAATTGCTTGGCATGGGACTGCTGTGGAAGGTCTGTCAGCACTTGTGGGTCGGAGAGACAGGCAAGGTCAGATCCTGCCTCTCTCCTGGTGCACAGGAGGGAGATGCTGTCATGTGCTTGCTAAGCTGGAGCTGGGCTGGCAGGATTGCTCTGTGCCCCCCATGCCACTGCCAGTTGCTCTTTTGATCTCTGCCATATGATTACATTTCTCTTTCCCCCATTTTTCCCCCCCTTGATATCTTCTTTGCATAAGATGTTAAAAAAAAAAAAAAAAAAAAAGAATTTTCTGGAAAAATCATAAAGTGATTGGCTTTTTATCTTCTTTGCATAAGATGTTAAAAAAAAAAAAAAAAAAAGAGGATTTTCTGGAAACATCATAGAGTGATTGGTCTCTGATTACAGCTGCAGTCTGGAGGGTGTTTAACCCCTGTGTTCATAATGTCCATAATGCCTCTTGTTGTATAGATGTGAGATGAGCTGAGGAATGCTGAGCTCTCAGTTTTAAGTGCTTTGACTTATGGGTCAGCAAATGGGAGCAAGACTGATGAGTCATAGCATCACTGAGGCTGCAAAAGACCTTTAAGATCATCCAGTCCAACCATTAACCCAAGTCCACCGCTCAACCATGGCCCCCCCCAGCACCACATCTACACAGCTTCTAAATCACAGAATCACAGAACGTCAGGGGCTGGAAGAGACCTTCAAAGCTCATCCAGTCCAACCCCTGCCAGAGCAGATCACACAGGAACACATCCAAGCAGGTCTTGAATATCTCCAGAGAGGGAGACTCCACAACCCTTCCAGGGCAGCCTGTTCCAGGATTCTGTCACCCTCAAAGGGAAAAATTCCTCCCCATCTTTAAATGAAACTTCCTATGCCTCAGCTTCCACCCAGTGCCCCTTGGCCTGGGACATCACCCAGCAGAGCCTGGCTCCAGCCTCCTGCCACTCACCTTTGCATATTGGTAGCCATTGCTGAGGTCACCTCTCAGGCTCCTCTTCTCCCAGCAGCACAGCCCCAGCTCTCTCCTATCCATGGCAGGGAGCTTGGAGTAGATGATCTCTAAGGTCCCTTCCAGCCTAGGCCATTCTCTGATTCTTCCTACCCTTTAGCTGGAAGAAGGAGATACAAGCAGGGATCAATTTTATTACAGTCCTCTGTCCCCAAGCTGCTGCCTCAGCTCACCTGTGGCCTGTCTCTCCCTTTGTTTTTTTGTCTTTCAGATCACCCAGGAAGCTGGAGAGTTTATGATTACCTTTCCCTATGGTTACCATGCTGGCTTCAACCATGGCTTCAACTGTGCTGAGTCCACCAACTTTGCCACTTTGCGATGGATTGACTATGGGAAAATGGCAACCCAAGTAGGTGTCTCTGGGCTTGAAGGGGTGGTGAAAACCACTGGCTCCTGAGATGCCAAACTCTCCTAAAGCCATTCCCTCTTGTCCATGCAGTGACAGGAGGAGAGGGAATGGATTGAAGCTGGAAGAGTGGAGATTGAGACTGGAAATGAGGAAGAAATTCTTTACAGTGAGGGTGGGGAGAGACTGGCAGAGGTTGCCCAGGGAGGTTGTGGCTGCTCCCTCCCTGGAGGTGTTTAGGACCAGGTTGGATGAGGCCTTGAGCGACCTGTTCTAGTGGGAGGTGTCCCTGCCTATGGAAGAGGGGGTATGGAACTGGCTGAGTTTTGAGGTCCTTTCCAACCTAAGCTTTGAGGTCCTTTCCAACCTAAACCATTCTATGATCCTCCCTCAGCAGCTGCAGGCAGCCTTTGAATATGCAAGGGCACAATAATCAATGCCTGAGAAGCTGAACCCATGGAAAGCAAACTCAGTTGGGCAGGTTCCTGACAGGTGGAGCATCTGCTTATTTATTTTCACCCCCCCACCCCACCCCCCAGTACTATTCAGTCCACAGTTTGAAGGACTCCACTGATAGCCAGCAAATTTGGCAGCTGAGCTCTCTCCTTTTCTAAAATAAACAGGTTTTATTATTTCACTTCTGAAACCACAGTGGTGGAAAAGCATCTTCTGTGAGGCATGCTGGGGGCTGTGCCACGAAATATCAGAATGAAATATGCCATGAAATATGAAATACAGCAGCTCAGTGTGCCAGTGGAGGAGCACTTCCAAATTTGCTAGGGATGGCAACTGAAGTGATTCTCACAACAGAAAAATCCTCCTGCTGAGAAGTTCTCTGCTCCTCCTCTCTGCCCCCCACCAGTCTTTAAGCAGTGAGCCCCATGCTGGGGTTTTTGAACTCTTCCATATCCCACTGAGGCTGTAGACCAAACCCTGTGGCAGCAATCAAGGCTACAGGGCCAGGTGGAGGCTGGAGTGGGAGTTCCACATTTTGCAGCATCATGGAATCGTTCAGACTGGAGAAGGCCTTTAGGATCATTCAGTCCAACCATTAACCCAACCCCACCAAGTGCACTGCTACACCCTGGCCCTCAGCACCACAGCTCCACATTCTGAACCCCTACCAGGGATGTGGACAGGCTGATCTAGTGTGAGGTGTCCCTGGGCATGGCAGAGGGGTTGGGGCTGGATGATTTTTGTGGTCCCTTCCAACCCTGAGTGATTCTATGATTTCCTCTTGTCCTTTCCCTTGCTATTTGGGAGAAGAACCTGACCTTGCCCTGGCTCCAGCCTCCTCTCAAGGAGCTGCAGAGAGCAAAGAGGTCTCCCTTCAGCCTCCTCACCTCCAGGCTGCACACCCCCAGCTCCCTCAGCTGCTCCCCCCCAGCCCTGTTCTGCAGACCCTTCCCTAGCTTTGTTGCCCTTCTCTGGATCTGCTCCAGCCTCTCAGTGTCCTTCGTGGAGGGAGGAGTGACTGAGGGAGCTGGGGATGGTTAATGTGAGGAAGAGGAGGCTGAGGGCAGAGCTCATTGCTGTCTACAACTACCTGAGAGGACATCGTGGAGAGGCTGCTGCTGGGCTTTGCTCACAGGTAACTGGAGATGGAACAAAGGGAAATGGCCTCAAGCTGAGGCTGGGGAGGTTTAGATTGGACGTTAGGAAAAGATTTTTCATGGAGAGAGTGGTCAGGGACTGGAAAGAGCTGCCCAGGGAGGTGGTGGAGTCTCACCCAGCCTGGAGGTGTTTCAGGCTGGTTTGGATGTGGTGCTTGGGGAGATGGTTTAAGGTGAATCTTGCAGAGCAGGATTCTAGGTTGGACTTGGTGATCCTGAGAGGCTTTGCCAACCTGGCTGCTGCTGTGATTCTTTGTTCCCAACCCAGTGCTCAAGGTGTGAATTTATTCTGGAGTCGGAAGGACGCTAAAGAAAAGCCCAGAACCTCAAATCAACTCTCTGAGTGTCTTAAACTCATGAACAACCAAACAGACCTGGGTCGAAAGCATTAAGAATGGCTTTTGTTTGCTGTGCCCTTGTCCACCAGGTTTATCTCTGGCCAATGGTCATGGTATCCCAGCCCAGAAAACGAGCTTTGTCCTGGACCTTCTGAGGGACCCTTAAGCGCGGCGCTGCCGGCAGGCACCGCTCTCTAATATTCAAAGCAATTTGGGGTTCAGCCATGTGTTCACAAACAAGTGACATTTGGGAAGTGCAGTTTTAGATTGAGCCTCCATGCTTACATTGTCAGGCAGCCTAGCGTGAAATTACTGAACAAGCAGCAGGCAGAGCTGCCAGCAGAGCTGGGGAGGGCGAGCCGAGGTGTGGAAGGAGACGCCCAATTTATTTCCATTGCTCTGGCTGACACTTTTGGGCTGCTCAGAGCTTTCCAGCTCACCCTGCCTCAGCCACCAAGCTGCATCTGTGTTCATTAACCCTTTGGTACCTCGCTAACAGCTTTCCAGATGAGGTGTGAGGGCTGCTACGCCTCCCAGGGCAAAAGGTTTGTTTGAATCTCATTCGGAGTTAACCAAGGGACTTAATGAAATGGCAGCTGGGAGCTGCCTGCAGAGAGGAGTGGTGGAGAGTTCCAGTGTCTCCTCACCCTCACTGGGAAGAATTTCTTCCTAATCTCCAGTCTCCATCTCTCCTCTTTCAGCTCTAAGCCATTCTCCTCCTCCTGGCACTCCCAGCTCTTATCAGAAGTCCTTTCCCAGCTCTCCTGTAGCTCCCTTCGTGTACTGGAAGGCTCCTACAAGGTCTTCCTGGGGCCTTCTTTTCTTGAATACATTCAGTGTAGGAAGATCTTGAGCAAAAGACTTTGATTAACTGGCCCAGGTCCAATACACAGAGGTAAAATTGTGTCTTCACCTGTATCAGGTGTCTCCAGTAGCTGTTAGCATGTCCCAGGCTCAGGGGGGACCATTCCAGAGCTGGTGGCTTTTGGATGACCACAAAGGTGCAGCAGAATTTTTTCCCTTTTCTCTCTCCAGGTTTTTCCCTGGTCCTCTTTCAGCTTTCTCAGCCTAGCAGTTGCTTGCCTCTTCAGCCTTGCTTTGCTGATCCTCCTCCTAATTGCTTCTCCAGCCTCAGCCCTGAGCAAGTGCCAGACAAAATTCCTGTCACCTCCGGTGATGTCTGTAAATCCTCCGGAGTGATCGCTCCCTCTCCTTAGCAAGTGTCAATCTCCTTGGGTTCAGAGGAAGGCTTTAACATCCTCCTGTTCTTCCTGCCTTTAATTATCTGCTGGTGTTCCACTGGGAAATTGATGTCTTGCCTGCAGCTGGACCTGGTGCCCACAAGTGTAAGAATGATCAGCTCCGTAGCTGCCGTCCCATTGCTTGTCAGTGGAAATGCCTCCAGCTGTCCTCCAGGACCCTCCTGTTGCAGCTGACTTCCTTCTAGTCAAGGTGACTTTGAGGCCAAGCAGGGCTTGCCTCTGCCACCTAATCTGTGTGAAAAGCTGGGGTTGAACAGCACATCTGTCACTTACTTGTCTAGGAGTGGGAGGGAGACCTTCAGTTAATCTTGGGGGCTCCCGTAGTTAATCCTGGTGTGCTGTCACTAGGTCTTTCCAAAGACGTGATGGGAATTCAGCTCAGCTCAGCTCAGACTCTGGCAGGGAATGCTCCTTTGAAGGCCCAGCCCTAGCTGACTGGTGCAATCCTGCTTGATCAACACCAGCATCAGTCTGTCAGAGCGTGGAAAGGGAAAAGAGATCCAGAAGAAGCGAGTCAAAAGGGATTTTTCCTTGTGCTGGAGAGATGGAGCAGGATTTCAGGAGTCAGCTGGCACCAGACCCTCTCCTTTAGAGCTTAGCATTGGGTTGGACAAGGCCTCGAGTGACCTGGGCTGGTGGAAGGTGTCCCTGCATGTGGCAGGGGGGTTGAAACTGGATGATCTTGTAGTGATAGGATGAGAGGGAATGAATCAAAGCTTGAGGAGGGCAGATTGAGACTGGAGATGAGGAAGAAATTCTTGACAGTGAGGCCTCATCCAACCTGGCCTTGAACACCTCCAGGGAGGGAGCAGCCACAACCTCCCTGGGCAACCTATGCCAGTGTCTCCTCACCCTTACTGCAAACAGTTTCCTCCTAACATCCAGTTTCAACCTCTCCTCTGCCACTTCAAACCCATTCCTCCTCCTCTTCCTGTCATTACCAAACCTTGTCCATAGTCCCTACCCAGCCCTCCTGGAGCCCTCTTCAGATCCTGCAAGGCCACTCCAAGGTCTCCTGGCAGCCTTCTCCTCCTCTCCAGGCTGCAGAGCCCCAACTCTCCCAGCCTGTGCTCAGAGCAGAGCTGCTGCAGCCCTCTCAGCATCTCTGTGGCCTCCTCTGGACTGACTCTAACACTTCCATGTGCTGCTTGTGCTGGGGGCTGCAGAGCTGCAGACAGTGCTGCAGGTGGGGTGTGAGGAGGGCAGAGCAAAGGGGCAGAATCCCCTTCCTTGCCCTGCTGCCATTGGAGCCTGCAGTTCCTCCCTGCATTACTGCTTTGGTTCACTTTGTTTCTGGCAACTCTTGGTGAGCCTCCAGCTCTTGGACTGAACAACCCCTTTAAACCCAAGTGGGTCACTGAATTTGCCTTCCCCAAGTCGAGGTGGCCTGGGAGTCTCCTGCTATGCAGAGAGGCACTTGAAGAGTGGCCAATTCTGTAAGAAATTCAGGAAAATCCCAGGTTGGCTTTTTTGATTCCTCCTGCAGCCTGGCCTGGAAATAAGTGGGTGGGAGGGGAACAATTTCTTACACTTTGCTTTCTGTTAACAGCAGGCACTGCTGGGTGACAGCCTCTGGGTTACTGTCAGTTGACATTTTCATACCTTCATTTTATCTCCTGTTTACTCCAGAGATAGTGCTGGAATTATCTAGCTCAATATAAAATGGGGTCAAGTTGCCCTTGCTTCCCACATCCTGCATTTTTACCTTCCAAAGTAAGTTGCCTTCATCTCACCCTGTGCAGCATTTCCCTACAGACCTTCACTCTGCTGTGGAGCCACCTGCTCTGCTGCTTAGTCATTGCCCTGGGGGGGGAGATGAGTGAAGCTCTTCCATTTGGGCTTCACTGCTGTTGGAAAGGCATCTCCATGGGGCAGCAAGGTGCCCTTGTGGCCAAGAGGGCCAAGGCTGTCCTGGGGTGCAGCAAGAAAAGTGTGGCCAGCAGGTCTGGGGGACTCAACCCTGTTCCAGTGCTTGAGAACCCTCTCAGAGAAGTTTCTTCTAATCTCCACTGCAACTTGAGGCCATCTCCTCTCCTCTCATCACTTGTTACTAGGGAGAAGAGTCTGACCCCCACCTGGCTCCAACCTCCTTTCAGGTAGTTGTAGAGAGAGCAGCCTTTTGTATTGAAGAGGAAGAGGCTCCTCTGCTCTGCCCTGCTGAGACCACAGCTGCAATACTGTGTCCAGGTTTGGGCTCCCCAGTTAAAGAGAGGCAGAGACCTGCTGTGGGGAGTCTAATGGGAGAGCTATGAGGATGATGAAGGGACTTGAATTTTTTCACTCTGAGGTTACATAAAAGCTGGGGAGGGACATTTTAGGCTGTCAGGGAGTGACAGGACTGGGGGGAATGGAGCAAAGCTGGAGGTGGGGAGACTCAGGTTGGATGTGAAGAGGAAGTTGTTGAGCATGAGAGTGGTGAGAGGCTGGAATGGGTTGCCCCTGCAGGGAGGTGTTTGGGGCCAGATCCCTGGAGGTGTTTTTGGCCAGGCTGGCAGAGGCTGTGGGCAGCCTGCTCTAGGGTAGGGTGTCCCTGGGCATGGCAGGGGGGTTGGAACTGGCTGCTCCTTGTGGTTCCTTCCAACCCTGGCTGACTCTCATTCTATGATCTCCAGAGGTCCTTTGCACCCCCTACCATTCTATGGTCCTCAAGAGAGGTGCTTTTTGGATCTCAGAGCATGGTCTTTTTAGATGCCCTATTGCTTCTGGCCCCTTTCTTTGAGCTCCCTTATTGTAACATTAGACAAATTTACAATTGGAGTGTTTGTGGTTCAAAACTGTCTAGCATCTACTTTCCCTTATGAATGGGAGCTTCTGGTTCAGGTGTTAGGAGGTTTTTCTCTTCAAAAAGGCACCCTTGTTATCCAAGAAAAGAAAATTCATGAGGTTCTTGCAAGTGGCTGCTGGTGGAGTTGGTCTCTGCACTGAGGGAGATGAGAATTGCAGCTTTGCATCACTTTGGGTGTCTTAAGTGACTCAAGTTTGAGCTTTGAAGCTTAGAATGCACAGGAGGGAAGGAAAAAAAAGAAAAAGGATTATGGAAGAGCATCTCCATAATTTATTTTTGTCAGATTCAAATTGCTCTTGTCCAAAATCTTCCACACACACACACTCCCCACCCCTTGCCCTTTTATTTTTTTTTTAGGGGGGGACATTTTTTTGGTACTTGTTTTCCTTTCTTACTTATAAACATCCCTAACACTTTCCTCTTGACAAAGCTCTGAGTCTGTGTGAGAAAGAGGTGATTTTTAACCAGGGTTTCCATGCCAAGGTGGGAAGGTTGCAGTTGCTTTCTTCAAACTTCCCTTGGAGTTCTCTCAGCTCTCTTCTGAGATCCTGGGGTCTCACCAGGAAGGGACTTCTGACAAGGGCTGGTAGTGACAGGAGGAGAGGGAATGGATCAAAGCTTGAGGAGGGCAGATGGAGACTGGAGATGAGGAAGAAATTCTTGACAGTGAGGGTGGGGAGACACTGGCACAGGTTGCCCAGGGAGGTTGTGGATTGCTCCTCCATGGAGGGGGTCCAAGGGCAGGTTGGATGGGCTGGTGGGAGGTGTCCCTGCCCATGGCAGGGGGCTGGAACTAAGAGGATGGAAAACTGCCCTGAACCCATGGGCTCCTGATGTTGCTGGCTTGACACAATCTCCCAGCCTCTCCCTGCCTGGCTAACTCTGTGATTTATGGCATGGAGCTTGTGCTGTGCTTTGTGGCTGCAGTAAAGAGCGAGGTGAAGAATGTGCTGCCTGCAGCTCCTTCCTTCAGCTCCTCTGTCATGCAGGAGGCCCTGCTGAAGTGTCCCAGCCCCAATCATCTGTGTGTCACAGCAGAAGCTTGGCTTTGGGGGCTGCTGCTCTGGCTTGGCCATCCAAAATCCTGTTGAGAAGCTGCCTTAGCCTTGTGCTTTCCTGAGCAGCTGCAATTGCCCCCTCGGAATTGCTTCGGGGGTGCCAAGATCAGAGGAAGGAAGAGGAGTCTCACATTCCACTGGAAATTAAATAACTAACCCCAGCATTCTGCTCCAGAGTTGCAGGGGTGGTGCTGTTAGAACCCCTGAAAGGCAGCAGAGAAGTGTGAAGTAGCTGGGAATTGGCATTACACTTTCTCATCAGGTCCCTTCCCTTTTTGATGTCCTCCATAGAAATGCCTTCAGTGCAGGCAGCGTTTCTGACCCTTCTGCCTCACTGCTTTGTGCATGGAGAGCACTTCACAAATAAAGCCCACTTTTGATTCCAGTGCAGGCAGAGCAGATTGCTTATGAGCAGCCTCTTTTACATTTTAACTCCATTTTGCTTTATTATTTCTCTTTCCCAACAGCCATGCTGCTCATTTGCTTCCAGCTTGGCTCCCGAGTGCCACTTAGCAGTTTTGCAGGGTTTTGACAGGATGATTGCTGGGGGTTGGAAGGGACCTCTGGAGATCATTCACTCCAACCCCCCTTGCTAGGACATCATAGAATGGTTTAGGTTGGAAGAGACCTCTGGAGATCATTCACTCCAACCCCCCTTGCTAGGACATCAGAGAATGGTTTAGGTTGGAAGGGAGCTCAAAGCTCAGCCAGCTCCAACCCCCCTGTGCCATAGGCAGGGACACCTCCCACTGGAACAGGTTGCTCAAAGCCTCATCCAGCCTGGTCCTGAACACCTCCGATGGAGGTTCAAGGCCAGGTTGGATGAGGCCTTGAATGACCTGTTCTAGTGGGAGGGGTCCATGCCTATGGCAGAGGGATGGAACTGGCTGATCTTTGAGGTCCCTTCTGACCTAAACCATTCTAAGCTTGCTGCCAGCTGGTCTGGGTTATTCCTTATTTGCCCACACCAAAGCCTGGCACACAGCATTTTATGCCCTAAACCAGAATCCTCTCACTGTGAGCAGAGTGCAGCAGGGTAAAGCTGACTCCCCAGCTCACATCCTTGCCACTTAGCCAACAAAAAGCTGCCTGGATCGTTATGGGAGCAAGTTAAGGAAGCAGGCAAGGAGGCAGCATGCCCTGAAGCCAAGGACCAGGGGGAGTCCTTGGGAAGCTTTGCCTAATTGTTTTGTTTATGAAACTCTGGAGAGGGTTTCCAGTGGGTTTCCTAATGAACTGGTTTGTTGTTGAGACTCAGGGCAATGGTGGTAATTACTCTGGAGACAGGGGGTGAGGACTTATCTCCTCTTCCAGAAGCTTGCAGCTACCACCCATTGAACACAAACTCTCCATTTTGGGTTTTTCTCCTGCTCCTCCAAGTTTTAACTCCTCCTTTCCTTGCTGCATCCCTGCCACTCATATTCAGGCACACCCTTGCACTGTGTCTGCTTTGCCCCTTCTGAAAGCTCAGCTGTAGATGGGAGCTTACTGTGCAGGCTCTGAGTGGAAGGAAAAATAAACTGGAGCTCAGCCTGGAATATTTTATCATACTGGATGAGTACCCACTAGAGCTCAGCTAACATCTTTGTAATACAGGTGATGGATTGGAGGCGTTGAGGGCAGATTCAGGCAGTGAGGCAGAAAGAGTTGGGGCTGTTCAGGCTGGAGAAGAGAAGGCTCCAGGGAGACCTTAGTGCAGCTTTCCAGTACCTGAAGGGGCTGCAGGAGAGCTGGGGGGGGACTTGTGACGAGGGCTTGGAGTGCCAGCATGAGGGACAATGGCTTCAAGCAAGCAGGAGCTGGATTTAGATGAGGCATTAGGAAGAAATTCTTCCCCAGGAGGGCAGTGAGGCACTGGAACAGGTTGTCCAGAGAAGTTCAGACACAGTGTTCAGACACAGGTTGGATGGAGCCTACAGCAGCCTGGTCTAGTAGAAGGTGGGAACTAGTAGGGGGTTGGAACTAGATGATCTTGAAGGTCCCTTCCAATCCAGATCATTTCATGATTAAGGCAAAGTGGGAGGCTGGCAGAGCCTGGAACAACTGTGCTGTGGGCCCTGTTTTCAGCTGGGTGTGAGGTGAGCAGAACCAGAGGTGCCAACTGAAATCCCTGCCTAAGAGAGGTTGTCCTGCATTAACTTTTCTCTCTGCTAGGGAACAGATGGGGCTCAGTCGAGTGTTAACAGCTGGGAAGTGAGGGAAATAACCTTAGAAGAATGCTTCTGGAGCTTGAGGTTGAGCAAGGCTGCATTTTCCCCCCCCCCCATCTATAATTTGATTTTATTACTTCAAGGAGACAGCCTTTTGATTTGGCTGTGATTCTAGAGAGACTTATTAGTGTTTTCATTCTGAAATTATTGCAGATAAGATACCAGCTCCACGTTCAGCAGCCACAAATTTCCCCCTCTCAGTCTTTTGAGTTAGAATTGATGAGACAGCATTCCTGGGGCAGGCAGAGGTTTTACCACTGTCTCCTACTTGGAGCAGCAGAGAATGAAAACACCAACTAGAGGAAGGAAGAATCAGCAGCCAAGTGTTTCCTGTGCTGGAGAAGTTCCTCACTGTGCACTTCTGCTGAGCCTTTTTGCCTGTGCTCAAATTTCTTTGCCTTTGCACATCGTTCCCCTGGATAGGGGGAAAAAGGAGAATCACAGAACCACAGCAACATCCAGGTTGGCAAAGCCCTTCAGGGTCACCAAGTCCAACTTACAACCAAGTCCAACCTATAACCCTACTCTACAAGCTTCACCTTAAACCATCTCCCTAAGCATCACCCTTAAACACAGCCAGGGTTGGTGACTCCACCACCTCCTTGGGCAGCTCGTTCCAGTGCCTGAAAGGTGAGGCTAGGGAAAGCCTTCAGGAGGTCTCCTAATCTGCTGATGGAACTGCTGGAGAGGGTCCAGGGGGTCAGGAAGGTGATCAGAGAGCTGAAGCAACTATGGGCACAGGCTGAGGGAGTTTGGGTTGCTGGAGAAGAGAAGGCTCCAGAGAGAGCTTAGGGCAGCCTTCCAGTACCTGAACAGGACAACAGGAGGGCTGGAAGGGACTTCTGACACTCTCCTCCCTCTCCCACACGTTCACATTCCCTTTTCCAGCTGTACTGGAGGCTGTTAAACAGGATCTTGCTGCTGGGTCTGAGGGAAAGGTTTGGAAAAATCCCCTGGCTGTGATGGGAACAGAAATGTGCCCCAAGTGCAGCAGCTGAGGAAATCGAAGTGTACGGTCCCAGAAGAAGCCCCAAAGGAAGGAGGCTTTGTAAATTATTCATGCTTGCTAGTGTGAAAGCAATCAAATGAAATGAAAATGGCAACATAAACATCCATCATGTCACATTTGTGTAAGTAAGGAGAGGAGGAACTTGGCTACCTCAGGCCCGTGGTGATGTAGCGTGCTGGAGAGTGCAGCCCACAGCAGCATTGCTCAGAGCAGCACGCAGGCAGCTCTCAGTGTGTGGCTGCTCCCTGTAATCTGTGTGTGCTTTGCTTTTTTGTGTGAGGCTCTTTAAGCTGGTGGTGGATGGAGGCCACGCAAGGGACCTTTAGACCTGCCCGAGCAGGATTGGCTGCGCTCGATTTGAAGCGGTTGACATCTGCGTGCTGCGGCGCTTGGGTTCCGTGGCTGGGAGCAGAACGTGGACTGAGCTCCTTTTGAAGCCGTTCTCCATGCTTGGTGAAGGCAGAGGAGGGCAATCCCCGTGGCTCATCGATGCTGTGTGCTTTGGGGGGGGTGCTCTCCATGTGTTCCTCTCTGCAGCAGTGCACAGGGGCTTTGAAAAAACCTCTCCTGGAGAAGCGATTGAAAACCTGCTCAATACAAATCCCTTCAGGCAGCGGTGATGGAGGTGCCTGGGAGAAGCTTCTGCCTGCCCCAGGAACGTGAAGCATGGCTGCCATCTGTGCTCCTGCTGTCCTTTGGCCAAATTGCATTTCCAGCCTTTCTGTCCCAGGCTATTTTTCATGACAAGAACTGAGTTTTCCTGAAAGGGCCCTGCCCAGAAATGCTCCTTCCCGCTCGGCACACTCCGCTTATTGCTGTGCCCCTGGTCAGAAGGCAGCAGAAGGCAGCCACTGGGCTTTGCTAAATGAAAAGCAGGGGCTGGGAGGGAAAGGAGGAGGATGGCTGAGAACTCTACAGGAAGACTTTGCTGTCTCTCTCTGTGGCTTCTTAGCTACAGTCATAAATCTTTTAACAACGGTGGTGAAAAATGAAAGAAGGAATGGGAGAAGCAAGTTTGAGTTCAGGCGTTGGAGGCTGGAATAGTTTGGGGGAAGGTGTGGAGGAAGGGTGAAACAAAAAGCATTCCTGCCAAGTGGCTGCAATGAGCTCAGCCTTATCTTGAAACTGAAAAGCAGTTTAGTGCCAGTGTGTACCATGCTAAACCTTGCACCTCAGAGCAGAAGCAACAGGGGGATTAACACAGCTGGGGAAGGGTCTGGGGAACAGAGCTGGGGAGGAGCAGCTGAGGGAACTGGGGGTGTGCAGCCTGGAGAAGAAGAGGTTGAGGGGAGACCCTCATTGCTCTCTGCAGCTCCCTGAAAGGAGGCTGGAGTGAGGTGAGGTGAGATTTAGGCTCTTCTCAGTATTAACAAGTGATAAAATGAGAGGAAATGACCTCAGGTTGCTCTAGGGGAGGTTTAGGTTGGACTTTAGAAGAAAGATTTTCTCTTGGTCAGTAGGCTGAGAGGGAGGAGAAAATTATTTCAGCTCCCTTCAGAGAGAGTGTCTCAGCTTGTGCTGTCTCTAGTTTGGCCAGGGGCAGGTAGAGTCAATGTTTGCATTCTTTACAGAGTCACAGAATGGTAGAGCTTGGAAGGGAACTCTAGAGATCATCCAGTCCAA
This sequence comes from Psilopogon haemacephalus, assembly GCA_013396835.1. NCBI lineage: Eukaryota > Metazoa > Chordata > Aves > Piciformes > Megalaimidae > Psilopogon > Psilopogon haemacephalus. Next base: position 117,433 of record VWZI01001803.1, on the reverse strand, counting down.
CCCCCCTGCCAGAGCAGGCTCACCTAGGTCGGGTCACCCAGGAGCACATCCAGGGGAGTTTTGAAAGTCTCCAGAGAAGGAGACTCTACAACCTCTCTGGGCAGCCTGCTCCAGGGCTTCAGCAGCCTCACTTCAAAGAAGTTTCTTCTCATGTTGAGGTGGAACCTCCTGGGCTCCAGCTTATACCCATTGGTCCTTGTGCTAGCAGTGGGCACAAGCCTGGCACCATCATACATGAATGCACTCCCTTAGCACTGACCCATCCACCACCTTCCAGACCAAATGGGCAGGGGTTAGTCTGCCCCTGGGGAAAGGCAAAGTCAGCTGCTGGGAAAAGAGAAGGCTGCTGTGAGCTGACCTGGCCTTGGTGTCTCCTGCAGTGCACTTGCCGCAAGGACATGGTGAAGATTTCCATGGATGTCTTTGTGAGGGTCCTGCAGCCAGAACGCTACGACCTGTGGAAGCAAGGCAAAGACATTGCTGTGCTGGACCACATGAAACCCACAGCTCTGACCAGCCCTGAGCTGGATGCTTGGAATGAGACAAAGCCAGAGCTGAAGGCTAAGTTGCTTCGCAGGTAAGGAGAAAGAACCCCAAAAAGTCAAGCACTGATGGCAGGATTCAACCACTGCAGCTCTCGGTTGGGGGTAGCCCAAACTCCTCTTTCTTTCTTGGGTGATGTCTTCCTTCATTGTTCTGCTTCCTTGAACTGGTAGAGCAGCAAATGTTTTTTTCTGAAAGTAGGACGCTGTGTGCCCCTCTCACATCTCAACTCTTACCCTGGAAGAGACAAAATAATCTCTGGTAAACATTTAAAGCTTCACTTAGCAGAAAGCCAGGAGGAAATGAAAGCCCCACCAAGCCCATCAGCTGCAAAAGGGATTTGCTGCATGCCTTTCTCTGCTTCCTTTGATCTCTCTATTAACTTGCTCCAAAGTTTGGGGTGGGGGAGGTGTGTTTGTGTGTTTTAGAGCATGCTTAAGTTGAACTTTTTGGCTTGCTAACATCTTCCATCTTGCTTTATAGGATAGGAGATGAGGAAGAGGACAACAAACACCGGTATGTGACTTGTCTCAGCAGCTTCAGTGCCTTCCTTCTTTTTCCTGTTGACTTTCCTAAAACAGTGACTCTGAGAGTGATTCCTATTTGCAGTTAGGTTTGCTTCTTGGCTGCTTCCTCAAAAGGCCACAAGAAATCTTTGGGCATTGAGGTTCCTCAGAGTCAATCTTGGGTTTGTGTAGTTTTCTGAGACCTCCTCCTGTGCCGTTAGGGAACCTGAGCTCTGCCATGCCTGACCTGGAGTATGCAGTAAATCTGCTGAGTTGGAAGTGATGTGTAGTGATGAACTGGTTGTGGATGATGCTAACTGGTGCCATGGTTCAGCTGATGAGATGCTGCTCCCTGGGCTGCAGTCAATGCTCTCCAGGCAATGACTGAATTCCAGTAGGTCTCTGGATCTGAAAATTAGGAATCTCTTTGCTGCCTCTGGCTGTGAAGGGTTACTTAGATCTAGGTGCTGCTGGTACAGTGTGAGGCACGATGCAAACACCAAGGATTATTTTCCTTCTCTGAGCCTGTTTCTTAGCAGAGAAACCTCTCTCTTAACCCCAAAGCACCAGGCACTTTCTTTCCTTATCTACTCCTTGTTTCCTAGATTATTTCAGTATTATCCTGAAGGAGTTTTGAAGCTGTTGAATCCTGCTTAGCAGTAGCATCTCTCCTGTGCTTATGTCTTGGACAGGCAAGAATGGTACCTGAGGACTGGCTTGCCTCAGCAGGATGGACTTTGCTGGCAGAATGGGATTCACCTCTGCCCAAAACCTCTTCACAGTTGGATCTACTTAATTAAAGTCACTTTGTGGGCTCCTCTTCAAAGAACACAAACACTTCTTTCTGTTTTGCCAGCTCTCTTGAGAAAATGGAGCTTTTAAACTCTGCAGAGAGCTCTCTTAGTTCTTCTCTGAGGTCATTCATACTTTAGTTACCTTGAAGAGCTCAACTTTTATTTGTGGCTTCAGCATGAAGACTGTTTCAGTCTAGCCCACAAAAAAAAAAACAACAACCCAGAAGCCCATTTCTGGGATTCTCTATTTCTGAAAGCATCCTTCCTTTAAATGCTTT
>VWZI01001803.1:88921-115246 GCA_013396835.1 Psilopogon haemacephalus | reverse complement strand
CCCCCCCCAATAACTTCATAGTGAGAAGAGCACTGCAAAAAGATCTTTTTTTTTCTTTTTTAATCTATTGTGAGTATAAAGCTTTGTGATTTTTTTTAAATTTTTTTTTTTTGGCCTGGTATTTCTACACCCCAGGAATAAAACACACACAGACACTTCACTAAAAATAGCTTCCAACTCTTCCTTCTCCACACCCATGCTTCTTTCAGCAGCCCTGGAAAGTTCCAGCTGCAGTGGTGGGAGAAGTCTTTATCCTCTCCTCCCACCTTGCTTTCCCTGCAGGGAGAAGGTGGTGTGGACTTGGAAGGTGGGTGAAGAGAAAAAGTTGATCCTTCTGGGCTCAGCTGTGTGTTCCTGCTAATGAGTGTCTTGCAGGTGCAAAGTTAACATCTCCACTTGGAGGGCCTCCATATGGTTAGAGTCTGGCAATTAGGAATGCCTGTGCGGATGGAGCAGTTTGCTTTTGCTGTGTTGATCATTCAGCTCGGGTTGGGTTTCCCACCCCCCCCCGCCCCCACCCCTTCCTTTGTTGGTTCCACCATGAAGAGCTCTTCATTCCATTCTACTCCAAATCTAATTAGCAAACTGAGGCTTCTGGGCTCTGAGGCTGGGAAGCTGAATTTCAGCTTTCCTAGAGCTTGGGGCAGACGAATGTGGAGTGATTGTGCTTGACAGTTTGGGACCTGGTGGGAGATGTGAGGCCAGATGGAAGATGCTGCTTGCAGAAAAAAAACAAACAAACAAAAAAAAAAACAAAACCCCAAACCAAACACCTCAGTGGCTACAAGTCACAGTGGTGTAAAAAAATGCAGGTGGCTGCATCAGTCTCTTTCAAAAGAGAGCTTGTTAGACTTAAAGGCAGCATTCAAGGAGCTCTTTGATAGAGCCTGTGAAGAAGACTTGTGCTGGTTCTGGGAGTGGAGATAACTTTCTTCACTCCTGGGGGCCTGTGCTTGGGTTTTGTGGCCACACAGCACTCAGAAGGCTGCAGCCCCTTGGCTGGTGCTGAAAGGTGCTTGCACGGGGTCAAAGCTTCACTTTATTCCCACTCTGCCCCCTGCCCAGGGGCTAGACTAAACTAAGAGATTGAGAGGGGACACAGCTGGGACAGATGACCCAAAGTGGCCAAAGGGATCTTCTAGGCCATAAAAGGTTATGCTGAGTGGTGAAAGTGGGTTAGAGAGAGGAGAAGGCTGAGCTGGCTTTCAAGGAGGCTGTTGTCTGGAGACCAGCTGGGCACTGGGCTGCCTGGGGCAGGTGGTGAGTGAATTCCCTTTTCTTCTTCACCTTTCTATCCGTTCCTCTTTCCTCCACCTCTTAAACTGGTATTGGCCCAAACTACCAATTTTCTGGCTCCTGCCCTTCCTGTTTTCCCTCTCTGTCCCACCTGAGCAGTGAGCAGTGTGGGTGCTGGATGCTTAAATACAGTTCCTAACCAAAAGACATGATCCTGACTTGGCAGTTGGCACTTGTCTTTGTCTGGTGGCTGCTGTCACCTCCTTGACTTGGTGCTATGGACTTGAGGAGGACCAGCATTGCTCTGGGGGTATTAGGTGATCCTGATAGGCACTTTGTTTAGTTAGGCTTCTTCATAGGCCTTGGACCCTCTGAGTTCTGCTCCTGGAAGCTGCCAGGCTGCCTCCTGCTGCTGCTTTGTAGCAGTGTGGGCTTAGGAATTGCAGAGCTGGGTGATGTCTCAGAGCTGGGAGATGCTGGCTGGGTGATGTCTTAGAGCTAGAAGATGCTAGCTGGGTGATGTCTCAGAGCTGAAGGATGCTGGCTGGGTGATGTCTTAGAGCTAGAAGATGCTAGCTGGGTGATGTCTCAGAGCTGAAGGATGCTGGCTGGGTGATGTCTTAGAGCTGGGTGATGTCTCAGAGCTAGGAGATGCTGGCTGGGTGATGTCTCAAAGCTGGGAGCTGCTGCTTTGCAGGCTTGCAGCAGTCTGCCAAAGGGAAGCTTGTAAGGAATGAAAAGAACTGAGGGGAGTGGGGGCAGGGGATGAAAGCAGGATGTGTAACAAGTTTGCATTTGGAATTGAAGGCAGAATAGATTGAAAAAGGCAATTAAAACGATTCTGGCTGCAGCTCAGGAGCTTACATTAGTAATGGTGGGGAAAAGCTCTTCAAGAAACCTGGACAATTAATGGCTGCTGTGAATGGATCTTAAATGTTGTGTTCTGCAAGGTTCATCTGTTTCCTTTCAGGTATCTGTTTTGCCCTGAAGCTATTGTTGGCTACCTTGTGTTAGGTCTAAAGAAGATCCTTTTGTTTCTTACTCAGCTTCTTTAGTCAGTGATGGGTTTATTTTATGTGTTTCAGGCTGTGCTTTTTCTGTCAGCTCACACTTGTGTGCCTCCTAGGTCTCACAGAAAAAGGAGTCAACCCAGAAGACATAAGACAGAGGATCAGAAGTCTCTTGGGGATGTCATGGCCATGGAAGCTGCCTTGGAAGATGTGAAGGTGAAAGAGGAGCTGAAGAGAGGGACAGATCTAGAAGAAGAGGAGAGGAGCAAAGTGATGGAGGGAGAAGGTGAGAGCCCTGCAGGTGACTTTAGTGCAGAAGTGGGGCAAGCTCCTTCTCTGAACCACACTAGCAAAGAACTTGCCTGCTGGAGCTTAGTCCTGTGGACATAGCAGTGGGGTCATAAAATCATAGAATCAGGAGGGGACCACAAGGATCAGCCAGTCCCAACCCCCCTGCCATGCCCAGGGACACCCTACCCTAGAGCAGGCTGCCCACAGCCTCTGCCAGCCTGGCCAAAAACACCTCCAGGGATCTGGCCCCAAACACCTCCCTGCAGGGGCAACCCATTCCAGCCTCTCACCACTCTCATGCTCAACAACTTCCTCCTCACCTCCAGGCTGAATCTCCCCACATCCAGCTTTGCTCCATTCCCCCCAGTCCTGTCATTCCCTGAGAGCCTAAAATGTCCCTCCCCAGCTTTTTTGTAGCCCACTTCAAATCCTAGAAGGCCACAAGAAGGTCCCCTGGGAGCCTCCTCTTCTCCAGCCTGCACAGCCCCAACTCTTTCAGTCTGTGCTCATGGGAGAGCCTTTTCCCCACAGTAAATCTGTGCTCACTGAAACACACCATCATTTCCAGCAGCAATTGATTTTTTTTTTCCCCCCCTCTCTTTAAGGATTCAGGCCAAATAGCTTTCTTGGCAGGGCTTGCAAATTCTGCCAAAACTATTACATCTTTGTTAAAAAAAAAAAAAAAGAAAAAAAAATATATTAGGGGAGGAATAGTTTTAAATATTTCATAGGGAAACAAATATTTTTGTGTGTCATACTCTGCAGAGGAATGATTTGTGCACTCCCTCGTGCAATTCTTTGTTCCCTTTTCTCTCCCTTCCTTCCCATTTCTTACAGGGACTGTAAATAAAATCAGCCTGAAGTTGTGTGGGGCCCAGGGCTGCTGCACAAGTCCCCGCAGCAGGTTGGGATTTCTTCAGGTCTAGCTGTGGGAGGGAAGCTCTTCAGCTTTCTCTTCGTGATGGCCCCCAGCCCATGACAGCTCCAGAGTCACACAGCCTCACCCCACCAGCTGCCTGCCTCAGGGCAAAGAACTGGAGGTTCCCTGGGGCACCCAATGCTTGGGCAGCTGAGGCAAAGCTGTTTCCTTCTGCTGGTATCTGCAGTGTTTGACAGGAAAAAAAAAAGTCAGAGTGGTGTTTGAGGATCACCTCCCCTACTCCACAGCTGTGCTGGGCATGGCTTGGGTGCCAGTGCTGAAACGTGGAAAGGACCAAAGCTCACAGAAGCTGCATCAGGGAAGGATCAGATTGGAGATTAGCAAACATTTCTCTCCTGCAAGAGTGATCAGGGGTTGGTAATCAAAGATCCCATTCTGTGCTTCTGTGCTCCACAACCTCCCTGGAGGTTGTTCAGGACCAGGCTGGATGAGGCCTTGAGCAACCTGTTCCAGTGGGAGGTGTCCCTGCCTGTGGCACAGGAGGGTTGGAACTGGCTGAGCTTTGAGGTCCCTTCCAACCTCGACCATTCTCTGCTCCCTGCTCCTTCCTCCTAGGCAGCCAGGCAGGGCCTCGGAATTCACCTCCCTCCTTCCTGCTTGCTGGTCTTAGCGATCTCCTCTCCAATCCACTTTGTTCATCTTAATACAGAAAGTTTTAAGCAAAGTTGTGGCTGCCAGCTGCTGTCAGCTTCCCCATTTAGAAGTCAATAAAGCTGGTGAGTGGCAGTTGGTTTGTTGCTGGGCAGAGAATTCTCCCAGTGCATGGAGAGTAAATACGATCTGGTTTTGTGCAACTGGGGACAAATCCAATTTGCTGCTGGTTCAATATGTTTGTTTCTCTAAGGAAATTCAATATTCCTTTCTGTGTGCTAGAACAAACCAGTTTATCTGAGGGGCTGCCTACAGGAGTCCAGCTCCAGCTATTTGGGCTGCACTTGTTCCTGCTTTTATAAATTACTGTAAATAAAGTCCCCGGGCTGGGCTTGGGGGAAATGTGGAGGTTGAGGTATTCCCCCCAGGGAGGTTTCAGCAGAGATTTAAACACTTCATTTGCTCGTGGAGTTATTCACCTTCTCTTTTCACAGCCTGCCTCCTGCAGGTGCCTTCAGTTTGTCTGGTGCTCTGTCTGATGTTTTCTGTGTGCCAGCTCTGGCTGGGCAGCTTTGGCCCAGTCCTTAAGGGAGCAGTCGGAGCAGGCTGGGTTGGTTAAGCCTGGAGAAGAGCAGCCCCAGAGGGGATCTTCTCAGTGCTCAGCAAGAGCTAAAGGGTGGGGGGCAAGGGAATGAGGTCAGACTCATCTCAGTGGTGCCCAGTGCCAGGACAAGGGGCAGTGGGCACAAAGTGGAATCATAGAATCAGTCAGGATTGGAAGGGACCACAAGGATCATCCAGTTCCACAGGCAGGGACACCCTACCCTAGATCAGGCTGGCCAAAGCCTCATCCAGCCTGGCCCCAGCCACCTCCCTGGGCAACCCATTCCAGGCTCTCACCACTCTCATGCTCAACAACTTCCTCCTCACCTCCAGTCTGACTCTCCCCAGCTCCAGCTTTGCTCCATTCCCCCTAGTCCTGGCACTCTCCAGCTTTTTTGTAGGCCCCTTCAGCAGGCTGCCCAGAGAGGCTGTGGAGTCTCCTTCTCTGCAGCATTTCCACCCACCCCTGGCCATTTGCTCCTGGCCAAGCTGCTGTGGGTGCCCTGCTTTAGCAGGGGGTGGGTGGGGGTTGGGCGGGTGTTGGTGTCTGAAGCTAAACATTGCCTACTACCTTGACACAGGTGACTGCAAGGTGAGGGCTCGACCTCCCAAAGTGAAAGGTGAGAGGAAGAAGAAGCATCTTTTCCACCAGCACCACCTGCAAGCACCTCAGCCCCCTCTGCAGCCCCAGCAGCCTCCTCTCCCTGCCCCCCAGCAGCAGCTGGCAGAGGATGAGGCACCAGCAGCACGGCCACCAGTCCCCATGGCAGTCCCCACAGCAGTCCCCACAGCAGTCCCCATGGCAGTCCCCACAGCACTCCCCACGGCAGTCTCCACCTCCTCTGCAGCGGACAAGAGCTTGGCCCCAGCCCTGCTGAACGTGGTCCAGCCCTCGGAGATGCCCCTTGAGGAGGAGGACTTCAAGCCTCGCCCCATCATCCCCATGCTGTACGTGGTGCCCCGCACCAAGAAAGTGGTGTTTGAGAAGGGGCAGATGTCCTGCCAGCAGGCCTTCGAGCAGTTTGCCACCAAGAAGGGCCCCGGCTGGAGGAAGCTGGCACTGCCCCTGGGCAGCCCTGTCAAGGAGGAGGAGAATGGAGAAGCACAACTCCCCCCCCAGGTGTCTGCAGAGGTCAGTGGCTTGCAGATGTGGGTGGCCAGGGTGGGGGCTGAGAGGTTTGCTAAGGTTAAGCACACAGGTTGAGGAGCGAAGGAGGAATGAGAGGAGCCGTGGGTGGGATGGTGCCGTGGTGGTGAGCCATGGAGGGGCTCAGGGGAGTTCTTCTTCACCTCTGCTCTGCCCTGCTGTGGCCACATCTGGAGTGTTGTGTGTGGTCCTGGGCTCCCCAGTTCAAGGGAGACAGACAACTGCTGTCCAGCAGAGGCTGCAAAGCTGCTGAGGGGCCTGGGGCAGCTCTGGGAGAAGCAAAGGCTGAGAGCCCTGGGGCTGAGAGCCTGCAGAAGAGCAGCCCCAGAGGGCATCTGAGAGCAGTGCTCAGCGAGAGCTAAAGGGGCTGTGGGGGACGAGGGGATGGGGCCAGACTCTGCTCAGTGGTGCCCAGCGACAGGCCAAGGAACAGCAGCTGCAAGCTGGATCCGAGAGGTTCCATCTTGAACAGGAGAAGAAACTTCTTTAGCGTGAGGGTGCTGGAGCCAAGACATTTTTGGGTTCCCATTGTTCTGGTTTGTTACAGACTGCCTCTGCCTTTTCCAAACTGAAGATGGAGATCAAGAAGAGTCGGCGCCACCCCCTGGGCAAGCCTCCCACCCGCTCCCCGCTCTCGGTGGTCAAACAGGAGACCTCCAGTGACGAGGGTGAGTGCAGCAGCAGCAATGCCTGCACCTCCTGTCTGACCCAGAAATGCTGAGGCCATTGACAGAAGTGCATGAGTCACAGAATTGTAGAATGCTTTGGGTTGGAAGGGACCTCCAAAGCTCATCCAGTCCCACCCCCTGCAGGCAGCAAGGACATCCTCCTCTACAGCAAGTTCCTTAGAGCCTTCTCAAGTCTGCACCCTCATGGTGCAGAACTTCTTCCTCACATCCAGTCTGAATCTGCTCTTCTCTCATTTCAAACCCTTGCCCCTCATCCTGTCCCTGCAGGCCTTTGCAGACAGTCCCTCTGCAGCCTTCTTGTAGCTCCTCCAGGTGCTAGAAGGCTACTCTAAGATCTCTCCAGAGCCTTCTCCAGACTGAACACCCCCAGCTCCCTCAGCCTGTCCTCATGGCAGAGCTGCCTCAACCCCCTGATCATTTTTGTGGCACTCCTCTTGACCTGCTGTATCAGGTCCTGTGTTGAGGGCACCAGAGCTGGGTACAGTACTGCAGGTGAGGTCTCCCCAGAGCAGAGCAGAGAGGCAGGATCCCCTCTCTCCATCTGCTGGCCAAGCTGCTTTTGATGCAGCCCAAGCTGCCATTGGCCTTCTGGGCCTGAAACTTTTTGTTCCACTTAACTGAGAGCAATTGCAGCATTTTCCCACTCGGAGAGCCCAGCTGGAAACAGAATTCACCCGTGGGAGGTGTCCCTTCTCACCTCCCACCTTTGCTTTCCCTTTTTTTATGAAGAAAAATATTTTGCTGGCTGCAGAATGAGGCAGTTTGGGGCAAAGAGGGAAAACAAAAAAAAGAGTTCACAGAAAATAAGATGTTAAAGCTCCCAATTATCTCCCAAGGGGAGCAGTGGAGTCCCCTACAGTGGGCAGCTTTCAGACTCAGCTTGCCAGGCTGCTGGGCCAGCTCCTTTCAAACTCCACCATCACTAGAAAAGTTGGAGCAGATGGTCCTTGGGGTCCCTTCCAACCTGGCATTCTGGGATTCTGTCTTCATTAAAATGAGATCTGCTCACCTTGCAGGGAGTGGTGGGGAGCTTGGACTTGCTGCTGTGTGTGTAGGGGAAGTGAATTCTGCCTTTTGGGTTGGCTTTTTGATTTGTGTGACTGTTGGGGTCCAACTTTTCTTGGCAGACCCAGAAATGAGCATTAGAAAGACTCCCAGTGCTTAACTGAGGGTTACTTTTCCCCATGTTCCACTCACTATGAATGCCAGAACAGTCTAGACCAGAAGGCAAAAAAAGAAAACCAAAGTAAAATTCTCACCTCTCAGCTTTATCTGGTTCATTATTCATCTCCCAGGCCTTCTCATAGCTCCCTTCAGGTACTGGAAGGCTTCTCTAAGGCCTCCCCAGAGTCTTCTCTTCAACAAGCTGAACAACCTCAGCTCCCTCAGCCTGTCCTCACAGCAGAGGTGTTCCAGTCCCCAGTCATCTTCCTGGCCCTCCTCTGGACCCATTTCATCATTTCCATGTCCTTACAGTGTGGAGGGCTCCAGAGCCTCTTAAAAGGGAGAGGAGGGGGGGAAGTGGAGAGAAGACTTTGAGTTGTTGAGAGCAGAACATTAACTGCTGTGTTTCCAGTAATTAAGAGTGAAGCAAAGAAGAGTTTGGTTTAATGTGCTGAGCTCTGGGGATAATGTTCCACTCAGATGTTTGTGAGTTCCCCTGGCCAGAGCTGTTCTGTTGGAAGCTTTGCAGGCTGTGACAGTGCAGTGACTGCACTTAGCCCAGTGTGGGAAATGGCTCTGAACACTTAAAGTGACTCAAAGTTCCTTGCTTAGGGAGGGGAAGGAATTTGCACCCCCCAAACTGACACTGCAGTGGTTTAGTCAAAATGCCAAGGGGCTATTAAAGGTTCTGTAAAAACAAAGAATTAGCAAACTAATTAGCAGAAGCAGGACCTAGCAGAGCTCTGGCAGGAGAAGGAGGTGGTGGTGAATGCAGATGAAAGGCTTAGTGGTGTGTGCTTGGGGGGAAGTAGCTGGGAAGCAGCTGCAGGGAAGTGAAATGAAAACTGGGACCCAGGATATCTCGTGGCCAAGATTTGTGCCTGCAGAAGCAGCCATGGCAGCACAGAATCATGGAGTGGGTTGGGTTGGAAGGGATCTTAAGATCATCCAGTCCCAAGCACCCTGCCATAGGCAGGGACACCTCCCACCAGCCCAGGTTGCTCAAGGCCTCATCCAACCTGGTCTTGAACACCTCCAGGGAGAGGACATCCACAGCCTCCCTAGGCAAGCCTGTGCCAGTGTCTCCCCACCCTCACTGTCAATAATTTCTTCCTCATCTCCAGTCTAAGTCTCTCCTCTTCAAGCTTCCATTTCCCCTTGTCCTGTCACTGCAAGCCCTTGTCAGAAGTCCCTTCCCAGTGCACCTAGGAAGGCTGACAGAGACTTGCTGCTGACCAGTGGGAACTGGGAGCTGTCCCAGCCAAACCAGCACAGCCAGCATGCATGTCTGGCACAGAATGCAGCTCCCAGCTGCAGAAGGGAAAGGGAATTTCCTTGCACTTCCATCAGGCCTTTTGAAGTTGGCTTCATTGGAAGGATGAAGCCAAGCAGAGCTTGAAAGTGGAGAGTGATGAGGGCGCTAAATGCAGATTCTCTTCCTTCTCTTTCCTCATGGCCAGTTCCATCAGCTCATTGCTGCCTCTGCCTTGTCTGTCCTGCCCATGAAGTGGAGATCGTAGCCAGTTAAGGAAGTATTTGAGGTGTAAACTTGTAAGGAACCATGGACAAGTGAAAAATCATTTATTGGACTTTTTCTGTTGTCCAAACATCATCTTTTGAACCCTGCCTTGCTGCGTTTTGTCTCTGCTCTCTGTGGACTGTTCCTTCTCTACTGACCTGTTGTTGTTTGGGGGTTATTACTTTTTTTTTTTTTTTCTCCTCCTTTTTTTCTGTTCTTAGAAACGTTTCCATTTTCTGGAGAGGAAGATATGAGTGACCCAGAGGCTTTGAAGTCTTTGCTTTCCCTCCAGTGGAAGAATAAAGCACCTAATTTCCCAGCTGAACGAAAATTCAATGCAGCTGCTGCCCTGAGTGAGCCATACTGTGCTGTCTGCACCCTCTTCTACCCCTACAACCAGGTAACTCCTGATGCTGCTCAGAGGTGGGCACTGAGTGCTGGCTGCTCTCTGGGTCAGGGTACAGATCTTTGCTCATGAGGAGTGACTAAGGGAGCTGAGGTGGTTTATTCTGGGGAAGAGGAGGCTGAGGGGGAGACCTCATTGCTCTCTACAGCTCCCTTAAAGGAGGTTGGAGCCAGCTGGGGCTTGGGCTCTTCTCTCTAGTCTCAGGTGATAGAAAGAGAGGAAATTGTGGCAGGGAGCAATAGGTTGGAGATTAGGGAAAATTTGTTTTCTGCAAGAGTGGTAAGGGATTGGCACAGGCTGTCCAGGGAGGTGGTGGAGTCCACATCCCTGGAGGTGTTAAGAAACATGGACCTGGCACTTGGGGACATGGTTTAGTGGCCATGGAGGTGTTGGGTTGCTGGTTGGACTGGAGGATCTTTTCCAGCCCAAATAAGAGAAGAGTATTAGATTTTCACACCAAAGAAGTGAGTTTGGATTTGGAAGAGGCAGCAGGTGGAGCCTTTTTTGTTCTCCCCTCCTCTCTTTTCTCCCCTCCTCTCTTTTCTCCCCTCCTCTCTTTTCTCCCCTCCTCTCTTTTCTCTCCTCCTTTCTCTCCTCCTCTCCTCCTTTCTCTCCTCCTCTGGCTTTCTCTCCTCCTCTGGCTTTCAGGTTTTCAGTCACCCCTGGAGAGCTTTGCCCTGCAAGCCTCATTTCCTGCAGAGTGATGATGCCATACTGGGCAGCATTGGCCCTCCTGTAGGTACCAGCTTGTGCTGCTGAGCATAAGCAAACAAGCAGCAAATAAAAACTTCCTGAGCAAGCACATCCATCACCTTTTGGAAGCTACCAGGCTGCTTTGGGCTGTGTTGTGAGCAGAAGGGCAGAACCCATCAGCTGAATTTGTTCTTTCCCCAGCTGCGTATCGATTTGTTCTTGCATGCCAGAGCTGCCTTTGTGTGCCCACCAGGAATTCCTGCCTTAGATGTAGATGAGTGTTGGAAGCTTTTTCCTGAGGAAAGCACAACTCACCTCCCTCTTTGATATAAATGTGGATTTATTATAGAGACCACAAATCAGATCTCCCTTCTGGTGCCGGGGTGGTGGTGTGTGATGGCTGTAAGGACAGCTGGGTGCAGCTCGGGCTGGTTTCATCCTGTGCCTCTCGACTCTGCTCTGCTACCAGGAACCTTGAGATGTCCTTTAGGAGAAATTCTGGCAGAAAGGAGCAGAGAAGGATGCCAGAAGGATGGGAGAGGGGGGGAGGGAAGGTTTTGCTTTTTCTATACTTCTCTTTTCTTCTTTAATTTTTTTTTCCTTAGTGCTTTGAACTGCAGTTTAGGAATTCAGCTTTTTTTGCAGAGGGAAACCAGGGAGAGCCTCTCATTGTTCTGATGCTTCTGCCAGGTCTGAAAATAGATTCCAGATTCCAGTGCAGGCCTGAGGAAGAGAGAGGGGAGCAAAAGGCAGGGGTGGGGATGCTGATGAGCGGAGAGGATTTGCAGTTTGTTATTTGTGCTGCATGCCATCAGGTGCTGCAGGACTTCATTTTTGCAAGGGGAGAGCTCTGACCTGAAAGTTAGAGCTGTGAGCAGGGGAGAGGTGATGCCATGTGATGACATTTTCTCTTTCAGTCCTTGCAGCCAGAGAAAGAAGTTGTCCCAGTCTCTGCAGGGGAGGCCACCTCTTTCCTCCACCTTTCCAAGTGTGGACAGAAGACCAAGCCTCTGATCCCGGAGATGTGCTTTACCTCAAGTGGAGAAAACACAGAGCCCCTTCCTTCAAATTCATATATTGGAGAGGATGGAACCAGTCCCTTGATATCCTGTGCCAAATGCTGCCTGCAGGTTCATGCTAGTGAGTGTCTCCTTCTTCCCCAAGGCCTTTGGGCTGCTGAGAAACAATGTGTGTTGCCTGGATTTGAATTCCCTCAGGGCATGCTTGCTGTACCTGTCACCTTTTTCTTTTCTGCCTGCCTATTCCAGCCCAGCCTGGCAGTCACTCAGCTCAAAAATGCACACAAATATTCTTTCTGCTGTTTTGTTTTGTTGCCTGATTCTCCTCTCTCTCCCAGAGAAGATTCTTCCTCTGCTTGTCTTTCGGTTTGGGCTAATAAAGCAGGAAGCCCAAAGCTGGTGGTGCCCTTTTCTCTTGCTCTCTGCCGAGCAAGGTCGTGGAGTTCTGGTGGGCATCAGAGATTATGGAGCAGCTCCAGAGATGCATTTGATTAGTGTCTGTCTCGCTGCTTGTAGCCATGGCACTGATTACAAACAGCAACATGTGTCTGTCTGGTGCCCTGAGAGCTATGTCTGAAGAAGAGCTGATTAATCCTGCTGCAGTTGTGCCTTCACTGTGGATTGCACAACTTCCAGTTCCCATTTGTGGTGCTGCTGCTGGGAGATGTGAGGAATTCCTGTTCAGCTGTTTGATCTTGGCAGATGGGAAATCTTCTTGCATCAGTTTTGGGGCTCCCCAGTTGAAGAGGGGCAGGGATCTGCTGGAGAGGGTCCAGGGGAGGGCTGGGAGGATGCTGAGGGGACTGCAGCACTGCCTGGGGAGGAGAGGCTGAGGGACCTGGGGCTTCTTAGTCTGGAGAAGAGAAGACTGAGAGGGGAATGGATCAATGTTTATAACTATCTGAGGGCTGGGGGTCAGGAGGTGGGGGTCAGGCTCTGCTCACTTGCTCCCTGGGGATAGGACAAGGAATAATGGCTCTAGGTTGCAGCACAGGAGGTTGCAGCTCAACACAAAGGGCAACTTTTTGACTGGAAAGGTCCCAGAGCACTGGCTCCCAGAGAGGTTGTGGAGTCTCCTCTGGAGCCTTTCCAGGCCTGTCTGGATATGTTCCTGTGTGTTCAGTGGCCAAACTCCCTTTAGGGACAGAGGGACATGGGCAAGGTGGTGTTGATCTGCACTCTCAGACAGCACCTAGAGAAGTGTAGCTTTCTCTTTTGGCTGTGCTCTGCCCTTGAGGCCAGGACAGAAGCTAAATCAAGGCTGCTGTGGTCTCCAGTGTCTTGTTGTTTCCTTGTTGCTGTTTGCACTTCTGGGCTGTGGTATCCCTTTGACTTTGCTGCAGAGAATCCATTTGCTTTTATAGCAGGACTGCAGTGGTGAGGTGGCTTTTGGCTTCTCTGGCAGCCTGCTGTAAAACCAATTGGCAGTCTGCTTGCTCTTGGGAAGTGTCCTCACCCTGCTGTGCTGGGCTATGCCAGTGGCAAGGACGTGGACAGAAGAAAGCTTTTGGGAAGGTTCTCTGAGCTCTAAGGTGTTGGCAAAATTCACCATCAGCATTTCATTGGCCTGTTGGGATCAGCCTTAGGGTGGTGTTCAGTAGGTGCCAGGCTTCTCCTCTCAGCTCCCATTGTCCAGCTCCCTGAAGTCAGAGAGCACAGAAATGACAGCATCCCAAAGTGCCAGGTTGGAGGGGACCCCAAGGACCATCTGCTCCAACCTTTCCACATCATAGCCTAGTTGAAAGGAGCTGGCCCAGCACCTTGGCAAGCCGAGTCTGAAAACTGCTCAGTGCAGAGGACTCCACTGCTTTCCTTGGGGGATGATTCCAGTGTCCAACTGTTCTCATGGTGAGCAGCTTTCTTCTGGAGTCTAATGCTCCTGTGTGAGCTGAGCTGGCTTGGAGGGTCCTGCTCTGGCAGGGAGGTTGGACTGGATGATCTCCTTGGGTCCCTTTCAACCCCTAACATCCTGTGAGCCTGTGATATTCAAAACTCACCTGGGTGAGTTCCTGCATGATCTGCTCTAGGTGATCCTGCTCTGCAGGGGACTTGGACTGGATGATCTTTGGAGGTCCCTTCCAGCCTCTGACTCTCAGTGATTCTGTGACAAGCTGCCCCTTGAGGGGTCCCTTCCAACCTGATGCAATCTGCGATGCTGTTATCAGTTCCCCTTTCAGCTCCTGCCAGGCTTTTAGCCTGGGCACTGCTGCCCATTCCCTGGGGCTGGCTTGCATCTGCCTTCTTGGGTTGCCAGATGATGAAGAGAGATCTCAGATGGGGAAGCAGCTGCAGATCCATAGTATTGACTTTTGCTTGACAGAATGTTTATCTGCTTAAGTGGGTGATTTTTATCAATCAGGTTATTGTGGCAACCTCCCTGCTTTCTGAATAACTCCTTTGCAGTTTAATTCAGTAATTGGAGGCACTCCAGCTGAAATTTGATGTTCCCTTTCAGTTTGGGGTGGCTGGAGGCCACGGGATGAGCTTTGTGTTAGCAAGGATTCTGGCCAGCAATTTGTGAGCCTGTGTAGTTTTCTGCCAGAAGATTTCCTTTTGCAAGCCTGTGGGAAGCCAATTTTTTTTTTTTTTTGTGTGCCTCATCCCTGCCATCCTCCGTGGCAAACCTCAGGCCCTTGCACAAGGTTTGAAAGGCTTTTTTGGTCTTTTTTTTTTTTTCCCCTGCCTTTGTGATGAGTATGATACCACTTTGCTATTTTGGTGCTGCAGAGAGGTGAGGAGGAGGATTTGATGCAGTCCTTGACACGGTCCAAAGTCAGATGTTTCTACAACCAGGAACTGGCATTGGCTTAAAGAGTGTGAAATGTGAGCTGCAGCTCTTTGGTTACCTGCACACTTAGGGGAGTTGTCCTTCCTCTGGAACAAGTTGTGGCTGCTCCCTCTCTGGAGGTGTTCAAGGCCAGGTTGGATGAGGCCTTGAGCGACCTGTTCTAGTAGGAGGTGTCCCTGCCTGTGGTGGATATTAGGAAAAGAACCACCTGGCTGGGGGGGAGAAACCTTCCAGCATTCCAAGGGGTGAGAACCTGGAATGGGTTGCCCAGGAAAGTGATTGGGGCCACATCCCTGGAGGTGTTTGCAGGCAGGCTGGATGAGGCTGTGGGCAGCCTGATCTAGGGTAGGGTGTCCCTGCCCATGGCAGGGGGGTTGCAGCTAGGTGATCCTTGTGGTCTCCTCCAACCTTGACTGATTCTATGATTCTAAATCCTTCTTCCTTTAGGAAGAAGCCCTTTACAGTGAGAGTGGTGAGACACTGACACAGGTTGCCCAGGGAGGTGGTGGAGTCCCCATCTCTGGAGGTGTTCAAGAAAGGTGTGGCCATGGCACTTGGGGCCATGGTTTGGTGGCCATGGTGGAGTTGGGTTGCTGCTTGGACTGGATGACCTCAGAGGGCTTCTCCTACCCAAACAATTCTGTGATTGTATGAAAATTCAATGCTCTGAACTGCTTTGATGTGTGAGTGCACTCCAACAGTGGCAGCATCGCTTCTGAGCCCAGTGCTTGCCTGCAGCATCCAAATCCTGCAAAAGAGCCAAAAATAATGCTGAAGCTTTTCCCTTTGTCCCTTTCCACACCTGCCAGTCCCAAATTCTTCTCAGAGATGACCTCCCCTGAGGCTTTTGTCTGAACATGGACTATTAAGTGCGGTTACCCAAATGCTGTGGCTGCTTCCAGAGGTGTTTCTGCAGGGGCAAGTCCACAGTTGGTCTGTCAGGCAGACCCTGAAGGATCTCCCTTTGTGTTTTCCAGGCTGCTATGGAATCCATCCAGAGCTGGTGAACGAAAGTTGGTCTTGCTCGCGGTGCTCAGCCAATGCGTGGGCAGCAGTAAGTGGTGACTCTTCTGGAGGCTCTTCTGGGTGCTGGTGGGGGTGGTGGGATGAGCACTCTGCCTTGGCAGCTCAGATGTGGTGCAGTCGTTTGCAGGGAGGAGCAGGGTTGGACTGGATGACCTCTGGAGGTTCCTTCCAACCCCTAATGTCCTACGAGAAGGCTGCAGAGGGACTTTGTCTAGAGACAGGCCAAGGGGGAATGGTTTGAAGCTGAGGCAGAGCAGGGTTAGACTGGAGATGAGGAAGAAGTTCTTCAGTATAAGGGTGGTGAGAGTCTGGAATAGGCTCTGCATCAGGAGAGAGGCAGGATCTGACCTTGCCTGTCTCTCCACCCCACAAGTGCTGACAGACCTTCCACAGCAGTCCCATGCCACAACACAACAGTTCAGAGCCTGCAGAGATCTCCAAGAACTTCCACTTCTAAAGACAAGGCTGAATCCAGACAGCAAATATAAACAGAGGGAGGTTAGAATGGGTCTTAGGAAGAAGTTCTTCAGTAGGAGGGTGGTGAGACTCTGGAACAGGCTGTCCAGGGAGGCTGTGGATGCCTCCTCCCCGGGGGTGTTCAAGGCCATGAGCAGCCAAGCCTAGTTGAGAGGTGTCCCTGCCCATGGTGGGGAGGTTGCAGGAGATGATCTCTGAGGTCCCTTCCAACTGAAGCCATTCTTGGAGTCTATGAAGGCAGCCTAGCAGAGCTCTCTGGCCCAGTTCTGAAGGTGTTTTGTTCCTACAGGAATGCTGCCTGTGCAATCTCAGGGGAGGAGCTCTTCAGATGACCACAGATGGGCGGTGAGTGATGGCCTTTGGCATTTTCCTTCCTTCCATGCTCCATCTAATCTTCCACTGATGTGAATTTGGTCTTAGTGCTGGTAGAAGCTGGTTTGGGTGTTACTGAGGATGTGGCAGGATGAGCTTGTGTAACTGACACACTGAAACAGGTTGCCCAGGAAGGTGGTGGAAGCCCCGTTCTAAACCATTCTATGATCCTGTGAACTGTGCTTTCACACACTCTGCACCAGGCTTCCCATGAGCAGAGGTAAGGTGGCTCTGAACACTTGTTGAACTTGGCTGTTTCTCAAAGCAGAGTCTTTGCAGAGGATGTTTAGCAGCATGCAAGATCAGGTGCCAGAAGAAGGTTGATCTCTGTTGTTCCAGAGACATTTACTTCGTGCAGCCCTGATTAACAACCAGGCTGCCAACCACCATAAATCCACTTTGGTACTGAGGGAGTCAGAGAAATGTTAACTGCCCTCCCGAGTGTTTAATTCAAAAGAGGGCAGGCTCTGATTTGTCTCTTCCCTTTTCCTCCCCAGGTGGGTCCATGTAATCTGTGCTATTGCTGTCCCTGAGGCTCGTTTTCTCAGCGTCATAGAGCGTCATCCTGTGGACATCAGTGCTATTCCAGAGCAGAGATGGAGACTGGTGGGTGGCTTTTACCTCTAGAGAGGGAGAAAACCTTGTGAACGTGTGAGCAAGAGCCAAAAGAAACAAAAACAAAAAAAAAAAAAAAAAAAAAAAAAAAAAAAAGGGAGAGAGAAAGAAAGAAAAAAGGCTTTAGACAGAAAAACTTGGTGTGGGATCGTGAAGTCGATGGGAGGTGATGTTCTCACTCTGCTTGCTGACAAATGCAGCAGGGAGCTGTGTTGTTTGGATGCCTTCTGAGCTGCTGCCTCAGCTTTTGACAGGCAAACGAGTTGTGGTTACCAGATCTGCCTTTCCTCTCTCACCCCGGGCAGAAAGAGTCCTCACTCCTAGACCTTAGCCACCTCCCAGCCAGGCCTGGACCACCCAAAAACTTTATCAGCAGTGCGAAAAGAGCTGTGGCAGCCCCAGAGAAGCTGACACGTTGCTGACTCACTCATCTGCAGTTTGCCTCATCTTTCTCCACAACTCTTCTCTTTCTTTGCCAACGAAATCCTCTTGCAGGAGTCAAACATCTCTCTCTGAGCACCGACTGCCAAGGTGAGGCAGCAAAAGAATTTCCCCCCAAGTCCGGCTTACGACTTGTTAGTTGCGTGGCCTCCTCTGAGGGCTTAGTAATGGATGATTCATTAGCTGGGAGCAATTAATCTTAATGTTAGCTAATGCCCCATCACGGCGGCGTTGTTATTGCGGAATAAATTGTGCCTTAGCTGCTTTTTTTTTGGTGCAGGAGTCAGGCGGGTGACAGCGGGGAGCGCGGTACCGGGGAGGAAGGTGATGCAGCAGCGCTGATGGATTTGTTAACTGCTCAGCTCTTTAGCGCGGGGGGCCCGGCGGAGGGAGCAGCAAAGAGCAGCTCTTCCCCTCTGCCTTTCCAGAGCTATTCCTCTGTTGTGCAAATGGCTTTGGTACACAAATGTGAACGTAAGAAGCATTCATTATTCAGGCGGAGTGATGGAGCAGTGTTGATGCCAGTGTGATAAATCTTGCAGCCCCCGGTTCTTTTATGGATCATCTGACATTTCCAGCATGCATCCTCTTCATTACCAGCACTTGTAACGATGGACTGAAAAATCCTTTTACACAAGGCTCGCTTGTATTGCTTAATGGAGCCTCACCAGGCAACGGGGGCTTAATTCTTTAACTCTTCTGTGGCTGCTTTACTGCTCTGTAGAGCCAGGGAGGTATTAACCTTGCCTGGGAGCTCTGCGGCTTCGCTCTGCTCCGCAGCATTGGCTCTGCCTTCCCAAGCCTCTGCACAGACCTGCACCTGTCTGTGCTGAATTCAAGCTTCATAGTCTCGTGGGTTTCCTCAGTGCTGTGTTCCACCTGCAGCTTGTTTCCTTCAGAGCTCAGGAAAGGTAGAGGATTTTTCTGTGCAGTGCCTTGACTCACCCAGTCTAAAGCTGTGCTCCGCAGGCATCAGTTCCTGTGCTGAAGTCTCCCAAGAGCCTGGCTTGTAGCTCAGTGCTTCTCAAAGCCTGGCTGTAAGGATTTCACAGAGTCCCAGCATAGTGGGGTTGGAAAGGACCTCTGGAGATCATCCAGCCCAACTCCTCCTGCTAAAGCAGGAGCACCCACAGCAGCTTGCCCAGCATCACAGTGGGCAGGTGTGAGGGTGCTGGAGCCCTGGAGCAGGCTGCTCAGAGAGGTTGTGGATGCTCTTAGAAGCATAGAATGGTTTAGGTTGGAAGGGACCTCAAAGCTCAGCCAGTTCCAACCCCCCCACCATAGGCAGGGACACCTCCCACTAGAACAGGTCACTCAAGGCCTCTTCCCTGGAGGTGTTCAAGGCCAGCTTGGATGAGACCTTGAGGGAGGTGTCCTTGCCCATGCTGAGGGGGTTGGAACTGGATGATCTTGAAGGTCCTTCCCAACCCAACCCATTCCATGAACCTCTGAATCTATTTTTGCATTTGATTGTTTATTTTTTTTTAATAAGTTTTGCTGGGTTTAAGTTACCATGAGAGGTAACTGAGGTGGTGGGGAGCTGCAGTGATGTTTCAGAGCTGTGCTTGGAGCATGCAGCAGACCTCCCCTTCCCAGCAGGGGCTCCTCAAGTCCCCCCTGTGGGGCTTGGTTGGCCTCTGGCAGTGCCCTGAGGGATGGGTTGGTAGGGGCCTGCCTGCGTCAATTATTTACGAGGTGGAAATGTGGAATAATTAGCTGTCACTCCTCACTGGAGCAAATGAATTGCAGTGTTCATCATGCAGCAGACAGCCCATTCCTTACTCTCAGCTCTGACCTGACTCTCCAGTGTGCAGTTATTTTGAAGGTGGTGGGGTTTTTTTGCCCCCCCGCCTCCCACCTCTCTCTCTTTTAGACCTTCTCTCTTCCTGCTGCTCTCTCCTCCCACAGCAAATGGCTTTAAATGTCTACAGAACCACTGAATTGTTTGGGTGGGAAAAGGGCTTTAAGATCATCCAGCCCAACCATTATCCAGCTCTACCAAGTTTGCTTCCAAAGTCTGTCCCTTCAGCACCACATCCTTGATGGGTTGGAAAAGGGCTTCAAGATCATCCAGCCCAGCCATTATCCAGCTCTACCAGGTCTGCTTCCAAAGTCTGTCCCTTCAGCACTGCATCCCTGCATGGGTTGGAAAAGGTCTTTAAGATCATCTAATCCAAGCATTATCCAGCTCTACCAGGTCTGCTGCTAAACTATGTCCCTTTAGCACCACATCTCTACATGGGTTGAAAAAGATCTTTAAGATCATCCAGCCCAACCATTATCCAGCTCTACCAGGTTTGCTGCTAAACTATGTCCCTAAACTATGTAGTAGAGGGCTAGGAGGATGCTGAGGGGACTGGAGGGCATGACTTATGAGGACAGGCTGAGGGACCTGAGACTTTTTAGTCTGGAAAAGAGAAGACTTAAAGAGGATTTAATAAATGTCTATAAATATCTGAGGGCTGGTCAAGAGGAGGGGGACAGGCTCTGCTCACTTGCTCCCTGCCATAGGCCAAGGAGCAATGGATGGAAGCTGCAGCACAGGAGGCTGCAGCTCAACACGAGAGTCAACTTCTTGCCTGTGTGGGTCCCAGAGCAGTGGCACAGGCTGCCCAGAGAGGTTGTGGAGTCTCCTTCTCTGGAGCCTTTCCATGCCTGTGTGGATGTGTTCCTCTGTGATCTGTGCTAGATGGTCCTGGCCTGGCAGGGATGGTTGAACTCAATGATGTCCTTTGGTCCCTTCCATCTCCTAGCCTCCTGTGGTCTCTTCAGCACCACATCTCTGCACGGGTTGGAAAAGGTCTTTAAGATCCTCCAGCCCAACCATTATCCACTGTGCTAATCCTCCTGCCTTGGAGGGAGCCTCTTGGCATCCATGGAGGCAGATTCCCGATAGGGGAGGGTTAATGCTCCCGGGAGAGGCCGTATTGAGCACTCTGGCTATCAGCTCTTGTCCCTGCCGGTGGGAGAATTGGGTATTGACAGCTGAATAATGAGAGCTCATTGCCACCGCCTGGCTCTGGGGGCCGTCTGCCTGCGGCGCTCCTCGCTGCGCCCCTTATCAGCCTCCTGAACATGGGTTAGAGAGTGATAAAGGCCTGGCTGATTAAATACTGCAAACCCACAGCCTGGCAGCGCCGAGCTCCAGCTTTGAATTTCCTGCCTTTTGTTAGCTCCGGTGAAAAAGGCCAAATTAATCTTGGGTGTAAACAGGCTGACTGCAGACACCCGCGGGAAGGGGATCCTGGGTCATGGAGCTGTGGGGCAGAGCTTGGGCAGGGAGGGCATTCTGCCCCTCTCCTCCTCTCCCTCTCTTCCTCTCCCTCTCCCTCTCTTCCTCTCCCTCTCCCTCCTCTTCTCCTCTCCCTCCTCTTCTCCTCTCCCTCCTCTTCTCCTCTCCCTCCTCTTCTCCTCTCCCTCCTCTTCTCCTCTCCCTCCTCTTCTCCTCTCCCTCCTCTTCTCCTCTCCCTCCTCTTCTCCTCTCCCTCCTCTTCTCCTCTCCCTCCTCTTCTCCTCTCCCTCCTCTTCTCCTCTCCCTCCTCTTCTCCTCTCCCTCCTCTTCTCCTCTCCCTCCTCTTCTCCTCTCCCTCCTCTTCTCCTCTCCCTCCTCTTCTNTCCTCTCCTCCTCTCCCACTCCTCCTCTCCCTCTCCTTCTCCTGGGTGACCCTGCCTTGGCAGGGGGAGTTGGACTGGATCATCTCCAGAGGTTCCTTCCAACCCCTACCATTCTGTGATTCCATGACACATGCACTAAAAATGACTTTCCTCTGTTCCTCCTCCTCCTGTGTGGAGATGATTTCTTTCCAATAAATAAATGCCACGGCTCTCCAGTCAGATTCATGGGCATGCCATACCTCTCAGGATTTCATTTTTAGGAGCTCTTCATCCTAACGAGTCGAATGCACCTTCAGCTCACCTGGGCAATATTAATTTTTGTCTGATTTGCCTTGCCCAAGCCTCAGCTAAGGTAGAAAGCTGCCATCAATCAGTGACAGATTCTCTAGGCTCAGAGTGTGAGGAGCTGAGAATGGCATTGCCTGGTGAGGACCTGGGGCTGCTTAGTCTGGAGAAGACTGAGGGGATTGAATCAATGTTCATCAATATCTGAGGGCTGGAGGTCAGGGCCGGGGTGGGACAGGCTCTGTTCACAAGGAGCAATGGATGGAAGCTGCAGCACAGGAGGTTGCAGCTCAAGGGGCAACTTCTTGCCTGTGTGAGTCCCAGAGCACTGACACAGGCTGCCCAGAGAGGTTGTGGAGTCTCCTTGTCTGGAACCTCTCAAGGCCTGTGTGGATGTGTTGCTGTGTGAGCTGAGCTAGATTGGATGGTCCTGCTCTGGCAGGTGGGGTTTGACTTGATGATCTCCTTGGGTCCCTTCCAACCCCTGACATCCTGTGATCTGTAATGATCACCAAACACCCCCAAATCTCTTTCTTCAGGGCTGCTCTGCACCCAGCCTGGATCTAGCTTGGGCTTGGTCCAATCCAGCTGCAGGACTTTGCTGCATCTGCTTGGCCAGTGACAGCCAGCAGTGGCTGCCAAGTCTGCAGTGCCACGAGCTGAGGGTTTTTAGCTTTGAAGAAGCTGTGGATTTCCTTTTCAAGCAGTCACAGACATTAAGTTGATTACCTGTCCCCCCGAAGTGCTGGCTGATTAGATTAGCCTAATAAGTGGATTTGTTTTTTGCACAAAATGAGGTTTAAAAAAACAACAAAAAAAAAAGATTTCATACCTTTTATTTTTTCTTCTTTCCCCCTGTTGTTGTTGTCCTTGTTCCCCCTGTAATTCTGGTGTTTGGTACAAGGGTTTTATTCCTTCTGTTTGCACACAACAGAGGCTGAGTTAACTGCAGGAGCTAATCTGACACGGGGAGCAACAAAACCTCTTCAGATGATCTCTGCCTGTGTGCACAAAATAAGCACCCAGAAGCTTTGTCCTATCGTCCATAGCATCACAGAATGGTTTAGGTTGGAAGGGACCTTCAAGATCAGCCAGTTCCAACCCCCTCCCCATGGGCAGGGACACCTCCCGCCAGCCCAGGTTTCTCAGGGCCTCATCCAACCTGCCCTTGAACACCAAGAGTGTGTCCAGCAGATCCAGAGAGGTTCTCCTCTCCCTCTACTCTGCCCTGGGGAGACCTCATCTTGAGTACTGCCTTCAGTTTTGGGCTCCACAGTTGAACAGGGACAAGGATCTGCTGGAGAGAGTCTGCTAGGAGAATGCTGAGGGGACTGGAGGGCATGACATGAGGAGAGGCTGAGGGACCTGGGACTTTTTAGTCTGGAAAAGAGAAGACTTAGAGGGGATTTGATAAATGTCTATAAATATTTGAGGGCTGGTCAAGAGGGTGGGGACAGGCTCAGGGGAGCAGAGCAGGGCTCTGCTCACTGCTCCCTGGGATGGGCCGAGGGGCAATGGATGGAAGCTGCAGCACAGGAGGTTGCAGCTCAATACCAGGGGCAACTTCTTGACTGGAAGGGTCCCAGAGCACTGGCACAGGCTGCCCAGAGAGGTTGTGGAGTGTCCTTGTGTGGAGCCTTTGCATGTGATTTGTGCTAGATTGGAAGGTCCTGCTCTGGCAGGGGGGTTGGACTGGATCTCCTTGGGTCCCTTCCAACCCCTAACATCCTGTGATCTCCAGGAAGGAGGCATCCACAGCCTTCCTGGGCAACATCTTCCTGTGTGATCCAACCCTCACCCTAAACAATTTCCTCCTACTCTCCAGGCTAAATCTCCCCTCCTCAAGCTTCAACCCATTCCCTCATGCCCTTGTAAAAAGTCCCTCCCTGGCTTTCCTGTAGCCCACTTCAGGGTGGGACCGGAGTAGATGATCTTCAGATGTCCCTTCCAACTTTCCCCCTGCTGGGATTCTCTGTGGCACTGAAGCTGCTGCTGCCTAACCCTGCCCCTCTGTCTCTTGTCAGAAATGTGTCTACTGTCGGAAGAGGATGAAGAAGGTGTCTGGGGCCTGCATCCAATGCTCCTATGAGCACTGCTCCACCTCCTTCCACGTCACCTGCGCGCACGCGGCCGGCGTGCCCATGGAGCCTGACGACTGGCCATATGTGGTGTCCATCACCTGCTTCAAACACAAAGCAGCTAACCAGAACGTATGTGCCTCCCCTTGGCTTGGCTCTGGGGTTGGGGTTGGGCTGGGTGACCCCCAGAGCCTTGCCTGCACTCTCTGAATTTGGAGAATCGAGGAATGCCTTGGGTTGGAAGGGACCCTCGAAGGGCGTCTTGCCCAACCCCCTTGCAGGCAGCAGGGACACCTCCAACTAGGGCAGGTTGCTCAAGGCCACGACAAGTTTGGCCTTGAATGTCCCCAGGGGTGGGGCCTCCACCACATCACTGTGTAACCTGGTCCAGATTTCACCACCTTCATAATGGAGAACTTCCTCGTGATGTCCAACCTAACTCTGCCCTGCTCCCGTTCCCAACCATTGCCCTCAACCTATCCCCACAGGCCCTTTTAAACAGCACCTCCACAGCCTTCCTGTAGCTTGCCTTCAGATACTGAAATGCAGCTCTAAGATCTCCCTGGAGACTGAACAACCCCAACCCTCAGCCTGTCCTCACAGGAGAGCTGCTCCAGCTCTCGGATTCCTCCCCCAGCAGCAGCAGGACATTACCCCGCAGGCTGCTGCTGTGCAGCACCTTGCCCTGACCAGAGGATGGGATGATCCCTGCCACCTTGCACTGGGTGGTGAGGGTTGGTTTCTCTTGCCTCACCTCTCCTGGTGCCCTCTTCTCTCTCCCCCAGATGCCCTTTCGCCGGGAGGTGGCCCTTGGCCAGACTGTGATCACCAAGAACCGCAATGGGCTCTACTACAGGTGTAAAGTGATTGGCACAACAACACAGACCTTCTATGAAGTCAACTTTGATGATGGTTCATACAGTGACAACGTTTACCCAGAAAGCATCATTGTAAGCAGCTCTCTCTGAAGATTTGCTGGGGAGGGACCTTCGACAAGGGCTTGGGATGCTAGGATGAGAGGCAGTGGATTTGAGCTGGAAGAGGAGAGATTGAGACTGGAGATGAGGAACAAATTTTTGCCAGTGAGGGTGGGGAGACACTGGCACAGGTTGCCAAGGGAGGTTGTGGATGTCCCCTCCCTGGAGCTGTTTGAGGCCAGGTTGAGCTCAGGAGGCCTTGAGCAGCCTGAGCTGGTGGGAGGTGTCCCTGCCCATGGCAGGGAGTTGGAACTGGATGATCTTGAAGGTCCCTTCCAACCCAAAGCAGTCTGTGTATCTGTCAGTCTGTGAGTGCTGCTAGCAGCAGCAGGTGCAGATCACAGGCTCACAGGATGTCAGGGGTTGGAAGGGACCCAAAGAGCTCATCAAATCCAACCCCCCTGCCACAGCAGGATCATCCAATCTAGCTCAGGGCACACAGGAACACATCCAGACAGGCCTTGAAAGTCTCAAGAGAAGGAGACTTTCTCTCTAATCTCTCAGTGGCTAATGGCTTGGTTTGAGATGAGTGCCAATTAAATGAGGAGTGCAGAGACTTCCTTACAGTGCTGGGCAGCAGCTTCCTTGAGCAGTGATTTCAGCACCCCTCTTCAGCTAGCCCTTGAGCTCTGCAGGTGCTGCCTGGCTGACCTCTTTCACTCTGTGTCTTCAGAGCAGAGACTGCATCCAGATGGGGCCCCCTTCAGAAGGTGAGGTGGTTCAGCTGCAGTGGACAGATGGAATCGTCTACCAGGCCAAGTTTATTGCAGCCCAGATCAGTCAGATCTATCAGGTGAGGATGGAAGTGTGCCCATGGGCTGCTGAGGGAAGGGACAATTTACCTTCTGGAGAGACTGCTGCTGGGAGAAGGTTAAAGCAGGAGCAGGGGAAAGCTCTGCTGGGGTAGGGTGTGGGTGTGTGGACAGACATTTATCTGGGTTGACTGTCTTCCTGCAAAGAGAGGCTGAGAGAGTTGGGGTTGTTCATCCTGCAGAAGAGAAGCCCCCAGGGAGACCTTAGAGCTGCACTCTGGGTGTGCTTCTACTGTGGGTCTAACTCATAGCAGTAATTTGGAACTTAGCTAAACGAGGTCCAGCTGCACTCTGATAGGTGCCAGTGCCCTCAGCTGCAAGTCCTGCCTCTGCTCCAAGCCAAGCTCATGCAGTTGATGTGGCAGAGATCTGCTTGTGCCCTGGCTGTTGAACATCATCATTCATCTTCCCTTCTGACTCTGTTATGCTAACAGCACTCTGAAAAACCAGGGAGTGATGGGACTGGTGGCATCTGAGAGCAGCTCAGCGCGGCTCAGCAGAGCTGAGTCCAGTTCCTGCTCTCCCACCTGCGTGGTTGCTCCAGCTGATGTGTGCTGCTCAGTCAAGGGACCTCAGCAGCATCCTGGAGCTTGCCCATCTGAGGGGCTGCAGTGCAGGAGGAGTTCACAGAATGGTTGGGGTTGGAAGTGACCCCTGGAGAGCATTGAGTCTAACACCCCTGCCACAGCAGGGTCACCCAGAGCAGGCTGCACAGGATGGCACCCAGCTGGGTTTTGAGTGATTCCAGAGTTGGAGACTCCTTTCCTCTCTGGGCTGCCTGCTTCAGGCCTCCAGCACCCCTAAGTTGAAGAAGTACCTCCTCGTGTTTAAAGCTGCACAAGATAGCATCCAGGTGGGTTTTGAGTGATTCCAGNGCAGGCTGCACAGGATGGCACCCAGCTGGGTTTTGAGTGATTCCAGAGTTGGAGACTCCTTTCCTCTCTGGGCTGCCTGCTTCAGGCCTCCAGCACCCCTAAGTTGAAGAAGTACTTCCTCGTGTTTAAAGCTGCACAAGATAGCATCCAGGTGGGTTTTGAGTGATTCCAGAGTTGGAGACTCCTTCCCTCTCTGGGCTGTCCTGCTTCATGGCTCCAGCACCCTTAAGTGGAAGAAGATCCAGTTTGTGCCCATTACCCCTTGTCCTGTCACCGGGCACCACTGAAACAAGCTTGTTCCCATCCTCCTGCCACCCACCCTTGGAGTATTGATCAGCACTGAGGAGCTCTCCCCTCAATAACCTCCAGGCTAAAAATCCCCCAAGCCCCTCAGCTTCATCAGAGTTCACAGCATGGATCCTTTCTTGCAGAACCTGCCCAGTCTGAACCCAGCCCCTGCCCCCCATTAAACCCTGCTCTGTCTCCTCCTACCTGAGCCAGAGCAGCTCCATAAGCCTGGAGCAAAGGCAAGGAGATTCTCTTCCAGGCTTTTAATAGTTTTTGCATTTTTATGGGCACGTTGCCACGAATAAACATTCCTGTAACACCTGCTGCATAATTCAAGAGATAATCAGTGCTTAACACACCAAAAAAAA
>VWZI01001803.1:33744-69086 GCA_013396835.1 Psilopogon haemacephalus | reverse complement strand
AAAAAAAAAAAGAAAAAAAAACCCAAACAAACAAACAAAAAAACCCAAACAAAACAAATAAGGTAATGTCACTTGGTACAGTTACATTGAGACTTTAAAGAAAGCCACTCACAGGATCTGCCCCTGGCTGCACCTTGCCTTGGTCTTCCCCAGTGATTCAGGCAGCTAAGGCATGGTCCTAACTGTGCCCAGGAGCTTGGTGGGGCATGGAACTGGCCCAATTCCTGAGGGGCATGGTCCTAGCTGTGCCCATGAGCTTGGTGTGATGTGGATCTGAGCCAGTCCTGAGGACATGGTCCTAGCTGTGCCCATGAGCTTGGTGTGATGTGGATCTGAGCCAGTCCTGAGGACATGGTCCTAGCTGTGCCCATGAGCTTGGTGTGATGTGGATCTGAGCCAGTCCTGAGGGGCTCTGCCTCTCTGTGTTGCTCCCAGAGAGCTGCTCTGCTCTGCTCTGCTCTGCTCAGGCAGGGATTTGGCAGCAAGAAGCAGCTGGAAATAAGAATTTCTGCTGGGTGCTTCTCAGGCTCCTTCCAGAGGCTGCTGGCCCTGCGTGGTAGGAAGTGGCAGGAGGTGGAGGGGCTGCTGGCAGCAGCAGTGGGGTCGTGTGGATGTGCAAAGAGAATGGGAAAGAGTTGTCCCAGCACTGCACAGCTTCTAATGCCTTTGGGGTAGGGGGGGACAGACAGAACCAGCAAACCCAGCCCAGGGGAGCTACCACCACCTCCACCTGACCCACTACTGTGTGAGGGGAAGGGGAGACCACAGCACACAGCCAGGCTGGGGTCTGGGTCCCTCTCTATCTTTCTTTCTTTCTCTCACTCTCATTTTAAATATCCTAAAAAATAAATGTTGGAATTAGAAGAAATGAGGAATGTTCCAAGTATTCAAAAGGTGAAGCTATAAAACCTCTGGTGTGGGCAGGGGCATTCTGTGACTGCTGTTTGCAAGGTGCCTGTGAGCCCAGACTCATCCCCACTGGTGCTACTGAGGTTCTTAAGACTCCAGCTAGAAGATCTCCTGACCCCTAAAGTTTGCCTAAGTGTCGAGATTGGTTTAGTTCCTTTCCTCACCTCGTCCAGGACAGCTCCAGGTCTGCAAGTGACTTCCTTTAAAGACTGCCAACTAGATTAGTAAATAAACTGAACTCTAATGATGTAACCAAAGTTGGTTTCCTTCCCTTCTCCAGCTTCTCACAAGGTGGGTTTTAGCTTTTGGATCTGGTTCATGATGTCCATAGGTCCTCCACAGCGAACACCACTTGAGGTAACAAGAGCAGTTCACCACTTAAAGCAGTCCCTCAGCCATCTCCTGAGCTGCCTCTTCACGGTCCAGGTTACAAGATGGAGTTCCTGAAGGGGTGTTCCTTTCAATCCTTCCCCTCCCCTGCTCCCCCAAAGCATTGTCCAGATGAAAAGGTTCTTCTTCTGAGTCAGTTTTGTAAGTTCAAGCGCTCCTCCTGGGTCAGAAGAGGCCTTCCAGGACTGAAGTGGTTGGTAGAGTCTGCACAAGGGATGGCTTTTTATGTTGCATAGTGATCAAAACTTCCCAGATACTCCAGAGCTGCCTGGTAACAGAACTGATACTCGTCCTGTGGGCAAAGAGAAACAGTTCAGAGGTGGAGACAGCTCCTGGAGATCCCTGCCCTGCTCCTCAGCCAGCACAGCACCTGGGCAGGAACCACAGGCTGGCTCTGAATCCCCCCCCCCCAAAAGCTGTGAACTACTGAGAAAGGAAATCTTTCAGCCTTGGTGGAGTTAGAGAATGGTTGGGACTTGATGATCTTAAAGAGTCTTCTCCAACCCCAACAATTCCACAGTTCTACTCTTGGTTCATCTGGTAGGTGCCAGCCAGGGTCAGCGATTCATAGGATGAGTTGGGTTGGAAGGGACCTTCAAGATCATCCATTCCCAACCCCCTGCCATGGGCAGGGACACCTCCCACCAACCCAGAATGCTCAGGGCCTCATCCAGCCTGGCCTTGAACACCTCCAGGGAAGAGGCATCCAGAGCCTCCCTGGGCAACTTGTGCCAGGGTCTCCCCACCCCTCACTCTGAAGAATTTCTTCCTGATCTCCATCTTAAATCTTCCTCATCTCAAGCTTTAATCCCTTCCCTCTTGTCCTCATTGAAAGTCCCTTCTCAGCTTTCTTGTAGATCCCTTTCAGGTACTGGAGCAACAGGAGCTTCTTTCTCCTCTCCCAGCTCAAAGCCATTGTCCCTCATCCTGTCACTCCCAGCCCTTCTCTAAAGTCCCTCCCCAGCTCTCCTGAAGCCCCTTCAGGTGACAGCCTGGCAGAGGCAGCGTTCCCCAGCCCTCCTCACCTCTGTTTGCACCATGGCAGGTCGTTGTGTTCGCAGCATCTTTACTGTCTGGAAGATGTCCACCACCCCCTCGTAGCGCATCCTCTCCAGGACGATGCTGAGCGTGATGAACACTCCGGTCCTGCCCACGCCAGCACTGCAGGGACGGCAGACAACAAGAGAGCTGCAGCTTACAGCCCTCAAACGCCAGGTGACAACCTTCAAAAGCTTCTCTAAACGAGGTGATAATGTGGCTGAGCACCTCCTCACCCACAGAGAATCGGACAGTGTTAGGGGGTGGAAAGGAACCGCCGGAGGTCATCCAGTCCAACCCTCTCTGCCACAGCAGAAATGAAATGCTTTGGAAGCAGGAAGAAATGCATGGTAGGGAGGGTGGGGAGACACTGGCACAGGCTGCCCAGAGAGGCTGTGGATGCCTCCTCCCTGAAGGTGTTCAAGGCCAGGCTGGATGAGGCCTTGAGCAGCCTGAGCTAGTGAGAGGTGTTGCTGCCCCTGGCAGTGGGGTTGGAACTGGATGATCTGGAAGGTCCTTTCCAACCCAGCCCAGTCCATGGTTCTCTGAAACACAACCCAGCAGCGTCAGAGGTGCAGAGCTGGGCTAGGACTGGTAAAGGAAAAAAGCCAAAACTCCTCATTCTGCAGGTCAAGCAGTGCTGCTGTGGTTCCCACCCCCTTCACTGCAGCAGGTCCAAACTTCTCCCCAGACTAGAAAGGCTCAAAGTCCCTGTGGGCAATGCCCAGTATGAAGGGAGATGAATTTTATTGGCAGATTCAACAGTGTTTGGCACACATCCCCCAACTCCAGCTACCCCCCAAGAAATCTGCCTGCAAAGATGGGGGTGGGAGAGGAAGGAGACAGCTGCAGGGTTTGAATCCCTGCTGCTCTTGTCCATCCTCAGCTGAATTGGATGTTTCCATTTTGCCTACCTGCAGTGGACAGAGATGGGACCGTCCTGGCCAAACTGTTCCTTGGTCTTATGCACTTGTCCAATGAAGTCAATAAAACCTTCTCCTGATTTTGGCACTCCTTGTTCTGGCCAGTCAGTGAACTGGAACTGACGCACAGTTCTTGACTGCCCATCCTGGGGGAGACAAGAGCAAGATGTGAGCCAGCCTCTGGGTTGTGTTGCTGAATACAAAAGGCACCAAAAAAAGTCTCCTTTTACTATTTTTTCCCCTGCTAGTTGATGAAGGAGCACAAGAAGCAGCCCCAGCTTTGGGTGAGAGTAGAAATAGTTGCTGTAGGTAAGGGCAAAGGTGCTCGTGGTGCAGCTGCCCTGTCTGGAGCTGGCTTCTCAGGGCAGCTCTGTGCTCCTGGCAGGTGAGCTGAGAGCCCTGAGCACTGGGAAGCCTGCACAGATGGAACCTTCAGTACAGGGACAGTCAAGGTGAGGTTCTGGCCTCTCTATCAATCTTGAGAGAGAGTTGCTGTGGTGTCAGGATTAGAGCTGACAGGAAGATAAATCTTGTTCCACCGGGACTGATGAGGCCTCCTCCTCCTCAGCCTTGCAAATAGAATCATCAGGTTGGACATTGCTGGCAGCCACAAAAGCAGGAGGCTCTGCCTGGGGAGCAAGGGTTACACATCTCAAGAAGGCACTGAGATGTTCCTTCAGAGGAGAAACCTGACACTGACCCTGAGATTGCCTGAGTGTCCCTTTGAGTCAGGGTGGCTCCTCTTAAAGCCATTTGCTGCAGGGTACAGAGTCCCCCTTGCAGGGCTGGGGATTTATCAGCTGCTGGGGAGATGTTGATGTTCTGCTCTCATCTCAGAGAAGCTGCAAGTAACCCCCAGAGCTGTGTCTGTGTCTAGCAGTGACTCCCTGCTGTGGTCAGTCTGCAGCTTTGAAAACTACTCTCACTTTGTTAAGATCTCTCCCAGGACAGTCTGGGTCGGGTGGTGAAGTCCTCACAGCTGGGCTCTCCTCCACTGCTGTTATCCCCAGGCTGGCACAGTGCTGGCACCTTCTTTGCTGTAAGCTACCTCCCCTGCTGCGTGGCTTTGACCCCCTCCAGCTCCAGCTAAACCCTTCACAGGGAGGTTGACTCCCTCCAGCTCCAGCTAAACCCCTCACAAGGGGTTCGATCTCCTCCTGTTGAACCCCTCACAGGGGATTTAACCCTCTTCAGCCCTAGCTGAACCCCTCACAGGGGGTCTAAGCCCCTCTCTCCCCAGCTAAACCTCTCACAGGGGATTTAAGCCCCTCCCTCCCCAGCTGAACCTCTCCCAGGGGGTTTAACCCCTCCCAGAGGCTTTGACTCCCCTCCAGCCCCAGCTGACCCCCTGCCAGGGGGTTTAACCCCCCTCCTCCACCCCAGCTGAAGCCCTGCAGGCTGAGGCTGCTGCTGTGCATCACCTACCCTGGCGTCGGTGACCTTGAACTCCCGCAGGATGTACTGGGGCATGTTGTACTCCGCCATGGGATCCACCACGAAGTACTGGTAGCGTGCGGAGCGCTCCGCTGGCCAGTACTGATGGCACTTCTCCTGCCAAGGGGACACAAAGGTCACTGCCAGCCCTCCTGCTGTTGCTGCTGCTGCTCCCCTCCCTGCTGCTCCCTGGCAGGCACTCACCCGCCCCATCTCGCGCAGCTTGGTCAGCATCACCACGATGGTGGAGTTGTTCTCCCACAGCATCCTCCAGAAGTCCTCCGTGGTCTCTGCCAGCGGCCCCTGCGTGGCGATGTAGGCCTTCTGCTGCCTGCCAGAGAGCCCAGGGAGAGGGTCAAGGGGAGGGCCTCGGGCAGCAGCTTTGAGATGCACCAACAGATCACTGTGGTAGAGCTGAGCCCATGCCCTGGGTCTTTTCTGCCCCTGTACTTAGCACTGGTCACACCACACCTTGAGTCCTGTGTCTAGTTCTGGGCCCCTCAATTTAAGAAAGATGTTGAGGTGTTGGAAGGTGTCCAGAGAAGGCTGGGGAGGATCCTGGAGCACAGCCCTGGGAGGAGAGGCTGAGGGAGCTGGGGGTGTACAGCCTGGAGAAGAGGCTCAGGACAGACCTCATTGCTGTTTACAACTACCTGAAGGGAGGTTGTAGCCAGGTGGGGTTGGGCACTTCTGCCAGGCACCCAGGGACAGAACAAGAGGACACAGCCTCAAGCTGTGCCAGGGCAGGTTCAGGCTGGATGTTAGGCAGAAGTTCTTGCCAGCAAGAGTGATTGGCATTGGAATGGGCTGCCCAGGGAGATGGTGGAGTCCCCATTCTCCTGGAGGTGCATAAAAGGAAGCTGGATGAGGCACTTGGTGCCATGGCTTAGTTAATTAAAAGGATCAGGTGCTAGGTTGGACTCTGATCCTGGAGGTCTTTTCCAGCTTGCTTAACTCTGTGATTCTCTGCCCTCAGAGGCAGGCAGGGAGCTGCTGGCTGGCAGGAGGGCAGTGCTCAGTGCTCACCTGCAGCTGGCAGGAGGGCAGTGCTCAGTGCTCACCTGCAGCTGGCAGCAGGAGGGCAGTGCTCGGTGCTCACCTGCAGCTGGCAGCAGCAGGGCAGTGCTCGGTGCTCACCTGCAGCTGGCAGCAGCAGGGCAGTGCTCGGTGCTCACCTGCAGCTGGCAGCAGCAGGGCAGTGCTCGGTGCTCACCTGCAGCTGGCAGCAGCAGGGCAGTGCTCACCTGTAGCCGTCGATGAAGCTGGCGTTGATGTAGTCGGAGCCCTCCACGCCGCGGATGGGCTGCAGGCAGACCCTGGTGGTCTCGTAGGGCATGATGTTGACCAGGCGGTTCTTGAACTTGTTGCAGGGCAGGTTGGCGCTGATGAACCTGGAGGTGTGGGCTTTGGAGTTGGCCAAGCGCTGAGGGCAGAAGCAGAGGGCACAACCAGCTGCTCACCTGGGGGTTTGCTTAGCCTGAGCCTCCTGCCAGCCCTCTCGACCTGCCCCTCCAGCACACCAGCAGCTTTGCTCTCCCTGGTGTGACTCCTGAGGCAGGCACAGAGTCTGAGCCCTTCCCATAAGCAAAGCTTCAGTCTGAGGAGGGAGCAAATTCCAGCTTGATTGGCAATGCCCAGAGAAGCTTCCTGCAGGGGCAGGGAGGGCTCCGCTGGCAGCTGAGGTAGGGTAAGACAGAGAAGTCATCGCTGCCTACCATGGAACCAAAGTGATCAGCAGCCTCAGTAAGGCTGCTGCAGTGCCAGCAGGAGGTGATGCTGAGGGGCCTGGAGCAGTTCTGTGAGGCGCAAAGGCTGAGAGCCTTGGGGCTGAGAGCCTGCAGAAGAGCAGCCCCAGAAGGCATCTGAGCAATGCTCAGCAAGAGCCAAAGGGCCCAAAGTGGGCAAGAAGCTGGGGCCAGACTCTGCTCAGTATTGTCCAGGCCAAGGAGCACAAACTGGAACCCAGAAGGTTTTACTTAAGGGAAA
This sequence comes from Psilopogon haemacephalus, assembly GCA_013396835.1. Classification (NCBI taxonomy): domain Eukaryota; kingdom Metazoa; phylum Chordata; class Aves; order Piciformes; family Megalaimidae; genus Psilopogon; species Psilopogon haemacephalus. Next base: position 62,406 of record VWZI01001803.1, on the reverse strand, counting down.
AATTCTTTACTTTGAGGGTGCTGGAGGCCTGAGCAGGCTGCCCGGGGAGGTTGTGGAGTCTTCTTCTCCATGAGAAGCTTCCAAGCCCCCTGGCCATTGTGACCCTGGGCAAGCTGCTATGGATGCCCTGTGCTGCAGCAGGAGGCTTAGACTGGCTGATCTCCAGAGGCCCCTTCCACGCTGGCAATTTCTGTGCTTCAGAGGACAGCTGCCCCCATGCCCACACCTGCCCTTACCTTGAACTCCAGCTCCATGCCCGTCACGTGCTCTCCCACTTCGATCTGGGCCAGCTTCTGGATGTAGGTGTAGAGGTTCCTGGCTGGCACCTCCGTGTTGCCACAGGCAACAGCCTCCAGCAGGGCATCGTGGATGAAGCTGTACTGGTCCTCGGTCTGCACCATGTAGTTGCGCTGTGCCCGCATGAGGGTGACGTGCCCGTAGATGTCCACTGTCTTCTCGTGCTTGATCCTCTCCAGCATGGCATCGATCACGATGAAGCAGCCAGTCCGGCCCACGCCCGCACTGCCAAGCACAGGCCACAGCCTCAGGCCAGGTCTCCTTCTGCCCCTGCAGCCCACCCATGCCCCAGGGCCCTTCGCTACCACTCCGCAGCCCACCCACAGGTGCAGGTTTGGACCTGTGCAGCTCTGTTTAGCAAAAAACTCCCCCGAGTCCAGTTTGGTCCAGTGCCACCCGAGGACAGATGGGAAGATGAAAAGCTACCTCTGGTGCTGTGCCTGGTGCCCCTCCACACTGACCTGCCCCACTTCTGCCTCTTCGTCTGTGCCATGCCTAGGGCAGAAGCTGTCCTGGCACGCACACACACACACACAGAGGAACACAAACACATGCACACAGACGTGCGCGAACCCAGACGCACACGCACACAGACGCTCTCGTGCGAACCCAGACACGCATGTACACAGACGCGTGGACACGCGTGAACCCAGACGCATGCACACAGACGCACGCACACAGACGCACGGGCGCACAGACGTGCGAACCCAGATGTGCACGCACATGGACGTGCACAAAACCAGACGTGCTCACGCACACAGACGCGCACGCACAGATGCGCACGCACACAGACGCGCGCAAGCACACAGACGCGCACGGATGCGCGCGAACCCAGACGTGCGCACGCACACAGACGGGCACGCGCACACAGACACTCACGCGACACAGACGCTCTCACGCGAACCCAGACGCGCACGCACGCAGTTGTGCGCACGCACACAGACGCGCATGGACGCTGAGAGCCTGCGACGCCCGCACGCACAGACGCCCGCACGCACAGACGCACCCGCACAGACACAAACGCGCGTGCACACAGACGCACACGCACAGGCGCCTGCATGCACACAGACGCGCTCGCAGACACGCACACAGACGCGCACGCACAGACACAAACGCGCTTGCACACAGACGCGCGCAAGCACACAGACGCACACGTAGACACGCACACAGACGCGCACGCACAGACACAAACGCGCGTGCACACAGACGCACAGACGCCTGCATGCACACAGACGAGCTCGCAGACACGCACACAGACGCGCCCGCACAGACACAAACACGCGTGCACACAGACGCGCTTGCACACAGACGCACACGCACAGACGCCCGCACGCACACAGACACGCGCATGGCTCTGGCAGTTGGAGGCAGAGGGGACTGCGGGCTGGAACAAAAGGCTGGCAGGATCTGAGGGCTGACAGAGCAGCTTTAATCACTCAGATTTCTCCCCAGCCCAGAACCTCCTGACTCTGTGAGGATGAACACGGTGTCAGCTCTGTTCCTGGGTGTTCCTGTGCCACATCAAACCTGCCTGTGCTGGGCTCTCATGGGGGGGTGCTGTGCCTGTGCTGCTCTAATAAAGGCTTTCCTCTCACCGCTGCAGTGCAGCCCCTTTTGTTCTCCTAAAGCCCTCCTTGATCTCTGCTAATAAGCCTGCCTCACACCTCAGCCAGGCAGGCACTGGCTGTGGCAGGAGCAGAGCAGGTTGCAGTGCCCGGGGAGCTGGCAGCTCTCTCCATTCATCTGGGCAGAGGGGCAGCTAATTGCCAGCTGCAAGGTCAGTGATAAGTTGCCCGCTCACAAACGCTGTTTTTCAATAGCATCCTCCAGGAGGGGCAGGATTTAGCTTCCCCCCCCAAGCAGCAGGGAAAATTCAGATGTCTCCTCGGTGCCCTGTTACCTGCAGGCTGCTCCACAGCCTCCCAAGGAGCAAGGAGGGTGAAATTTATCTGAGCCGAGGCTGCCAGCGTTCCTCCTTGGGTTGTAAATTGAATTAGGGATCAGCACCTGCCCACGGGAGCCTTCAGTTTGTCACCAGCAGAACAGCTGAAGCACTCCAAAAATCTCCTCCTTCAATCACTGTCAGCTCTGCCTCCCTGACACCCAACAGGGCCACAGCAGGCAGCTGGCCAGGACCCACTCAGCTGTCTGCCCACCTCTGCAGTCCCTAACACGAGGGGGTGGAACTGGTAAGAGTGGGTCCAGAGGAGGCCACAAGGATGATCAGAGGGCTGGAGAAAGTCCCCTCTGAATACGGGCTAAGAGTTGGGGTTGTTCAGTCTGAAGAAGTCAAAGCTCAGGGGAGATCTTAGAGCAGCCCTCCAGTATCTGAAGGGGCTACAGAAGACCTGGGGACGGACTTTGAACAAGGACTGGGAGTGCCAGGACAAGGGACAACAGCTTTGAGCTGGGAGAAGCTGGATTTAGAGCAGACATAAGGAGGAAATTCTTCCCTGGGGGGGTGGTGAGGCACTGGAACAGGCTGCACAGGAGAGTTGTGGAGGTTCCAAGCCTGGAAGTGTTCAAGGCCAGTTTGGAGGAGCAACCTTGAGCAACCTGGGCTACTGTTCTGTGACTCTGTGATTCCTCCTTTCCCCCTGTGAGAAGCAGCAGCCCAGCCTGGGGCACTCCCAGTGCTAACAGGATCTGAGCCATCTGGTGCTCACCTCAGGAAATCCTGCACTAATCAACCCCCTGAGCATCCTCCTCAGATGCTGGGGTGGGGAATCCACAGTGGCAGGGGGACTTCATGATCCCCAGAAGTTCCTTCCAACCCCTACCATTCTGTGATTCCATGACAGCTCTTGCTGCTGGGCACTCGGCAGGAGAGCAGGCAGCTCCTAGATGCCAACCAGCAATCCCCCCGCACTTCTGCCTCCCTTGCAGACAGCCCGGGCAAAAGCCAGGTGAAGGACAGCAGTACCTGCAGTGCACCACGATGGGACCAGCATCAGGGGGGTTGCAGGTCTTCACCCTCCTGAGAAAGGCCAGGAAGGGGGTGGGGTACTCGGGGACGCCGTGGTCAGGCCACGCCGTGAACTGGAACTGCCGAACCTCCCTCTTCTCACTGGAGCCATTCTGCAAAGGCAGGAGAGCAGCAGCAGTGGTGTGAGGCCCCAGCACGGAGCCAGGCACTGCCCCTGCTGTGCCAGGACTGTGTGCCAGAGCCCTTCCCCCGGGGAAAAGAGGAGCAGGAGGAGGCTGACCTTGTGCAGGGAGAAGGTGCGGACGCAGAAGGTGGCCAGCTCGATGGTGTCCAGCAGCGTCACCTGGATCATCCCATAGGTGTCTGTGCCTCGGCCTGGCCAGTACTGGTCACACTTTATCTGGAAGACAGGAGGCACTAATGCAGCAGCAAACCCAGGAGCACCACAAGCTGCAGGAGAAGGCCTGATGGTGGTGCAGAAGAAGCTGGCCAGGGGAGAGAAGGTGCAGCAGAGTCTGTGCAAAGCACCAGACCCAGAGTGGGAAGCTCCAACTGACTAAGCAGAGGCTTTGCTGCACTACGTCCATCATGGCTGGAATGATCCTGAAGATCAGGGTGGATGGATTGGGGCTTGTTGAACAAGAGAACTCCATGGGAAACTTGCCACGTGATTAACTCCAAGACAGAGCCACCAAAACAGGCATTGGGACCAAGTGTCCTCTCCTCCTGGAGCTGCAAAGGAGGCTGCAGCTGCCCGGGGTGAGTGGTTTGGTGTTGTAAGGCAATGAATCAGGGTGCTGGCAAAGCTGGCAGAGCCCCCCCGAGCCTGATAGCAGCGTGGGCTGCAGATCAAAGGGATCTGCTGTTCCCCAGTCCCCCAGGACTGTGACTAAGCTGTCAGCCCTCTCGTGCCTCTCACCCGTGACTTCTCCTCCAGCTTAGTCATCATGACAATGGTAGCTGAACGCTGCTCCCACACCATCCTCCAGAAGTCCCCGAAGGTCTCGGGCAGGGGGCCCTGGGTGGCAATGTAGGCATTCTGCTTCCTGTAGCCATCGATGTAGTTGGCATTGATGTAATCACTGCCCACAATTCCTGCGGGAAAGCAGAGCAAGCAACTCAGGGAATCCTGCAGGGCTGACCTGGAAGCTTGAGGAGGTCTTTACAGGGATGTCAGGAGGGATCAGTCCCCTGCAAACTCCACCAGCCCGGGGCTCTGCAGGGCAATTCTCTCTACCAGCCTTCCTCCTGCCCTGCAGGCAGGCAAAAAGCTTCTTGCAGAAGGAGAGAAGGCTCCAAGGAGACCCTTCAGTGCTTAAAGGGGCTGAGTAGAAAGCTGGGGACAGATTTTTGAGCAGAGTCTGTTGTGATGGGACAAGGATTGAAGGTTTGAAACTGGAAGAGGGAGATTCAGGCTGGAGAGAGAAGGAAGAATATTTTAAAACAGGGTGGTAAAAGCCTGGCCCAGACTGCCCAGAGAGGTGGGAGCTGCCCCATTCCTGGAACCACTCCAGGTCTGGTTGTTTAGATCTCTGGGCAACCTGCCCTAGCTGCAGAAGTCCCTGGACTGGAAGACTTCTAAAGGTCCCTCCCAACTCATAACATTCTCTGATTCCATCTTGTCCCAGAACACCCAGAGCCTGGGCAGCAAACACACCTGGTTGAGCACTGTGCAAAGTCTGATCCCAGGCAGTGAGCTGCAGCTGGACAAGGGGAGGGATGAAGCCAGGAAAAGCTCTGCAGCCACAGCCTTGGACTCGCCTGCTCTCATTTAGGAGAGGGTTTTCTCCACCCACATGAGCTGCAGGCTACTAAGCTCCAGCTGCCTGCCTGTGCCCTTCTCTGAGGGGCTGGGTTGAGTGGCAGGAGGCACAGCCAGAACGAAGAGGGTGATTGGGACGTGGCAGGAGAGAACTGCTCAGCAGTTCCAATGGACACTGGCACGCCCTGATGGCCAAGTTCAGCTTTGGAGAGGCTCTGAGCTTGGCATGGAGGATCTGTGCCAGGTGGTGATTTGGCCCCTTCCTCATTCCAGCAGAGTGGCTGGCAAGGCTGGCAGGGCTCTGCTAACCCACGATTAACTCAGGACACAGCTCCTAGCTCCTGTCTGAGAGGGGCCAAGGGTGGGCAGCAGTACCGAGATGAAATTGGGTTGCTAGCGACAGACATCGCTGCCTGTTGGCAAGGCACGGTCCAGGCTGAATTGCCTGCCAGCCCCTCCAGGGTGCTTGGCAATTGCAGCTGCAGGGAGAAATGGCTTTTGATTAAATTTCTGGAGGGTTCCCTGCCCCCATTCCTGCCCAATTGGAAATTTCAGGAGGGAAGGAGGCTGTGCAGCAGCAGCAGGAGCGCGATCAAGGCTGAGCTTCCAGAATTAATCTCCTCTCTGGCCGCCTCGGGTCCACTCTGCAATTTCAAACAGTGGCCATGAGCTCCTGCAACACCTCCCTGGCAAAGCACTCATGGAATTAAAGCCACTGCAGCTTCTTGACCGAGCAGACAGTGACAATCTGCAGCCTTGACAAACCCAGACGCAAAACAAAGAGAAAGCAACAACTAATTCCTCCAGCTCCTTTCATCTTCCAGCCCTGGGCACCAAACGCAGCCTGGCAGGGAGGAACTCACCAGCCAAGACCTGTCACAGCCTCTTGGGGGCTTGAGGGTGAAACCTTGGCCCATCAGATTTGCACCATCAGTCCCTCATGATGCCACTTGGGCAGAGCCAGGGCTGCTGCCTGCTTCCAGCCCTGTGCTTCTGTTTTTCTGTCAGCAGAGGCCAGCAGGAAGTGTCCTTCATTCCTACACTCCTGCTCCTCTCCTTCCCCTTGAATGACAAAGCAGCTCCTTCAGGACTCTGCTTTCCTTGGCTCACACAATATTAATCTCAGCAGAAAACCAAGGCAGAGCAGAGTCATCTGCTGAAGGAGGAATGTTTACAGTCGTAGAATCACAGAATCATTTGGGTTGGCAAAGCCCTTGAAGCTCATCCAGTCCAACCATCCTCTAACTCTACCAAGCCTGCTGCTAAATCATGACCCTCAGCACCACATCTCTGCCCCTTTTCACACCTCCAGGGATGGAGATTCAAACACTTCCCCAGGGAGCATGTTCTAGGCTTTGAGAACCCTTTCAGTGAAGAAGTTTCTTCTGATGTCTAGAACTTCTTTGCTGCAAGAGTAGTCAGGGATTGGCACAGGAGGTGGTAGTGTCCATCCCTGGAGTCGTTAAAGAAACCTGTGGACATGAGACTTGGGGACATGTTCTATTTGCCATGGTGGTGCCAAAGATCTTGGGAGGGCTTTTCCAACCCAAATAGTTCTATGGTTCCACACATAGGTACCCCCAGAGCTGACTTCTTGTTCACCTTCTGTACAGTCACACTCCACTGCCCCCCACTGCTCTACTCCTGCTCTCTCTGTAGCTCTATGTGGTCTGAATTCCTGCCTTCAGTCAGAAAGATGTGGAGCAGAGACCTCCAAGCCAAGGGAAGACACTTCCTTGATAAAACAGCCCTTGAAAGGAGCCCTTGGAGCTCCAGGGAATGTCAGGCACCAGGCTTCAACAGATGCCTGGCACACAGAGGGACCTCCTGAGTGCTCAACACCCAGGGAGGTGTTGAGAGAAGAATATAAACAGAGGCTAAGAGGGAAGGGAGAAGACCTGTGCAGGGTGTTTGCCTGCAGCTGCTTCAGATGTGGGAGTGGAGATGCCCCAGAGATGCCCCAGCAGTGCCCCAGTACCTTCGATGGGCAGCAGGATGACGCGCGAGTGGTCGTAGGCGATGACGTTGGCGTAACGGTTCTTGGGCTTGTTCACTTCCAGGTTGGAGTGCTCCCAGGTGAACTGCTGGCCAGGGTCAATGGACTGGAGGAATTGGGGAAGAAAAGGGAAAGGTCAGAAGAGGAGAAAAGCAGCAAATCGAGCTCTGAGCACCTTGCTCTGTGCAGGACAGAGCGGCTCTGAGGGTAGAGCTGATGAACGCAGCATTCACTGCTTGCTCCCTCAGGAGCACAGAGATGGAGTGGGTTGGGTTGGAAGGGACCTTCAAGATCATCCAGTTCCAACCTCCCTGCCATGGGCAGGGACACCTCCCACCAGCCCAAGCTGCTCAAGACCTCATCCAACCTGGCCGTAAACACCTCCAGGGAAGAAGCATCCACAACCTCCCTGGGCAACCTGTACCAGTATCTCCCCACCCTCACTGTCAAGAATTTCTTCCTCATCTCCAGTCCCAGTCTGCCCTCTCCCAGCTCAAAGCCATTGTCCCTTGTCCTGTCACTACAAGCCCTTGCAAAAGTCCCTTCCCAGCTTTCTTGCAGGCTCCTCTCTTGCTGTGGAGAAGCCTCATGCTGGTGGCACAGGCTGCTCATGTCCCATCTCCCCTGGGCCCAAGTGCACCCAGAGTGGCACCCAGGACAAAGCCCCACTCTGGCACCACACAGTGCCAGGAGCAGTGCTGCAATTTCAGGCTGCAAGAAGCTTTGGCTCCTGCTGCTGCTGAGTTGGCTCCAGCTCTGTGCTGCTGGCTGTGACAAAGGGCCAGCAGCAGCTGAGGGAGAACAGCAGCAGCCCCATCGGGGTGTGGCTGGGAAGTGATGGAGAGGCTCAGTTTGTTTAACTAAACAGCATTCAGAGGGCAGTGCCCTGGGGAGAGGGAATAGCTGGGGAAGAAGATATTTAAGCTAGGACAAGGTCTGCAAGTGGGGCATGGAACATCAGGGAGCAGCTGGAACTGAGCTGCTCTGTGCACAGCAGGGGCAAGCAGGACTGGGGACCACAAAGACTCAGCACCGAAGGCCTCCCAGGTGCAAAGGGGCCAGAAAGCACCACAGAGGGTGGCAGGGGCAGGACAGGAGCATCACCCTGGAGAGAGAAGGGTGAGGACCTTGGCCTGAACAAACTGCATCAAGATGACTTTTTCCTAGAAGGGATGAAGGAATAAACAATGAAATGCACTGGAGAGAAAAATCCTCTCTGCCTGTCCTGGTGATTTATGCCAGGTTTGGTGGCTGGGGAGGTTTTTTTTTTTCCCCCTCTAAAGTCCAGCTGTCCCAGATATGGAAATTAGGTTAATTACGTTTACCTCTAAATCCTCAGCCAGAGAATTAAATAAAACAAGGGCTTAATTCCTTCATCATTTTGCAGAGCCCTTGGGGTTTGCCTCAATTGAAGGCTTGGCAGGAACGTGCCGAGTTGTTTCCTGCTGTTCCCTCTCCCTTCTCCCTGCCTGCCACTCCTGGGTGGTGGGGACAAGGTCCTGCACATGCCTGCATCTGTCCCTTTCAGCTTGCTGGGCAAGACCCTCAGCAGGGCATCTGCTGCCCTCCCTTGCTCCTGGCAAGCTCAGAAACGTCCCCAAAGAAGAGCTCAGCTCCCGGAGATTGTGGCAGCGGTGGTACAAAAGCAGCCGACACAAGGAGCATTCCTAACTAATGGGTATTTATCCAGTTGTAATGTGGCTGTTTGCTCTCCAGCCCTCTCATCTCCCTCGCACTCATTTCATTAGCGATGTTTGTTTAGCTCTGGCTCTCCCACTAGAGGAGGTTGTGCTGGAATGGAGCCAGGGCACTTGGGATATTGCGTTATGCAAATCAGCCTTTGAAATCTGGATGGAACATATTAACAGGCTGCTGGTCGGCCCCCCCCACCGCTCCCCTCACTCCCTGCAACCCCCCCCAACGTCGGGGTGAAAAGACCCCAGCAGAGCAAATCCACCTTCTGCAGCGCCGCAACCCGGAGCTGCTTCTGCAAGCCAAGCCTGGGGAGAATGCATCCCAGAAGCAGTCCTTTGTTCAGGAAATCTGCCCTCACCCTGTGCCTGCAAGCAGGACCAGGCAGTCTAGACTTGTTATCAGGCTAAAAATATCAGGGCACACCACCAAACAACTCGGTCCTGTGCTCGATGTGCAGCGAAGGCAACTCCAGTCCCGACGGCACCAGCAGCGCCTGGCGTCAGCAGAGGGATTTAAGTGATGCAGCCACAGCAGTGCGAGCAGACAGGAGCAGGTCTGTGGCAGCCTTTGCCCAGCTGCTGCCAAGGATGCCAGGATGCACAGCAGCACTGGGAAAGGGGGGGGGGGGGGCTGCAATGCTCTCTGCCTTCCTCCCCCCTGCCTTAGTCTTGTCTGGGGACTGCCCTGCCAAGGTGGGAATCCTACACTCTGGATGGTCGCTGGGAACCCCAGCCCAGCAGCCACAGCTGCTCAGCTGCAGGAGCCCCTCTGGGTAACCAAACACCAGCAGAGAGCAGGCAAAAAGGGCACAAAAGCCCCAAGCCAGGGCAAGAAAGGCAGGAAGCTGCACGTTCCCTCAGCATCTGCCCTGGAGGACTTCTGGCTTGTACCATCTAATTTCAGCTATCCAAATTATCCCTCGGCTTGGTCCTTTCCACGTTCAATAGACCCCAAGGACAGCTCCTCAGCCCTCCTGTCTGGCAGCTCACAAAGGGAGCTCAGCCCTGCCCGAGATGCCAACCCCTGGGACAGGATTGGACCAAGCCTTTCTCTCTCGAAGGATCTGGAGCTGAAGCTAGAGAGGCACCGAGCGAGGATTTAATTGAAGACAGCAACAGCTAAAGCAGCTCCTTCCAACGTGTGGCTGCTTGGCTGAGGGCCTGCTTCAATTCCCTCACTGCCTGGCTCTGCAAACCCGTGCACAGCATCCCCCTCTGGAGCTCATACCTCATACTCTTGGGATAATTTCAGGTTATCATTAGCTTTGAGGTGCTCTGTGTGTTCAGCCAGCTCCGAAACGGGGATTGGCGGGTGGCTGAGCATACCTAAAGAGACAAAGACAAGCAGGAGAAAGGATCTCATCACTACCATCCACGACCACTGCCCTCTTGAGAAGAAAGAGGAAAAACAAGGAAAGCAAAAAAATTTACAATGTAAGATCTGCAATGAAAGTAGGGAGGTTAGAAGAGAAGAGGTTCAGGGCTCGAAATTGTGTCCTTGGAAGTAACGAAACAAAGAAGAAGAAGAATAAAATAAAAAAAAAAGAAAAAAAAAATCAAACCCAAGGAAAAAATAATAAAAAAAAAAAAAAAAAAACCCAAAAACCCACAAAAAAAAAAAACAACCAAGACCAAACCAACCAAACCAGTTTAAAAAAAATGAGTGTTCCCATGATGGCCCAGTTTCCAATGTGTAAATCAGAGCAAACCAAAAAAAAAGGGAAATCCAAGGAGCAGATGTGTGTGAGCCGTGCCAGGAGTGGACTTCAAATGAGCAAAAACGCTGTCAGAGGAACCTACGCAGCAAATGTTGTGGCGCCCACCACGATCAGAACCCAACTCCAACACAAAAAGAAGGGGCAGGGACCCAGCCAACCGTGGGGATGTGGGGCAGGGAATGCAGATGGTGGGGGGGCAGCAGTGGAGGCTTTCCAGGAGTTGTGTTTTGCTCTGTAAGCTTCTTGGGGAGCTCCTGGCTGCAGCAGTGGAAGCTTTGCCACAAGCAGGTGCCTTAGTATTGTAACATGGTAGGGGTTGGAGTGGACCTCTGGAGAACATCCAGTCCAACCCCACCCTGCTGATGTAGGTACTGCTAGATCAGGGTGCCCAGGAATGTTCAGGAGGGTTTTGAAAGTCTCCAGAGAAGGAGACTCTGGGCAGCCTGCTGCGGGGCTCTGGCTGTTTCTCTTCAAGTACAGAAGTTTCTCAAGTTCAAGTGAAACCTCCTGGACTCCAACTTGTGCCCCCTGCCCCTTGCCCAGCACTGGCTGCTCCTCCCATTCATGGCTGGTGGATGGTGTTGCTGGTTGAAGATGTTCCTCCTGCAGCACTGTCAGTGCTGCTCTGTCCTCGCCCTCCTTTTCCTGGAGCAGGTTTTACCAACCCTGTCACAGCCTCTGCTGGACAGGCACAAGGATCCTCTTGCCCCTTTCTCAGTCTGGGGGAGGGGAAACAATTTGCTCAGCAGATGGAAGCCTGGTTCAACCTGCTGCCCCTGCAGTTCTCACCAGCGTTTGGGGACACCAGGGAACAGCTTCCAGCTCCTCTGAGGTGTGCTGCCAGTGGGAGGACCACACTGGACAGACAAGGCACAGCTCAGCCCCGAGCAGGGCTGGGCAGGGAAGGCAGATGTGGTTTTCAATCCCAAGTGTGATTGGAGTATCCTGCTCCGAGAGGGGCAGCTGGAGCTCTGGGAAGAGCAGGGACCCTTCCCATCCTGCCAGCTCCAGCAGCTAGGCTACAAAGCCAGGTGGGAAAGCTCCCCATGCTTTGCTCATCTGCATTGGATCATGGTTTCTCCAAAGGCTTCCCATGCTGTCTGCCAGCCTGTCCTGCCGTGCAGGGGCAGCAGGCAGGCAAGGAGAGCAGCATTGCTGAGAAGCCCTGGGCAGTGCCCCCAATGAGAAGGACAGGAGTGGAGGAGAGATGGAAGCCAGGGAGAATTTCGAGCCCCGTGGGTGTTGGTGTGACAAAGCAGCGGCGGTGGCAGCAGCACAGTCAGAGACTCCAAAAAACTCAGCACAGAGATGGCAAAGCAAGCATGATGACATCATCAGTTTTACAGTGACTCCTGGAGAGATGCTGCCTCCCCCAGGCCTGGGGACAGGAGCAGTCTGCCACGGGGTGGGGATCTGAGCCACCACTCCATCGGGTTTCTCCTAAGCTAAGTCTATTTCCAGCAGGAGGAAGTCTGGCTGAAAATAGAAGCGAGAAGGGGAACAGACCAAAAAAAAAACCTTCACAAAAATAACTCCGGAGGCTGTGCTGGCTCCGTTCTAGGTCTGCTGAGGAGCAGGGCAGGAAGTCTCTCCCAGTTCAGGGAGGAGAAGCTCTCAGGTATATCTTTTGCTGATCTTTTGTGGCCCACTGAAGCTGGTTTGTCCTTTGCTTCCCAGCTCACTCTGGCAAGAGGCTGTCACCCACCCCAGCACCCCAGCACTGCCTGCAGACTGGGGGTGTTTGGAGGAACTCTCTCTGGCTGTGTGGCATGGGAGGACCACACTGGCTGAGGTACCAGAGATCAGAGTGCAAACCAAGTTAATATCCTAAACACTGTTCTCAGTGTCTGTCCTTCTGCCTCTGAAAGCAAGGGCTGAAGAGAGCAGCAAACACACCTGGAGCTGTAGCAGTAGAGCAAAGCCAGACCTCACTCACAACAACTTCTGGAAGTCAACAAACCATCTCCAGATCCCCATGGGTCACCTCTTCACCAATGTCTTCCCCCTGGGCAGCTCTGGTCCAGCTACCACCAACTGTCTCTGCTGCCAAAAGCTACAGATCCTGTGCTGGAGGGTGCTAAGGGACACAGCACCCTAAGTGAAACCCCAGCAATGGCCACGGAGCTTAGAAGGGAAAACACAAACCAGAAACCCAATGACAAGGAGCAAGCAAGCAAAGGAACCCAGACTCAGTTTGGCTTGGAAGGCACAGAGCAGAATGGAACCCCAGAACTGTTTGGGTTGGAAAAGCCTTCTGAGATCACTGACCCCAAACAGCAACCCAGCACCACCACGGCCACTAAACCATGCCCCCAGGTGCCACATCCTGGTTTCAGCCAGGGACCACTGTGGCTTGGAGAACCACACAGCCCCCTCTGCTCCAGCAAGAATCTGCACCTCTGAGCACAGGCAGCATCTGTGCTTCTTCACAGGTCAGTGACTTCCTTGCTCAGCACAGCAAAGTTGCACCTTGGCTTCTAACAGGGATGAAGTATTTTAGAGCCAGGCTCATCTGACACTGCAGTCACTTGGATCTCTCTCACCTTACCATAAAGGGTTTGATTCTTTGTGCACCACAGCCAGCTCACCACAAACATCACCTAGCATCTGCTGCATGGGCCAGGGCCATTTCCTGCTCAGCAAAATCACCACGGCTGGATGGCAACTGGCATGAAACCCTGGGGCTGTGGAGGACCATACAGAGGCATTACCATGGCTGGATGGCAACTGGCATGAAACCCTGGGGCTGTGGAGGACCATACAGAGGCATTACCATGGCTGGATGGCAACTGGCATGAAACCCTGGGGCTGTGGAGGACCATACAGAGGCATTACCATGGCTGGATGGCAACTGGCATGAAACCCTGGGGCTGTGGAGGACCATACAGAAGCTTCTGTGCTTTGTGCCCCTGGAACAAGTCGCTGCCAAGCAACAGACACCTGCCACAGATGGGAAATGGCCCTGCTGGCCCTTTCTCCTCCCCTGCCATGCCAAGGTGCCTGTGTGACCCTCTCCAAACAGCAAGGGGACCACCACCTGCAGCTCTGCTTTCCTCCTGCCCTCTCTTACAAAGCAACAGACACAGGCACAGACAGGGACAAGGCTCACACCCCCTCAGCCCACAGACAGGACCCAAGCTTCAGAAACAGAAACACCTTAGACAACGAGGAGAAAAAGAAGCTTTGAGAGCCAGGTTGTTTCCAAAGAGACACAGAAGGACAGACAGTGCCCCCTCCCCACCCCCAACTGCTACCAGGGGGCTCTGTGCTGCTGCTGCTGCTTCTACATTTGTCTTGCAAAAGGCCTGGGAGGTGATACTGTAAAACTGGAAGCGCAGTTGAGACAAAAGAGGTGGCACAGAGAAAGAGATGGCACAGAAAAAAGAGATGAGATGGGATCAGACAGTGCAGGAAGACAGAGAATCCAGCAAAAAAAACCCCAAAACAAACCCCAAACCAAGCCCAACAAACAGCCCCAAACAACCAACCCCAGAGGACAACAGGAATGGAACAGAATTGGCAAGTGACAGAAGAGAGAAAAATCAGAAGAACAAAATAATTAATAAGAGTAATAATAAATAGTGGGGGGGGAGGAGGGAAATGAAACCAACAGGAACGAAAACACACAGGAACTAACTTTCAAAGTCAAACTCAGGGTCACTGAGAGGGCTGCTCAGACCAGAATCTGCAGAAAACAGTAAAAAATAAATAAATAAAAGGTACACTTTAAAATAAAAAAAAAAAATTCATGCTAAGAAAAGAAAAGAAAAAAACCAACAACAAAAACCAAACACAAAACCAAACACAACCGAAAATAAAGAACAAACAAAGAACCAAACCAAGCAACAAACAAACCAAAAACGACCAACAAAAGAGCTCAACATAAACCTTAAGAGGAACAGAAAGTTACTACTTTGTGCTGCTTAGGCTAAGGAGAGCTCTCATGTGCTGTGCTTGCCCTTCTCCAAGCTGCAGGGATGCTCCCCACACACTCCCACATCCCTCCTCTGTTTTGCTGCTGGGGACACAGAGGAGGTTCTGCTTGCTGGACTTTAGGGCATCTGGCTGGAGAAGAGCTTCAGGTCCTCTCCCAGCCCACACCACACTTGCTGCAAGTGACTTGAGCTCAGGCAGCACCTACAGAGTCTTCCCCTGCACACTGCTACCAGCTCACACCCAAATCCTGGTTTCCATCCAGTTCCATTCCCACCCTAATCCTTGGGACCATTTCTCCCAAAGCCTTTCAAACCTTCTCCCTGCTTTACAACCTCTCCAGCAGAGGAGACTCCTCAGATCAGCTGTCCAGCAGGAGCAGCCTGCTAGATAAACTCTGCCTAGATGAGCTCCTGAAGAGAAGATGACAGCAAAGCCTGGCAGGCTTCTCAGATCTGCAGACCCCTCCTGGGCAGCTTACATCTCTCAGCTGTCTTATGCAAACCTCTCAGACCAGCAATTCAGAGGTCCAGCATGACCACACCAGCAGGGTCAACAGCCTCACTCTGTCACCTGAAGCTCACAACTGCCCTTGAGCTGCCTCTGCTCTCCTGTGAGGACAGAGAGAAACACCCAGTAAGGCAGACACAGAAGCAGCACTTTCAGCTGCTTCTCAGCAGCCACAACCTTTGATCTTTTCTTTGATCTCAGCACAGGTCTCCCTTGGGTGAGGGCAGGTCCTTCTCTTGGGTCTCCCATCAGCAGCTGGAGCACCCAGAAGCCAACCTGAACACTCCCAAAGGGAGCTCTCTCCTGTTCACATCCAGTGTGCCACACTCAGCCCAAACACAAACTGCTGCTGAGCTGCAGCTGGGGACACTCCAAACATCTCCAACACCTTCAGACTCCTGTAGGACCTGAGCTACATTCTGTGGTCCTGCTCTGGCTGGGGGCTTGGACTCTATGATCTATAGAGGTCCCTTCCAACCCCCAACATCCTGTGAGCTGTGATCTGCTGCCAGAGCACCACTAAGCAAGAGCTGATTTAGGACCTAACTGCTGCTGAACTGCTCTGCTGCCAGTCCCTGCACTGAATCCACTTCCACCTCTCAGCTGAGACTCAAGTTCCTAAGCTTGGGCTGACACCAACAGGTCATCTCTAACCCTTTTTTGATAATGGAAACCTCAGCTCAGTCCTTCCTTTGTGCTGCCCAATCCCCTCCAAAAATCCCTGTCCTTTGGGTGCCCACTGCCAACCTCCCCCTGAGAAAACTCAGGCAAGGCTAAAGGACAGGACTGGGATGGGAAGGGGAGAGAGGAGCTGCAGAAACATTACTCAACAAGCACAAACCAGCAAAAAAATAAAAAACCAAACCCAAACAAACTGAAAGCAACAACCAGCCCTCCCCTGCCCACCCCCCCAAAAAAAAAAATACCCCAAAGCACAATAAATTCCCTTCCAGCTCCCCAAGCTCCAGGAGCTCAGAGGCACGAAGCAGTCACTGCTCAGCATTACCAAGTGTCTGTGGGTGTGAGGCTGTTGTGCCCATGGCTGCTGGGGGCTGGCATTGGTGCCAGCTGCCATGCAGGCAGCTTGGATGTGCACACTGATGGGGGCAGGGGCATAGGTGTGCAAGGAGGAGGTGGATTGAGCCTCTCTGCCCAAGGGGGAAAGGCAGCTCCGGGCTCGCCGCGCCAGTGCCGGTGCTGAGCAGGGAGATAGATGCTGGCTCCTCGTGGGGGCATCCTGGCATGGATGCAGCAAGCAGCTGCAGGTGTGGCTGGAGCACTCCTGCATGCTGGCCAACCTGGCCAGGTTTCAGCTCCATCTCTCACAGAGGGGAGAATCTCCCAGTGTGGGCAGGACCTGTGGGCAGTGCCAACCTTGCCAGCCCACCGAGGCTGCTGTGCCTTGCCTTGGTGCTGCCTTGCCTCTGTGGGCTGCCAAGCTTGGCACTGCCACACTGCTTCCAGCTGTGCCTTCAGCCCAGAACACACCAGTTCAACTGGGAATCCAGGGAAGCCCTCCAAACCTGCCCTGCTAGAGCCTGCACAAGGTCCTTGAGGCCTCCCAGCAGCCTCACCTGGCACAGACAAGGCTCGGTGCCCCTTGGCTACAGCTGGATCTCAAGGCAGGCAGGAAGGGGTTAAGGGAAGGGGCAGTTGCTCCATCCCTGCCTTGCCAGGAAGAAAAGTTGGTTAGCAGCAGGTTACCTGGGGTCTGGAAGTTGATTCTCCTCATTTCCACGGGGTCCTTGGGGTGGTGAGGGGTGATTTCAGCATTATTCAGCAGGCATTTTGTCCTTGGCTCTGAATCTTTCCTTTTGCTTTAATAAAAATAATAAAAGGGGGAAAAAAAAAAAGAGGCAGAAAAAGAAAGCAGTTTAGCTTAGGCACCTTTCAGTCTTCTCAGTTACTCAGACCTGAGGTCCCACCAATGTCAGGGAGCAACAGAGGATGTAAGGAACATAAAACATGTCAGGAAAGGGCTGAGGTGCCCCCTGGCAAAAGGGGCTGAGGTCTGGAAGATTTTGTCACTGCTGTATTTTGATGAGTTTACAATGCCCCAGAAGTCCCTCAGCAGCTTCCAGATAGCTCTGGAAGATTCCTCCCTCCTCACAGCAGCGTGGACAGACAGCAAGGAGCAGCCCAGGTGCTGTGAGCCCCCACCTCAGGCTCCCTGCACAAACAAGCCTCCAGTGAACTCTGCAGACCTCTGCAAGCCTGAAACCTTCCAATTCTGGCCAAACAATTTTCAGTCTGCAAGAACCAGAGCCAAGACAATCATTTGGAAAAGTACAGAAGCTCCTGGCTATGACCTTGGCTGTGGAGCACTGACACTGCTCTGCTGGCTGCTCCAGGAGCTCTCTGTGCCTTGCTGCAGGCAGGACTCAGAGCAGCAGCTCTCTGCACAACCCTAAAACTCTGGGTTCAGAAAGCAGAGCAGACACAGCCTCTGCCATCACAGCTGTGCCTGCTGAGATCTGTCTCACCTCCTTGCCAGAAGTTGAAGCCCCATTCCCACCTGCCAGCTGAGCTGCACATCTAAGTGCTTCCTGATATATTTTGCTCCAAATGGGTTAGGTTAGCTGAGGTACTTCAAAAGTCTCTGCTGACCTGGCTCCTTCTCCTTGAAAAGAACCTGGGAGCAAAGCCCAGCTGTGATAACCTCTGGCAAGGGAACAGTGACAAGCTGATGGGAGCAGAACCTCTCCATAGAGCTTCTCCCTTCTCCTGCTTGGGTTGTTCAGAAGCCTCCACAGAGCTTCTCCCTTTTCCTGCTTGGGTTGTTCAGAAGCCTCCACAGAGCTTCTCCCTTCTCCTGCTTGGGTTGCTTCAAAGCCTCCACAGAGCTTCTCCCTTTTCCTGCTTAGTTGCTCAGAAGCCTCTATAGAGCTTCTCCTGCTTGAGTTGCTCAGAAGCCTCCACAGAGCTCCTCACCTCTCCTGCTTGGGTTGCTCAGAGGCCTCCAATAATAAGCCTGCAGCAATCATGGCAATTGCCTGGGCAGAGAGGAGCTGATCCAGTACATTTTTAGCTGTCTCTTAATGCCATTAATAGCTGGCAGCAGTGGCACAGGCCCTGCCAGCACTGCATGGGGCAGCATTTTGGAATGGCAGCACTCTGCAGTTTGGGAGCAGTTTATTTTTTTTTGCTGCAGCTCTGAAGCTGCTGTTAACAGCTGACTGGCAAAAGCCATCAGCTACTTTCAGTGAAAGCTCTCCCAGCCTTGGAAATGGTTGGGAGTTAAGCTTCAGCTTTGCAGCCATCACCAGGCTGTTACAAATCCCTGGCTGATGGGGTAAGGAGAGCTTCTGCACCAGGGTGAGGCCAGCTCAGCTGGTGAGGTTGTGCTGCCAGCATGCCAGTGGCTCAGGGAGAGACTGTGTGGAGCAGCCAGACATGGAGAAAACCTGCTCTCACCTCTGACTGCCACACAAATGGGTGTTTCTCTGCTCCATTAACCCAACATTTTATGAGCCATTTACTGTCACTGCTGCTCAGCTCGAGGAAGGATCATTTCATCTTGGACTGGACAAGCAGGAGAGAGCTGAGCTTGCTTTGCTGTTTTAGTGCCCTGGTTCAAACACAGTCCTGTGCTTGTCTGACACAGGGCTTCTGAGAGCTAACAGCAGAGCCTCCCCCCCAGACAGCAAACACTGCAAGAATCACACAATGGTAGGGGGTGGAAGGGACCTCTGGAGATCATCACATCCAACCTCCCTGCCAGGGCAGGTCCTCCTAAGGAAGATCACACAGAAACATGTCCAGGTAGAGTTTGAATCTCTCCAGAGATGGAGACTCCACCACCTCTCTGGGCAGCCTGCCCCAGTGCTCCACCACCCTTAAATTAAAGACCTTCCTCCAGAAAGAACCTGAATGTCAAATCTGATGCTCTTACCTGTCTGGTTTGCTGTCCAGGAAAGCAGTAAGTGGAGAGAAGATAAGACAAACGTTCAGGTTAGAAAGAACTTGTGGAGGAAAGGGAGAAGCTTTTGCTCAGCTCTAAGTCTGGTAACACAGTGGCAGGTGGGGCCAGCCCCTTCAGCTCAGGGCTAATTGACACCAACAAGGAGCAGCTGAGCCCCTGCCCCCAGAGCACTCCTGTGTGTGTGCCCAGCAGCTTCACCAGGCTGGGATCCAGGGTGTGAGCAGAGACACCTGTGCAGGGAAAGGTGGAGCAGGACTGAGAGCTCCCTCCAGCCTGGGTGCTAATTGACCTCGTGCTGGCCACAGCTGCCATCCTGCCTCTTCTTGATCTGTTCTGCTCAGCACCTGCTCCCTCTCCTCTCCTCTTCCACTGCACAGTGTGCTCAAGGGCCTCCTATCCTCATCCATGCACCATCAGCTGCTCACAAAGCCAAGGCAAAGGGAGAAGTTTCCAGGGGTTGTTCCCTCCTTTCTCCTGCAGACTCAACATTCCACCCCTGCTCTCCTCTCCCAGCTCCAGCTGAAAACCAGTCTGAGAACAAGAGAGGTCTCTGCTGCACTCTCTGCATGCCCCCAGCTGTGCCCACACAGACACATGGAATGTAGAGAGGAGAGCCTGAGGCTGTGAGCAGCAGTCCTGGAGCACACAGTCAAGAGACCTGACAAACTCATTGCACTCCTGCCACCAAAGACTGCCTGTGGGACAGGCACAACCTCACTGAGTGCCAGGGGTAGACTCTGAAGCAAAGACTCCCCACAACCCACTGCTGTCTCTCCTGTGCCACTCAGACCCTTCCAGGGCAGCACTTGTGCCCCACGGCTCCTCTCTCTGCTGCTGCTGAAGGGATGTGCCCTCAGCTGCCCACTGTAGGACCAAGGAGGAAAAATCCCTTTAGGGGCTGGAGCTGGAGACATGCAGAATGGTCACAGGTGTGGGCAAGAAGCATCTCTTACTTTTTGTAGAGCAGAATGGCAATGACGATGCAGATGATGAAGACCACGGCCAGGACGGGCCCGATGACCCAGATCAGCCCTTCCTCTCCATCTATGATGGGCTGTGGATCAGGGTTGTCCAGCTGGATGGGGTCGGAGAAAGGACTAGCAGCAAAAGTCTGGAAGACATGAAAAGGTGGTGGAGCAGGGTTCAGAGGTGGAAGGGGCACTGGAAACAAAGGGCAAACAGAACCCCAGGAGAGGAAGTGCTGGGGAGGAGGTGAAGCCTGCAGCACAAAGCACACAATAACAGCAGAGAAAAAGTCCTCTTCAGCCTGGGATAAAAGTGCTCTGTGGGCAGCTGCAGGAGAGCTGCCACCCTGCTCCAGGGCTCCTGGCAAGACAGACCACTGCATGGCTACATCATGTGAAGAAGAACCCTGGGGCTGTTGAGCCTGGGGAAGAGCAGCCCCAGAGAGCATCTGAGCAATGATCAGCAAGAGCTAAAGGGCAGAGAGCAAGAGGCTGAGGCCAGACTCTTCTCAGTGATGCCCAGGGACAGGACAAGGGGCAGTGGGCACAAACTGCAATCCAGGAGATTGCATCTGAACAGGAGGAGAAACTTGTTTGGTGTGAGGGTGCTGGAGTCCTGGAGCAGGCTACCCAGAGAGGTTGTGGAGTCTCCTTCTCTGCAGAGCTTCCAATCCCACCCTGGCCATTATGCTCCTGGGCAAGCTGCTGGGGGTGCCCTGCTGGGACAGGAGGGTTGGACTGGATGAATGAGAGGACACAGTCTCAAGTTGTGCCAGGGGAGGTATTGACTGGATGTTAGGAGGAAATTCTTCCCAGAGAGTGACTGGCATTGGAATGGGCTGCCCAGGGAGGTGGTGGAGTCCCCATCCCCAAGAGATGTTCAAGACAAGCCTGGATGGGCACTGAGTGCCATGCTCTGATTGATTGGATAGGGTTGGACTGGATGAGCTTGGAGGTCTCTTCCAACCTGGCTGATTCTATGATTCTATAATTCTGTTCTATGATCTTCAGAGGTCCCTTCCCAACCCTCACCATGATTCTGGGATTCTGTGAAGCTGCAGACTGCCTTGTGCCCAGGGCTCACCCAAGCTTGCAGCCAGGAAGCTGCTTGTAGACAACTCTGCCTCTGCTCCAGCACATCCCTGAGGCCTCTCCACTGCCACAAACACTCAGCCACTTTTTCCAAGCTCTCATGTAGCCATCTGGCTTTTGACAGTCAGAGGGGATTACAGGGAAAGAGGGAAGGGATTAAAACAAGAATTAACGCTTCGAAGCAGTCTGGCCTGGTGACTGAAAAACCCAACCCTGACAATTAAATATCAATTAATAAAATGCAGTGTGTCTCCTCTGCTGCCTCTGCAGCCAGCTGGGCTCTTCAGGAAGAGAATCAGAGGCACCTGAGAGAACAGAGGCTCTGGAGAAGAGAAGGTTTTGAGGAGACCTTGGAGTGGCCTTGCAGGACCTGAAGGGGGCTCCAGGAGGGCTGGGGAGGGACTATTGACAAGGTCTGGTAATGACAGGACAAGGAGGAATGGGTTTGAACTGGCAGAGGGGAGACTCGATGTTAGGAGGAAGTTCTTTGCAGTGAGGGTGGTGAGACACTGGCACAGGTTGCCCAGGGAGGTTGTGAAGCACAGAAGCACCAAATGTGATCTTTAATCTCATTCTCTGCTGCTGCACTCCACAACTTCCCTGGAAGTGTTCAGGACCAGGCTAGATGAGGCCTTGAGTGACTTGTTCTAGTGGGAGGTGTCCCTGCCTATGGTGGGAAGGGGGTTGGAACTGGCTGAGCTTTGAGGTCCCTTCCAACCTAAACCATTCCATGATTCTATAAGTGAGAAGTGTGGGACAAGACCAGAACAGGGAGGGTTAGACTCGATGATCTCCTTGGGTCCCTTCCAACCCCTAATGTCCTGTGATCCTGTGAACAGGAGATCTGGGCTGTGGGTCTTTGCCCTCTTTGTCCTCAGCAAGCCTGAAGCCCTGGGAGCTGCCAGCAGTGCAGACTGTGGTGTGTGAGGGTGCAGTACCTCGTTCTGAAGCAGAAATTACCACGAGCTGCACTAATCCGATTGAGAAACCCATTCAGCAGTGTGTCAGCCTAAGCCTTTAATATCAACTACACAGCTAAATATTTATTTGGGAGGGAGGGTGGGTAAAAAAAAACAAACAAACAAACCAAACAAACCCCAAACAACCTTCTGAAAACCCTTAATTTCCAATAGCTCCCTGCTACAATTCCACAGGGGGATTTAGAAACAAGAAGGTATTAGGCTGCTTCCTGTTGTGCAGGAGGGAGGAGGCAGGTAAAGACTAAATGGGTTGTTTGCAGCAAGCCAAGCACAGCAGCACTGCAAGCAGCAGAGGTGCTGAAGTGCTGGAGAACACAAGTGGAGGTTTCCACTGAGAACTGCTCCCCTCTCTGCCTGGCCAAGGAGCTGGATGATGAGCAGGGTGTGCGGAACAGAGACACAGAACGGTTGAGGTTAGGGCGAGAGAAAGGCAGGCAGCACTCACGGCCTCGGGTTCCTGCAGCACTGCCAGGATGAAGATGACATATTTCTGGCCTGGCTCCAGGGCCCTGTTCTCAAAGTTGTCATAGTGCTTCATGTCCCCCAGGATGAAGTGCGAGGGCAGGGAGCGGAAGCGAGCAGCGATGTAAGGCTTGGGGAAGTCCAACTGCCGCGAGTGGCGCAGGCTGCGGCGGCGCAGCCTGGAGATGTCCTGCACCAGCTGCGGGGAGCAAAGGCACACTCTGAGCCCCCAAGCCTTCAGCACCACCCAGAAGAGCCAAACCACCCCACTCCACCTTAGCTTCTCAGCCAAACTCCCACTCAGACCATCCCTCTCCACCTTAGCTATTCATCCAAACCACCCCACTCCACCTTAGCTGCTCAGCCAAACCCCCACTCAGACCACCCCACTCCACCTCAGCTACTCAGCCAAACCCCCACTCAGACCACCCCACTCCACCTCAGCTACTCAGCCAAACCCCCACTCAGACCACCCCACTCCACCTTAGCTATTCATCCACACCACCCCACTTCACCTTAGCTACTCCCATACCACCCCACCCTACCTTAGCTATTCATCCAAACCACTCCACTCCACCTTAGCTGCTCAGCCAAACCACTCCACTCCACCTTAGCTACTGAGAAGGTGGAGCATGGGTACACCAAACCCACCCTTCCTGGGCTCCTGCTTCACCATTCCAGCCTCCGCTGCTCTCTCCCTGCAGCTGGCTTCAGTTTCACCCACACTCACCTCCTCCAGGTCCATCTCCTCAGGGCTGCCCAAGGGGTTGAGGAACTGTCCTCCTCGGGACTTCCTCAGAGGCACTACCACGATGTAGTAAGCCCTAAAAGTTGGGAAACAGAAGGAAGAAGACTAAGTTGGATGAGGCCTTGAGCGACCTGTTCTAGTGGGAGGTGTCTCTGCCTATGGCACAGGGGGGTTGGAACTGGATGAGCTGTGATGTCACTTGCAACCTAAACCATTCCATGGTTCTATGAATCCATCTCCTTCCTCCAGGCACAGAAGAGGAGGCTGCACACTCTGCTTGGCCCAAGCAGCCCCCCAGACCCTCCCAGCGCATTCTGAACCGAGCACAGCTCAGCTGCAGCTCCTGGCACCAGCCTGGACTCGGTGGCAGCCCCCATGCCATTTCCCCTTGTCTACCCCCTCCATGCATGTCTTTAGCACCCCCCTCTCAGCTCTGGGAAGTGGCTCCAGAAGGCTACCAAGGCAGGCAACACCCCCTGCTGCCACTGCCCTTGCAGGTTTGCAGCGTGGCCTCGCAGTGAGCCCTGAGCACCCCACACCTGCAGCTCCACAGACACCTACTGGACAGGCACAGGGCTCTTCACGTCCGGCAGAATCACCACCACGTTGCCATCAGCATCGGGCTTGTGGGTCACCTCTGGCTTCCTGGGTAACATATCAGCTGCAGTCCAGGCTGCCACGTTCTGCTGCAAGCCTCCCATGCTGTTGCCCCTGTTCATCAGGACGAAGTTGTAGAAGGTGCGAGGCCTCAGGTTGGTGATCAGCTTCTTGGTGGTGCGCCCGTCCACGTCCACGTTCAGCCCGTTGTACTGGATCTGCAGGAGGGCAGGGGGTGTGCCACACAACCATTCGTGGGTTAGGCTGGAAGGGACCTCAAAGCAGTTCTAACCCCCCCCCCCCCGCCAGCTCTAGTCTGAAACTACTGTGCCTTGTCCTCTGTGAAGAGTTACAGAATCACAGAATGGGTTAGGTTGGAAGAGAGCTCAAAGCTCAGCCAGTTCCAACCCTACCCAGGCTCCAGTCTGAAACTACTGTGCCTTGTCCTCTGTGAAGAGTTACAGAATCACAGAATGGGTCAGGTTGGATGGGTTAGGTTGGAAAGGAGCTCAAAGCTCAGCCAGTTCTAACCCTCCCAGCTCTAGTCTGAAACTACTGTGCCTTGTCCTCCGTAAAGAATTACAGAATCCCAGAATGGTTCAGGTTGGAAGGGAGCTCAAAGCTCAGCCAGTTCCAACCCACCACTGCCATGAGCAGGGACACCTCCCTCTAGGACAGGTCGCTCAGGGCCTCATCCAACCTGGTGCTGAACACCTCCAGGGAGGTTGTGGAGCACAGGTGCACAGAATGGGATCTTTGATGAGGGGACACAGCCTCAAGTTGTGCTGAGGGAGGTATAGGCTGGATATTAGGAGGAAGTTCTGCACAGAGAGAGAGTGATTGGCATTGGAATGGGCTGCCCAGGGAGGTGGTGGAGTCCCCATCCCTGGAGGTGTTGAAGCAAAGCCTGGATGGGCACTGCCTGCCATGGTCTGGTTGATTGGCTAGGGCTGGGGGATATGTTGGGCTGGATGAGCTTGGAGGTCTCCTCCAACCTGGCTGATTCTATGATTCTAAAGCAGATACAGACCAAAGCCTTGGAATTCCTCTGGAAGAGGAAATTTCACCTGGAAAAGGGGAAATGGAGCTAACTTGCCTAGGGAGGCAAAGATCTGGTGGCAGAGGTAGGGAGTGTAACCCAACAGCCCTGATTTGTCAGTCCCACCATTGCCTGCCCAGATCTGAGGCAGGAACCCAGAACTCCTGGCATTCAGAATTCCTGACTCTTACTCAGCCAGCAGACTGAGGAAGCTGGGAAGAGAGTTCCAGCTCCTCCATTTCACTTGCCTTGTAGGGGGTGGGGGAATTGTAGTTCTCAGGGAACTCCCAGCTCAGCAGGACAGAGGTCTTGGTCACCATCTTCACCTTGAAGTTCTTGGGTAAAACTGCCAAGAGAAAAGTGAGGAGGAAAAAGGAGAAAGGAGAAGAAAAGGCAGCAGAGGGAAGGAAGAGCAAGAAAGAGAAGGAAGAGAGTGTCAGGCACTAGGTAAAGCCAGGCTGGGTCTGGCTGCCGCTGCAGGACCAAAGGGCTTTGTCCCTCCTCCACACTTTGCTTGTGCTTTGCCAAGGTCCATCTCTCCCAACTGCTCCCTGTCTCCAAGCCTAAAACCCCCGGGAGGGGCGAGGGAGGGTGGGTGGCTTTGCCCAGGCACTTTCTGGGTCTGGGTGGCTGCTGCAGGAACGAGGTGCTGGCTTTCTGAGCATGCTCAGGTGAGGAAACCCATCCCAGGTCCCCGTTTGGAGGTCTGGTTTGGTTGGGGGTTTTTGGAAAAAAAAAAAAAAAAAAGAATTTTTTTTTTGTTTGGTTTGTTTTGTATCATTAAATTCTTTTAGTTGTTGTTTTTTTTTTTTGCTGTTTTCTTTTGGCTGTTTTGCAGAAAGCTGAAGAAAACTCTGCCCACCTGTAGAGCGAGTGGCCCCCCACCTCAGGTGCCAGAGCAAGAAGGGCGTCCGGACTTAACTTAGAAGAAAGCTGTAAAAGGGACTTACCTGGCCCAAGGCAGAGAGGAGCTGAGGGACTGAGTGTGACACCAGAGTGCTCTGCATTTACTCACGAGCCTGGCTGAGCCCGGCTTGACCTCTCCAGCTCTCTGCCTCCCCGGCACCAGCCCCGGTTACAAGGAGAGAGAGAGAGGGAGGAGGAGGAACCGGCGAGTCCTACCTTGGTCCAGCTGGAACGTCCGATACTGGACGGTGGGGCTGTAGGGCCCGGGGCCCTTACTGGTGTGGGCACGGATTTTAACATCGTAGGCAGTGTTGGGTTTGAGGCCGTTGAGGGTGTAGGAGTTCTCTGGGGAGGGGGAAAGGTCCTTCTCCAGCGGGCTGCCAGGGGACCCTGCCTCCCGGTAGGCCACGGTGTACTTGACGATGGCTCCGTTGCGCTCGGCCAGCACGGGGGGCAGCCAGCCGAACTGCACCGACATGGAAGTGATGTTGCTCGCCTCCAGGATTTGGGGGTAACCCTTGGGGATGTCTTCGGGGGTGGTGAGTTCCTGCACGGCTTCCTCCCCGAAGCCAGCCCGGCTTTTGACCGCCAGCTTGAACACGTACGTGGCGCCCTTGTGGATGCTGCCGGCTGTGTACTTATCCTCCGTGGCAGGGAACTCCAAGGTGGCCAAGGGCTCCACGTCCTTGCGGCCAAACTGCAGCCTGTAGCCCAGCACCTGGCCTTCTGCATCCAGGGGAGGCTCCCATTTCACCAGCAGAGTGTTCTCCTCTGTCTGGTGCACGGACAGGATGGGCTTCCCTGGGACTGCGAGAGAGCAGAGACACCTCCAGTCAGACCTGGAGGACAGACACCTTCAGACAGACCTGGGGGACAGACACCTCCAATCAGACCTGGAGGACAGACACCTTCAGACAGACCTGGGGGACAGACACCTCCAGTCAGACCTGGGGGACAGACACCTCCAGTCAAACCTGGGGGACAGACACCTCCAGTCAAACCTGGAAGACAGACATCTTCAGACAGACCTAGAGGACAGACACCTCCAGTCAAACCGGAGTCCTGACTCCCCATCTCCTGTCCTGATCACCCCAGCAGATTGCTCCCCAGAGCAGGGAAGGCTGAAGGCTGGAGTCTCCCAGCTCCCATCTCCTCTCTCTCCATTACTCAGCACAACTGATGCAGAAAGAGACTGGAACAGATTGGCTCAGGCTGGGAAGAGCAGAGCAGCTGAGGGTGAAGTAATGAAGGATGGGAAGGGAAGTCTGGGCAGCCCCAGGTCCTGAGCAGCAGGCAGGAGGCCAAGCTAAGTGAGTCTGGCAGGCATCTGATCGCCCAGTTGGGTACAGAAAGAAGTGGAAACAGCCCAAAATCTGCACAAGGCAGAGGGCAGGAGAGTTGCTGCTTACTCTGTGCAGTTCCTCTCCTCTGGAGGAGGACAGCTGAGTGTCGGTGTGCTTCCAGTTAGCTCCCTCCTTAACCCCTCCACTTTTAGGTGGGGGGAGGATGCTGCAGGAGCTGTGCCTCTGACTAATGAGCCCTGGCACTGCCCAACTGCTGAGCAAGCCCACAGCCAGAGTTAAACGACAGGAGCATGCCTGGAGGTTCCTGAAGCTGGAGAAAGCAGAGCATTAATTCCAGCAGCTCACGCGTCATTTACACTCAACTCCACTATTAGAGAGCTCATTTCCTTCTCCCTGCCTCGGTGTTTCTCCTGGTGGAACAGGAGGAGAGGGAATGGAGTTTGGAGAGATCCCAGCCCACGCTCACAGCAGGAGCCCGACCGAGGGTCAGCAGGTTGGAAAGCTGCAGAAGAAGCTGATGGGGGGAAGGATCCTTCTGAAAGGGAGTGTTGAACAGGAGAAACCTCTCTGCTTGACGTCTAAAGAGTTGATGACGCAGGTTGAGGGAGGTTCTCCTCCCACTCTTAGCCCTGGTGAGGCTGCACCTGGAGTATTGTGTCCAGTTCTGGGCTCCTCAGTTCAGCAACATCAGGGAACTGCTGAAGAGAGTTCAGTGCAGAGGCTACAAAGCTGCTGGAGGGCGCCTGGAGCAGCTCTGTGAGGAGCCCTGAGGCTGAGAGCCTGCAGAAGAGCAGCCCCAGAGGGCATCTGAGCAATGCTCAGCAAGAGCTAAAAGAGCTGTGGAGGATGAGCGGATGGGGTCAGAGTCTGCTCAGTGCTGCCCAGTGATAGGAATAGCAGCAACAGGCACAAAGTGGAACCCAGAAGGTTTCATTCGAACTTAAGGAGAAACTCCTTTGGTGTGAGGGTGCTGGAGGCTGCCCAGAGAGGTTGTGAAGTCTCCTTCTGTGCAGAGCTTCCAATCCCCCCTGACCATTGTGCCCCTGGGCAAGCTGCTGTGGGTGCCCTGCTGGAGCAGGGAGGGTTGGACTGGATGATCTACAACTACCTGAAGGGAGGTTGTAGCCAGGTGGAGTTGGTCTCTTCTCCCAGGCAACCAGCAACAGAATAAGGGGACACAGGCTCAAGTTGTGCCAGGGGAGGTTCAGGCTGGATGTTAGGAGGAAGTTGTTGGCAGAGAGAGTGATTGGCATTGGAATGGGCTGCCCAGGGAGGTGGTGGAGTCCCCATCCCTGGAGGTGTTCAAGAAGAGCCTGGATGGGGCACTTAGTGCCATTGGCTAGGGCTGGGTGCTAGGTTGGACTGGATGAGTTTGNCCTATCCTATCCTACCCTACCCTACCCTACCCTACCCTAGCCTACCCTATCCTATCCTATCCTATCCTATCCTATCCTATCCTATCCTATCCTATCCTATCCTACTCTATTTCCTTTCCAACCCTGCCCAGGCTGGGATTCTGTGACTTTCTGAGCAGGGGGATGAGGCTTGGCTGTGAAACAAACAAATGCTTTATTCATTTCCAACTGTCAGAGAACATCTGGGGAGCAGTGCTGGGAGAGCCTCCCTTGGAAATGCCTCTGAAATCCATTAAAGAGCAGAGCAGTGCCATTACCTTTATGCTCCATCCAGGATTTTTTATCACCAATGTTACCATAATCAGCTGAGCTTGAAAATATTACATTTGCACAACAAATATTGTTGAGAAGAAAGGTGAGAAGAAAGAGTGGAGGGAACAAGGAAGGGGTGGGGGG
>VWZI01001803.1:13873-26197 GCA_013396835.1 Psilopogon haemacephalus | reverse complement strand
AAAATAAAAATAAAAAAAAAAAAAAAAAAAAAAAAGGAAAAGAAAAAAAAAATTAAAATACCAAAACCCAAAAGCCTGCAATGTTTGAAAGCAAAGGGCTCCAAAGAGGTGAGCGGGCTAGCCAAGAGGGGTCCTGCTGTGTCTGCCCAGTGTGGCTGGCACAAAGATGAGCACCCAGCTCTAAACCCCCCCCCAAAGGATCCTTCCCCTAGCTCCCTGCTTTTGAGGTCAGGCTCTTATAAGGTGGTGCCCAGGGACAAGGGGCAACAGGCACAAAGTGGGAGCCAGGAGGTTCCACCTCAATTTGTTTGGTGTGAGAGTGCTGGAAGCCTGGAATGGGCTGCCCAGAGAGGATCAAAGGATGGTAGGGGTTGGAAGGGAGCTCTGGAGGTGAGTCCGACCCCACTGCCACCCCCTGCCAGGGCAGGGCCATAGAATTTAGCACAGGTTGCACAGGAACACATCCAGACAGGGCTGGAAAGGCTCCAGAGAAGGAGACTCCACAACCTCTCTGGGCAAAATGCTCCAAGTTTCCAGCACCCTCACACCAAACAAGTTTCATCCTTAAGTTCAAGGGAAGCCTCTTCTGAGCTTGTCACAGGCTCACAGGATGTCAGGGGTTGGAAGGGACCCAAAGAGCTCATCGACTCCAACCCTCTGCCAGAGCTCAGCTCACACAGGAACACATCCAGACAGGCATGGAAAGGCTCCAGACAAGGAGACTCCACAACCTCTCTTAGGGACATGTGCCAGAGCTCCACCACCCTTACAGGAGGTTGTGGAGTCTCCTTCTCTGCAGAGCTTCCAACCCTCCCCTGGCCATTGTGCTGCAGGGCAAGCTGCTGTGGGTGCCCTGCTGGAGCAGAGGGGTTTGGTCTGGATGACCTGCAGAGGTCCTTTCCAAGCCCCAGCACTGTCACTTTCCTCTCAGTCTGGCAAACTGGTTAAGCACTTTTGTTTCCGACCTGCAGCCTCTGGGATCTTGACTTTCTTTGTAGGGATTTGTGAGAAGGAAGTAAGAAAAGCAAAATCTTTTTGCCAGGAGGCTCCAAGCAAAGAGTCTGCTTCCAGGTGGAAGGGATTAGTAGTGGTGTGTGCAGATTGAAGGAGGTGAAAAACCACGGTGGCAGTGCCCAGGACCTTGCCAAGCAACGAGCCCAAGACGTGTTTAGAGAGGAGGGGGTTAGAGAAGAGACTTGCAGAGGAGCGAGGCAGCAGCTTTGCCATGGTGCTCAGCTACCCACGGGGGCTGCCCAAAGTGGCAGCAGCTCTACCTCCTGTGGCACTCTGCCTAACCTACACCAGGGCATCACTGGAAGCCCCAAGAGGACATGCCTGGGGACATGGCCCTGCCAGCTCCGTGGCCATGGCGTCATAGAAGCCTTCAGCTCTTCTGGTGGTGGCAGCAGCCAACGTCTGTGAGGAGCTGGGAAGGTGCAGACCACAGCTTCCAGTGCAGGGCTGCTGACCTGGGGGTCTGGTGAACTGCAGAAGGTGACTCTGAGTGCTGCTCCCTGAGACACACACAACACACACTGCCTTGAGGGTGCTCAGCCTGGAGCAAAGGAGGCTGAGGGGAGAGCTTCTGGTTCCCTACACCTCCCTGAAAGAGGGCTGGGGCCAGCTGGGGGTTGGTCTCCTCTCTACTAACAAATGGTAGGACAAGAGGAATTGGCCTCAAGTTGCACCAGGACAGGTTTAGGTTGGACATTAGAAGAAACTTCTTCACTGCAAGGGTCCTCCAAGGCTGGCACAGGCTGCCTAGGGAGGTGGTTGAATCCCTTGGAGGAGTTTCAGAGCTGTGGTGCTGAGTGCCATGGTTCAGCCCCAGCCTTGGCAGAGCTCTGGGTTGGATTGGACTTCAAGGACTTGCCCAACCAAATCAATTCTATGGTTCCATGCCATGGCCAGGCCCTGAGATATGGGCAGAGGTGCAACAACCTCAGGTTTGGAGATGGAGATGGCAGGGGGCTGAGCCCTTGGCAAGGTCTGCACAAAGAGTCTGCCCCTTCTGTATGCCACCTGTAACCTGCTCCCTTTGGGAAGTCTCAGGCTTCCTCCTATCACTAACTACAGCTGATCAGGCAGGCAGAGATGGCAGATCCTGAAGGCAGCTCTGCAAATCTCATCTCACCCAAGGCAGTCAACACTGCCAGGAACAGCTCTGAACTCTCTGCAGACACTGCCAGAAACTGGGATGGGGGCTGGGGGGAGTCCTTATAACCCCCCCAAAAGCATCAGCTGTGAGAAGCAGAGGAGCAGGTAAAGGCTGCTCCCCACATCTCATTCCTCTGGTGCTTTAGTGAGGAAGGATCTTCTCTCACCTCACACTCTCTGAGTCACCTCTGCCTTGGGGACTCTGCTACAGCCAGTCCCACTCTGCCCAGTCTGCACTGGAGTGGAAGCCACTTTCTTGCCACCTGGGACAGCACTAAGTGGGTTTTGCCTCCTCCTTCCACCAAGGTGCTAAGCACTCGGTCCAGTAGGACCCTTTGGGTGCTCTTCTCCTGCTTCTGTGCTTCACTGCCACATGTTGGCTCTGTTTAAGAGGGCAGAAGGAAAACAGAAGGGGGCAGAGGGTGCTGACCCCTGGCCATGGCTAGCCACGCCAAATGGTACAGGAGAGATGGCAAACAAAGGAAAAGCAAAAGGAACCGACTGGAAAACCAACCAGAAATCAAGCCAGCAATTCCAAACAAACAAACAAACAAACAAACAAACAAAAAAAAACCACCAGAAAAAGGAAACCATAATAATAAAATCATACTGGTACAAAAAGTGACTCCTTCCAGAACATTCCCAGTCTGTTTTACCTACCTTCCACTTCTTCAACTGCTAACTCTTATAAGACTTTCTCAATGGAGAGCAAGAGAAACTGAGCTACGAGGCCAGACCAAGCTCCTGGTGGGTTTCTGCACGTGTCTGGCTTTTCAAAGTCCACCCTGCCCCCTGCCAGCCCCTGCCAGCAGGGCCCTGGCTATTGCAGTCGTGCCAGTTTTGGACCCCCAACCCATCCTCTTTTGCTAAGCTAACAGGAGAGAGGAGCAGAGAGCAGGGTGCTGGAGTCCCACCGCTGGAATCCCTTCCCCCAGAGCTCTCTGCAGCTGCTGTGACATCTCCAGAATGGAGGTGCACTGCTCCTTCCCACCCCCCCCAAGCACCTCAAGAACCTTTCAGGGTATGGAGGAAACATCTCAGTGCTCTTCCAGCAGCTGCCATGATGCTGTTTGCTTCTTTTTTGAGGTGGGGGGGGGGCATCAAGGGCTGGGGCTATCANNNNATCAAGGGCTGGAGCTATCAAAAGCCACTTCTGCTTAGCAGTCCAGCCAAAGCCAGCACGGCTGAGAAACCCACTGCAGAGAGGGTCTGACCTGACCTACCCTTTCCATCCTGAAACTCACTCTGAAAGCCCCAGTAAGCAGAGCTGGAGCTCCAGCTGGCACCTGGGTGCACGGAGTGCCCACACTCGCTCGCTCACTCACCCTCCAGGCTCCAGCACAGGGACCTGCCCAGAGGCCCTGGAGCGAGGCCACCCTTGGGGATGCTTTGCACTTGCTCTGGCCAAAAAGGCAGTGGGGGGGAGAGGGTGGGTGGGTGATGGGGGAGAAGGCCCAGATCCCACCCGGACCCCCTCCCCACCGCTCTTATCGACTCTACAGCACCTGGATGGAAACAGCCACCAAGTGCTGGCTGGCCACACTGGAGACACACCTGGGGAGTGGGTGGCCCTGGGAGTTTCCTTCACAATCCAGCCCACCCTGCGTGACCCTGCAGACCTGCACGGGGACAGCACCCAGGAGGTGGCAGCTGGATGCAGGGGGGCTGGGAGCTCACCTCTGCAGGGAGCCCCTTTGCTGGAGGGGGAGCCACAGCACAGCCCAGTGCCCGGAGGTGCCCCCAGCCAGGAGACCGTCAGGGTCGGCCGCTGGGGGTCCCAGCAATTTGGGGAGCCCTCCCCACCCTCCCACGGGCTCCAGGCCAGCCAGGGTTGGTGTGCAGGTCCCCGCAGGTGTGTGAGAGCTGCAGCGCCAGGGTGGGCTGTGTTTGTGAATCCGCTTGAGACCAGCCAGTACTCACCTGAACTGCACCTCTCACATGCTTTAAAGTTGACTGTCCAAGCCACAAGAATGACCCTTACTGACCTTGTACCATACAATGTTTTTTAACCCTTTAGGTACCATAGACTTTGGATAGGTTTTTGCTCACTTCATGTACTGTGAGGAAGGGGGGAGGGAAGGAGAGCAGAGCTAATGGGTGGGGGGGAGGGGAGGGGGGGAAACATCCTTTCTTCAGCAGGAACAGGGGGTAAGGAAGCTCCCTTGTTCCTCTACACCTGCACATGCAGCCTCACAGCACCCAACCCTGCCAGCCCTGTCTGTTGACACATGCTGTGCACTCTGAAATTTCTGAGTAGGAGAGTTGCCAAGGAGCCCTGGGAAGGTCATGGCTAGTAAGAAAGGGCAAGCCAGCTTCCTCCAACCATCAAAATCTGTTTCTTTGGTTGTTTGGTTTTGTTTCTTTTTGGTTTTCCTTTTTTTTTTTTTTTTTTAATACAATCTAAGTCTCTGGTACTTGAAGAGTTAAAACCCAGCTACTTCAAGAAGAAAAAGATACTTTACCTTTAGTTTAATGGATTTTTACTTGGGTTATGATGCTCAGGAGGAGCCACCCTGACAGGGAGGTGGTGGAGGGTGTTGTGCAGCAAGGTGTGTGCAATGCAGGGAGGGCTGCAGCATGCAGGCTCATGCTTGCCAGTGGAGCTGGGGGTGGGCAGAGAGCACCCAGAGCCTGGGCAGGCTGAGAGAGGACCCAGGAGGCTTGGCTGCTGCAGACAAGATGCCATCATGGTGTGAAACCGCCCAGCAGCAGACAGACAGACAGAGAGCAGGGAGCTGGTTTCATCGGGCAGTGAGAGCATGCAGGCAGGCAGGCAGACAGCAGAAGAGGAGAGAAAGAAGAGCCATGGAGCAGGCCAAGGAGGAGCTGAACGCAAAAGGAGCTGCAGAGGGGAGACACAAAAGCCTGTCCCGAGCCAGAAGGTCTTTGAGCCGAAGGATGTCGCCTGCACCAGGGAGAATTGACTCGTTCCTCCAACAGCCAGCCAGGAAAAAGTGCTCCACCGTGTTACAGGACTCTGGCAGCTCCCAGCTGATGTTCTCGAGAGCCTTAAATTAATGGAGCTCTCCCCGGGAAGGCTGAGCTACACAGAAACAAACCAGGCCTGGGCTGGCCAGCAGCCAGCTGAGGAAAAGCCCCAAAGCCTTCCCCTTTCCCAGATCCCCTTCTCCTCACCCTTCAGGGAAAGAGTTTCCATGTCACTAAGCCCTGCTGCCAGCAGCTCCCACAGACCTCTTCCAGCTTGAAAGCACAAACCCCAGACCCTCTTTTCCTCCCCTCCCCACAGCTCTCAAGGAGAGAAACCCTCTTGGAAAACGGAAGCAGAGTGTGTGAAGTTTGACCCTTCCTTTTCAGGTCCTTTCAGTTCATCTTTCCCACCCCACTTCCCCCACCCACCCCCCAGTGATGCTCCCTCTGACAGTACCACACTGGGATCAGAACCAGCAGATCTGCAGCAGAGTCAGGAGAGGATTTTCTTTTGGTGTGTAGAGAGAGCAAAGAGGGGGGAAAAAAAAAAAACAAAACCAAACAATAAAAGGACAAAAAAAAGAAAAAAAGGAGGAAAATAAATAGGGGGGAAAAAAAACCCAAACATTTGAAGGAAGGAAGAAAACAAAATATCTTTAAATAGACTGGAAGCCTGAGAAAGCCCCAGTAAGGAATTGTGCCTGTGCAGAAACAGACTCCCCTTTCCTCCCACTCCTGGTGGGGAGAGAAAGAGGAGAGAGAGATAGAGAGAGAGACAGACAGACAGCAGGACGTGGCAATTAAAACAGCAAGCTGGGGCAGGAGCCCAGCAGAGAGCCCACTGCTGTCCCTTGTTAAGGACTCTGAGGGATGGGAGAAGGAAGGAGCTCTCTCTCCTCACCCTGCTGACCAGAGCCATTTCTGAGTTAGTGCTGCTCCCGGCTACTCCGAAACAGGCAGCGGAGTGATTTAGTAGAGATGAGAGGAGACAGAAAACACAAAGAACAGCTGCCACAGCCACTCATGCAGTGAAAAAAAAAAAAACAAACCGAAAAAAACAAAACAAAACGGGGAAAAAAACCAAAAAACAACAACAACAAAAAAAAAACCAAACCCAAAACCAAAAACCACCTCATTTCAAAGCAAAGATCTGTGAAAAGCCCAGGTTGAAATATTGCCAGCCAGGGTTATCGTCCCCGGGGCAACAGCGGAGGGAGACAATCCATTAAACTAAAACCAGCACTGTTTGGGTTGCCTGAGCCCCAGCTCGGTGCCATTAACATCCCCCCCCTAGAGCCTCCACATGACTCCTCTCTCTCCCGCTCTGCCACAGCCCAAATGGGACCATTCCCAGCCCTTGCTGGGCCAGCTGGCCTCGTCCCCACCGACAGCACCACCCAGGAGTGCTGGCCCCGGGGTTGGTGCAAGTGTTGGCCTCATGATCCATCACCTTCCCTTCTCCTCTTCCTCCCCATTCATTCCCCCTCCACCTGGCTCCATGGCTTGTGCCCCACTCTTGGACAGCTGCTGCTCGGTTCCTGCTGGTGGACAGGCAAAAATGCTGCTGGGTGATGCTGGGCTGCTGTCCTCCCTGAGCATGCTCAGCACCAAGGGCCATGGAGCAGCTCTTTGCTGCTCCCCACCCCATCGAGTGGTGGCTGCTTGGTGGCCTCCCAACCACTGCACGCACCAGCCCCACTCTGCACTCAGTCCCAGCTCTCTGCGGCAGCACAGGGAGCAGGCAGCAGGTCCCAAATTGGAGGGGCCTGCATGTGTGTGTGTGTAGTACTCACCTGAACTGCATGTGTGTATGTGTGCGTGCGTGTGTGTATGTGTGTGTGCATGTGTGTATGTGTGTGTGCGTGTGTGTGCGTGTATGTGTGTGCATGTGTGTGTGCGTGTGTGTGTGTGCATGTATGTGTGTGCGTGCATGTGTTTGTGTGCATGTGTGTGTGCATGTGAGTGTGAGTGTATGTGAGTGTGTGTGTGCATGTGTGTGCAGGTGTGTGTGCATGTCTGTGTGTGTTCATGTGTGTATGTCCATGTGTGTGTGTGTGTGTGTCCCACCCCTTCCCACCTCCCTGCAGACGAACCCCAGGCGCCCGAGAGGCTGCAGCACCGCCAGCGACCGCCCCACAGCTCCGTACCCCTGCGCCCACCATCTCTGGCTCCCTGACTGTCTTCCCCTCAGAGAAGGGTGGGAAAAGGAGAGACACCTACTAGACTGCAAGGTGCGCTCCCTGACCTCCGGGGTGAAGGCCCCCAGGCCCAGAGCCGAGCGGGCGGCCAGACGGAAGACATACTCAGTGTTGGGCTTCAGACCTTCCAGAGTGAAGGAGGTCGCCGGCTCAAAGTTCTTCTGCACCTGAGGTGGGCGAGGAGAGGGGAAGAAACAACATAAAAACAGCCAACCAAACCCAAAACAGAACAATAAAACACCTGCCCTGCTCTCCTCTCTCAGCCAGCTGGGGGAATGGAGGGCAGCAGTGCTGCTTTGAGGCTAAGTGGAATATTGTAATGAGAGAAACCAACTCGCTGTCTAGGAGAAGAAAATTAAGGTGATGTCTGTATTACCCACTGGCTTTGCTTAGAGACATAAAATCAAGGAGCAGTGACAAAGTTTCCCAGTCCCTGGCTGCTGCTTGCGGTGTCAACTGCCTCTGCTTTGAATCTGTGTAACCCGAGGGAGATGCAGCAGCCAGCAGGGCTCAAAGCAGTCTGCCTTGTCTTTGTTAACAGCATTTGGGTAAACAAACGAGCGAAGGGGACACCGGAATGCTTTCCTGTCTCAGCCTACAGCCTTCGTTTCTCCTTCGGATCCCCCAGTTAGTTGAAAGCAGCACAGCCTCCGTGCTGCTCCTCTCCAGGCTCACCTCCCTGCCGTGGTCTCCCTCCTTGTAGAGCAGCTCGTACTTGACGATGATCTCCTGGCGAGGAGGGCTCCAGGACAACAGGATGCTGGTCTCCGTCTTGGCGTCAGCGCGGAAGTTCATCGGCTGCCCAGGGACTGCCGGAGAGAAGGAGCCCACGGGGCAGGGGATGAGAGACAGGAGACACCACATTAACTGTGGCTGCTTGGAAGGGTCCCACCCCGGTATCCTCAAAGCCTGCCTGTGAGGAGAGTGGCAGCAGCAAGATGCCACAGAGTGGGCAGGCCCTTCCTTGCAGGCAGCGCAGGGTTAACTCTCACTGCAGCAATCAAGCATGCCCAGAGCTGCTGGAGAGAGGAGAGTCCTGCTGGGTCATATCACAGCATCACAGGATGTCAGGGGTTGGACGGGACACAAAGAGATCATCCAGTCTAACCCCCTCTGGCAGAGCAGGACCATCCAATCTAGCCCAGGGCACACAGGAACACATCCAGACAGGCCTTGAAAGGCTCTAGAGGAGACTCCACAACCTCTCTGGGCAGCCTGTGCCAGTGCTCTAGGACCCTTCCAGGTAAGAAGTTCTTCCTCATGTTGAGGTGGAACCTCTGTGCTGCAGCTTCCATCCATTGCTCCTTGGCCTATCCTAGGGAGCAAGTGAGCAGAGCCTGTGCCCCCACTGCTGATCCACAGCCTCCCTGGGCAACCTGTGCCAGGGTCTCACCACCCTCACTGCAAAGAACTTCGTCCTAACATCCAGTTTCAATCTCCTCTCTGCCAGTTCAAACCCATTCCTCCTCATCCTGTCATTACAAGACCTTGCCAGTAGTCCCTCTCCAGCCCTCCTGTAGCCCCTCTCAAATACTGGAGGCTCCTTTCTGATACATCAGGGGGCTTTGGTTTGCTCCCCTCTCAGAAAGGGGCGAAGCAAGGCTCATTTCCCTCTCAGCTCTGAGAAGGCAGCTTGGGAGTACTTTAGGAAGAGTTAAGGTTCATCATAGCTTGGGCTATTAGAGGCATTTAGAAGCTGGGAGTAGGAAGATAGCTCACTTTGAAATATGGCCCAGCAGCCAGGGGATGCTCTCTGTGTAATTGTTTCCCCCACCCTTTGCAGCAAACAACCCTGCCCTGAGAAAAGCTCAGCTCAGGAACCCTGCACCAGCCCCTCCGGCTCCAGCTTTCCTCCCAGAAGGTGATGTCTATTTTAACAAAACTGAATCAATAATGGAGGAAAAAACCCAAAACTCCAAACCACACAAAACCCTGCAGTGGTGCCACAGCAGCCACAGCTGGACGAGGCTTTAAGCCAAGCCCTGTCCCTCCTGCAGCCCAGCGCGCCCCAGGGGCAGGGACACTGCCGCTCACCTCCTTGCTGCGTCTTAACCTGGATGGGGTCGGAGAGAGGCCCATCCCCCACCGAGGTGAAGGCCAGGACCCGCACTGTGTAGGTTTCGTCCTCCAGGAGGCTGCCCACGGTGGTCAGGAGGCTGTCATCCACGTTGTGCTTCTGCCAGTTGCTGACAGGCTGGTCGGGCTCCATGGTGTAGTAGACTCGATAGCCACGGATCTGCCCGTTGGGCTCCACCGGTTCCTCCCACTGGATGATCATGGTGGTGCTGCTCAGCATCCGGCCCTGCACGTTACGGGGGGCACTGGCAGGAGCTTGTTCCCCAGTACGAGTGACCACTGACTCGCTGGGAGGCCCCTGCCCGATGCTGTTGACTGCAGAGACCCAGATCTCGTACTCGGAGTTGGGGCTGAGCCCCCCAATGCTGTAGCGCGTGGTGGTGATGTCCTCCTTGATCTGATAGGGTCCGTCCTGGCTTTTGGACTTGTACTCAATGACATAGTAGGACACGGGGTCTGGATTTCCAGAGTCCCAGGTGATGGTGATACTTGTGGCTGTCGTCTCTGTCACCACCGGGGTCCCAGGAGCCTTGGGGAGCGCTGGGAAGCAGGAAGAGGAGACACTTAAGACAAACCCCCCAGGTGCTGGAACGGTGCCTAATGGGGCTAGGGAAAGGCTGCAGGAGCCAGAGGCACGGCACCAGCAGCGGCTCAGCAGTCGAGTAAAGTGCTGCTGAAACGTTATGGACCTAGTTACACACTCTATTATCCTCCTTAAACTGCTCCATCAAAGGCAAAAAGCGTTCAGCTAAACATCTGGAAGCATCGGCAGAGAACTCCCAGCTGCACATCCGCCGGCTGCGGCGGCGGCCGGGGAAAAGTGGCTCGGCAGCAGCTCCTCCTCACATCTTCTGCAGCCACCCTGGCTGCTCAACCTCTCCAAGTCCTCTCCAGAAGGAAAAAAAAACCAAACTACCAACGTTTGGAGCTGCTTCGTCTCTCAAGACACAGCCATGGCTTAATATTCATCTGCCCTGTCTCTTCGGAGGCTGCGCGCTAAGTGCCAGGCACCTTTGTGCATCCCTCTTGCTTCAGACCCTTTCCAACCTCATCTTCTCTACACTGGAGCACCTCTACAGCTCTACCTTCTCCTGTCATCTTCTGACTGGACTGGGAAAGACTGCAGATGCTTACAGGCAGAAATAGAACGGAATAGAAATAAAGTGGCACAAGGCAGAAGGTACCAGCGGAGCAAGGTTCTCCCATCGGAGGAGACAGGGGGGATGGAAGCAGGAGCAAAGCAGCTTTTCGAACTGATAGTGGAGGACAGGGGAAAAGAGGAAGGGAAAAATACTCAGGAAAAGAAAGAGCTCCTCAGTCCAGCCCCAGGCACCCTTCTGCTGGCAAAAGCCCACTCCCTGGGCAAAAGCTCAGGAGCGTCAAGTCCAGCTTCACTGATCCCTGCTCACATCTGGTCAGACCTTCTGTTGGGATCGTTACTCTTCAGCCCTCCTCCAAAGCATTTCTCCTCCTCTCCCCCACCCACTCACATCCTTTCCCACCCACTCTGTCCCCAGACCCCTGGTGGGCAATGGCATCACTCAGAGCAGACAGCAGCTCGCCCAGAGCTCTACACTCACCCAACCACAAAGGGCATCACCGCTTGGGTTTTAATACTCCCCTGCT
Organism: Psilopogon haemacephalus; assembly: GCA_013396835.1. Lineage (NCBI taxonomy): Eukaryota > Metazoa > Chordata > Aves > Piciformes > Megalaimidae > Psilopogon > Psilopogon haemacephalus. The sequence continues at coordinate 15,212 of VWZI01001803.1, read as the reverse complement.
GAGGACAGAATAGATTGAAGATTGCACCCGTGCTCCTCTTGGGAACTGCTAGCTGGAAGCTGGGGTTATTCCCCCTCTTGCTGAGGCAACAACGGCCACTAAGATGCTGGAACTAGGTTCTACTGCAGGGGCACACATGCCAGAGATCCTCAGAGCCTTGGCTCAACCTCTAACCTCAGGAAAGGATGGCATGCAGGCTTCAGGCCATCCCAGGCTCCTTGCAAACAACCCAGCCAGCCTCACATCCCGGGACAGACACAAGCATGCAGGACTTGGCATCAGAGTTCTCCTCACAACAAAGAGCTCAGCTGTCCTAAAGCCAGGCAAGACCTCCAGCCAGCAGCTTCCTCTTCACTGCGGATCTCTGTGTGTGGGATCCCCAAAGACCCATGCATGGATCCCAGCACAGGGTGCACAGTTTGTCTCTCTGCTCATGCCCACAGACACAGACATCAGGCTTGTACCAAGAGGGACTGGCACACATGCAGCCAGGTACCCAACAGACATCAGGCTTGCACCAAGAGGGACTGGCACACATGCAGCCAGGTACCCAACAGACATCAGGCTTGCACCAAGAGGGACTGGCACACGTGCAGCCAGGTACCCACATGCCCAGCCAGCCGTGCTGCTCCTTCTCCCCCATGCACACACACACACTCATGCACCACAACCCTTGGGCATGCCCCAGCTGTGCCCCCCCTGCCCCAAACTCTTCCTGCACAAACCAAACAGTCACAGGCTCACCCCATGCAGACCACCGGGAGGCCACAAGCAGCAAGAGGTCCCCACAGGGTGACAGTGGCGCTCGCCCAGCGCCGAGGGTTGGCAGGCAACCGGCAGGGCTGTGCAGACACTGACATGCAGGAGGTGAAACGTGCCCAAGGCTTGCTCTGCACCCATGCTCAGAGCGTGCTGCACCCAGGGCATGCCTGGCACGCAGCTGTGCCCATGCTGGCAGGCTGGGGTGTGCGTGCAGGGGGTGGGGACCCCCACGCGCTCCTCCCGCGGCCGTGCTCACACTCCCCTTACATTTCACCGTGATCTGAGCCACAGCTTCTATGACTCCCAGGCTGGACATGGCCACGCAGGTGTAGTTGGCTGAGTCCTTGACATCCGTGAGCTCCAAGACATTGCGGCCCACGGGCATGTCATCCTCGGGGGTCAGGTCTTCTGCTCCCTGCATCCACTTGACGTATGGCATGGGGGAGCCCACGGCCACGCAGGTGATGTTGACGTTGCCCCCGGGCATGATCTCGTGGCTGACTGGCAAGATGGAGAAGCGAGGAGCCACGCGGCGAACTGTGGACGAGACACACAGAGGTAACACAAAAAAAAAAAA
>VWZI01001802.1:8128-26385 GCA_013396835.1 Psilopogon haemacephalus | reverse complement strand
GATTTTGATCTCCGGGAGGGGTGTGGTGTGTATTACCCTTTTTTACTGTATATTTCTGTAAATATCTGTTATATCTTGTAAATATTTTCTTGTATATTTGCATTGCTGTAAATAGAAAGCTTCATCTATTAACTTCCAGTGTGTTTTTCTGAGTTTTAGCTGGGGTTTAAAAAGGTGGGGGGGCAGGTCATTGCAAACGCACTACACCCGTTCCCATGGCAAATCACTCTGTGAAGAACTTCGTCCTAATATCCAGCCCATACCTCCCCCAGCACAACTTGAGACTGTGTCCCCCCATTCTGTTGCTGGTTGCCTGGGAGAAGATACTGATGCCCAGCTGTCTACAACCTCCCTTCGGGTAGGTTTTGAGTTTTTTTTTTTTTTTTTTTCTGATCTATACTCTCCATGACCTTTCTTCTACTAGAACCAGATCAGGAGCAGCATCCTGGCCTTGTCATGGGCTCTGCCTTCTTCCCTGAACTGTAAGGCTTTAAGTAAGGTGTCAGCACCAAAACTATGCCTGCTAGTCATGGCATTTGCATACTAACTGCTTCTATAGTGACCTCTTAACTCTGATATACTGAATGCTGAGAGGGTGGAAAAACCCACAGTCTATACAGAACAGAACAGAATAGCATCTCTTCTATACCACACATCTCATGTTTTATTGTGCCTTTACTTGGGAGTTTTTTCCCTCTGTGAGCATGCATATACTCTGATTTTGGTCTTTTAAAATTTCTACATCCCTTAGGTTGTATTCTTTCACTCCAGAATAGCTCTTGTGACAGATGAACTGGAACAAGTTTGGGCTTACTCACAGCCACTTCCCATCAAAGTGCCCTGTGCTAAGCGGCAAGCTGTGCAGTCAAATGGAAGGAAGCACAAAAGTCCACTTTTCCCTTATCCCTTCCCCATGGCAACCTGACCAAGAACAGTAACCCTCAGCAGCACAGCTGAGGCCTGAAACTGTGCTGAATTACTCAGAGAGCATCTCCTGACCTCAGCCAGAAGAACCTAATGGAAATACATGGCCTGTAAGTGCAGAACCCCTTGTCCAGCATTGTGTTTGTACTGTATACAGCCAACACAGGTCACACCCTTTCAGAAAGCTGGCTTAATGATACTCAAATATAACTTAAAGTGAACCAGTGAGCCTAGAACTACTCAGCAGACAGGTTCTGCAGAGAGGTTTATATTAAGCAGTGAACCCTCCCTCTAGAAATATGGCACCTTCCTTTTCTCATGGCTGCCCTTTGTTAGTTACATGTGAACTGAACTGTTGATGAATCACTAAGATAGCAAATTAGCTACTTGAAATTGTTGACAGGGTCAGCAAGAACGTACCACATTTTCAAACAAAAATAAAATCATTCTGTAGGTATTGTACATTACTCACTTAATATGTACTTCTTGTCCTTAGTGGCATTCAAAAACCATTGGCATTAATAAGAGGAAAAACAAGACATCTTGGGGTTTTCACACTCTCTACCAAGTGTAATCAGAAATTTAGCACCATAAGCTCTGGTTAAAGAGCAATAACAGTATCTATTTGTTGTGTTTTCATCCACTTAAGAAAGAAAACTGACCTTAACAGTGGGTAGATAAAGAACTAAATTCTCTAAATGGCTACCTTGGTTAACATTGTTTCAATAGAACTACAGCCTCTGTTATGTTTCTTCACAATCCAACTCTTGTTAACAGCTCTAACAAATATATATCAACAGCATTTTAGTGGTAGAATGAAGCTCAAAAGTGTCTTTCTAGCAGACTTGGCTTGTTTTAAAACCTGTTCATTTAGTCTATGGTCTGATCCCAATGTAATGTCTGTTGAATCGCTGCTGATCTATACAGTGACCTCGTTGCTGTGGTCATCACAGGCATCATGAGATACATAATTGAAATTCGGTTTGGCTGTCCTAAATGACTCCTTTCTTGTAGTCGATGTGTCCACATACAGTGTACCTACATCAGTAGAAAACACACTGTGCTATAAAAATATTCAAGATAAGAAAGCAATAATATGGTAAACAGAAAGTTTCTCTGCCACAAATACATTTAAATTGTAAAGGAGCTTCTCTTTTCCCTAATTTCACCTTTTCTCTTCAATTGAAGGCCTCTTGGCATTTATGCTGGTCCTATGAATCTAACTATTTTGCCTCTCTTCCAGTATGTTACCCAACTCTGTTGTTCCTTCCAGTATTTGGCATTTGCTTTGGAATTATGTTTGTCCATCTGTTATTTGTCCTTTTGGTGATGCGTTCTGCCGATTCCATTTGTTCCTCTCAGCTTTCTCAACAATTTGAGCTTCTGAAGTGTGGCATCAGTCAGCTCTATTTCAGCCCAAGAAGGCGTTTGTACAGAATGACAGAAGGAGGAAAAAAAAAGGCCTAGACTGGTATTTGTTTTCCTTTAGGAACTCACATCTACACCTTTCACCAGTGGTCACTCCTACTAGTTGATTTCATTGGTTCAAAGATCTTGTGCAAGAGGCTTTCTTCTATTCTGGTTTGTTTCCCTCCTTCTCATCTTTCTGAATGTTAGTAAGCAGTCATGAAATCATGAAAGGTCTATGTCAGAAGATAATCTTGCAGTCTTGACTGAGCTCACACCTATTTGATACCTTTTCGATACCTTTTCCTTTCCCTTTGTGATTACATCCACTTCCTTTAATAATTCTTCATGGAACTGACTGGTGTGATCTGGCCTGAGGAAAACCACAACTCCACCTACTCCTTTTTTTCTCCCAGTTGTTTTTATCCTTTTTAAAAAAAACGAAAACAACAGAACAACACACCGCAATCCCCTACATGCATTTGCTGCACATCACCTTCACTTGGCATGACTTCACTGTTCAGGCTTAGAACATTTGGTAGACAGAGTTCTAAATTTGTCAACTCACAGGTTGCTTGTGCACAGCAATATGGCATGACTAGAGGGATGCTCAGCGATTGATCAATAACAGAGTCTGTTTCCTTCCCTATCACAGCTCACAAGTCCAGTTTAAGGTCACACTATGGTCAGCCCTAATGTACTAGCTTTAGCAATTATATTGGGTTTGTAAAGCTTTGTTTGATGGTGAGACTCTAGGTAGTACCGTGTCTCTTTTTGTACATTTCTTGATGCAGTCCTTTTTAAAAATCACATTTCCCAGAAAAGCAAACATCCTCCTAGAAAAACTGTTGGGTTTTTTTTCAGTAAGTCAGCATTTAGTTTGTGTCAGTGCCCCTTGGAGAGATCTGAGTAGTGCAGGGGAATGAAGGATACTTATGTTACTTTATTTTCAGTTTTTAAAATTAAGTAGTTAGTTAAGTAGTAGTTAAACTGTTTATTTAGGTGCATTGAACTCATGTAACTTTAGATCTTACCCTAGTGAAAGCCATGAGAATTTTACTGTAACAATGAAAGACAAGTTCTCAACAATACTTTTCAGCATAGTTATGGCCTTTGAAAGGAAGGAACTTGCTATTTTCACTCTCCCTTCTCACTCTCAACCAAATAGATTCTGATCTCACAGATTTCTATTTATTAAGAATAATTTATGAAATGTTTATGATGTGGTTAGAATGCTAATTTTGATCAAGTCGCAAAATCAGTAAGCCCAAATTTGTAAGGAAACACTGAACAAAACAAATTTGTTGGGGTTTGTGCACAAGTGCTTTGCACATGTAAATTGGCCAGATTATGAAAAATCATTCTGCTCCTGAACATACAAACAAACCCTGAGTCACACAGAACAAATAGATCAGGGTGCCTACAGAGAAGTGGTCTCCGCATCTTCAGAGTCCTTCTGACGTAATTAACTAGATCTCATATAGGTGATCCAGTTCTGCCTTTGAATTCTAGCAAAGGCAGGCTGAGAATGTGCAAGCTGCTTTGAAACACTCTCACTGGCCAGATATGCTAGATCAGGGAGCCATATCACATTAACATTAGCATTATTATACAATAGGCATTGATGTGACAGGAGGGCCAAAAAGGAGGCAAAATCTACTACTAGTACTATGCATAATCACCTTCTGATTGAAATCACTAAGTAATTGTTACTCCTTAATATTTTGATTTTAGCTTAAAACCGTAAACTGTGTGTCCACAAAACACTCTTGGACACTCAAAGTGTGGAAAATGAGGGGAAAATGTAAGTGCTAGGTAACACATTTACAGTCAGAAGAAAGAGGTGTGAATAGTGCAGTAATGACAAATGTATGCAGTTAATTACAGTTTCAGTGTTGATCATAAGAGGCCTTTTGGAAACAAAATTAATGCAACAAATTTCAAAGGAAAGACCAGGTATAACCAGATAACAACTGACTAACATGGTCAGTAATCATTAAATCGCATCTCATTCTTATTCTTGCAATACAGAAATCCAGAAGTTGCCATCACAGTGAGAGATGTCAGCTTATGAAAGCACTAATCAGCTGATACAGGCAAACATAATTATTACTCACATGGCAAAACACAAGGAGAGTCACATTGTCTTTTTAGATGCTACTCCAGCAAGATGTACAAATGCAATAATTTTTCTCTGCAGGAGCCTGCTTACTTTAAATCATCATGTTACAGGACTTTTACACTTTCAAAATAATTAAAATATTCCAGTTGCATCCATGTCACATTTAAACAGCAGAGGCTACAGGAGGGCTACCATAATGGCCTCCTATACTGCATGCAGGTAAAATTTGAAGGCTTGCTGCCTGCAAGCTAGTTAAAAGCATTGCAAAAGTGAGATTTAACTTTGCTGCTCGGTAAAGGGGAAAATAGAGAAATCTCCACAGACTACTAGTCCTGTACAGTACACATTTTTAGTCAAAAGAGAGAATGGTAATTCTACATTATAAACAAGAGCATATTTTTCTCTTTTATTCCTGAGAGCTACAATTAAAGGATGCAAGTCATAAAACAGTGTGTTATGTGATGCATTGTTTTTAATCTCGCTGCCTTGTATTATATATCAGGTTCATATAATTCTTTAGACAGGAAAAGGCTTGTTCCATAAAAATACAGACTTCTGCATCTGAAATATAAGTTCACCCACAAACAATGTATATATCACCAAACCAGCAAACTAACTCACTTAATACACTAAACTTCAGGTTCTTCCTATATTATGTGAAATGGCTTGAAACAGGAGGCAGCTGCCAGGAAACATCACTGCTTCTTTGCTCAAGAGAGACAGGGGAAGGAAGAATGAAGAAAAAAATTCCCTCGATGGATGCCACAATAGCATGTCTTTCATTATCGCCCTGTGTCAAGGCACTGTGTAATGTTCATTGTGCATGCATAGTAAATTACTATTTACCTGCCAGTGCCTTTGATAAGTCAGTCTTTTCTCCCTCTTTTCGTCCACACAGCATGGAACAGTGAAACCTCTTTGCCTATAATTCTTATTAAGGTGATACCTTCTCTGAATAAGAAAGTACACACTTCCAAAGAAGGCATTCTCTTGGGTTTTTAAGGGCCATTGTTTTTATTGTTTTCCTTTTATTTCTCCCACCCTGCTGTGTTTTAATGCTATAGTGACTTCTGTGTATACAACTCTCATATTGAAATGTCTGCCGCAGATATATGCAATATTAAAGAGTGCTTATGAATTTTTGACATCTAATTAGTCGCTACCCAGTTAACATGTCAAGACTCAGAGGGATTAGGGAGTCAGCCCTTTCTGAATAAGTTAAAGCTATGCCCTGTCCTTTTCATGTATTATTCTTTAATGTAGGTGGTGATTATTTTGCCGTGATTAATTGATGAAGCTCATTGGTCTGGCAAGTGTTACAGAATTCACCATTCCTCACTTTTATTTCTCTCTGTAGGGCTTTCCCACTTATTTGAAAGGAATTGGTTCTATTCAGTCTGTGAAGCCTCATTGTCTTTTCTCAATGCATGCACGTTGGTTTCTCTTAAGATTTAATCTATTTAATTTTATATCTTTCATACTATAAAGGAAGGAGAAAATTAATAATGCTAGTTTTATTTTAAATCACATGTTGCAAATAGGGTTTCTTTAAGGTGCTGTTCATTTTCATTTTCAATTTCAATATACACGTTTAGACAAAATTACAGATATGTATTTTGCAGGATAAAAACAGATTTTAATGGGCTTTGGAATGTTAGTTTGTGGGGTTTTTTTTAATGCTTTACAAGTCCCCTACATTCAACAAGGTTTGGAAGATTTCAGGTTTTTCTGATCCCTGAATACAAGCAATATTTTACCTAGGCAGTATTTTTTTCCTGGTTTCGTTTTAGCATTTTGTGCATTGGTTTGTTTTGTGGTCCGTGTTTTGTTTTCTTTTTTTAAATTTGCTTGTTTTGTGCATTTGGTTGGTTTAATTTGTTTTTTTTTTCCTCAGAGATGGTAGAATACTTTTTTGTTGTCAGCTATGGTGAATTGTATCAATTTTAGCATCCAAATTGAAGCCTTAATTATACAATATCTGTTTTCCATGTGCATATTCTTTCATAAAAGAAAAAAAAAAAAAAAGAAGGGAAAAAAATGTTGGGGAAAATCTATAAACACCTGTAGAAATCTAAGTGATGCATATTTAAAACAATATGATCACTCATAAATTCAGCTGTGTGTCAGGGTTCCTGCTGACCTGTGGTGCACTCTAAAGGAATGTCCCATTGATTATATACAGCTGCGAATGCTCAGAAAGAAACAGCACATATGTGTGCTTCATGGTCTGATATATTTGTTATATCCCCCTCTGTGTAAGTGATATTGGGTTCTATATAAAGAAACAATAAAAACCTATGCTGAGCACTTAATAGCTGTGCCGTTTGCCTGCACAGGCACCATAGCACTGATATTTAACTCACTGTTTTGTAAAGTCGAAGATCTACCTTAGCTATGAAAGACACAGTAAAAACATACAAATATATATACATATATGTACATGTCTTTTGTTGTTTTTTTATCTTTCCACCCCCATTCTGAAACACTGCAAAGGAGCCTCCTGCTGTATTTCATTGTTTTCTGATCGTGATTTCAATGTTGTTGGCTCAGGAGTTTTGGGCCTTGTAAAAGTACAACCCGTCAGGCATTTTCCCTGAAAGAAGAAAATCAGAAAAGAAATTTGCAGAGCACAATGCAAGAGGCAAATGTATAGATATGGTTATTGAAATATTTAATCATGCATGGTGGCTACTGAGAACTTTCTTCAATTTCCCTACTTCTCCATTGCAAAGGAGCTGAACAAAAGGCTGTTGCCATCTGAGTTCATTTCTGCAGCCTCCTGATTTTGTGGACAAATAATTACTTTTCACAAAGCAGAATCAATCCTATTATGAACCTCCACTATTCAAATCTGTAATTGGGACAATAAGAGTGCTGCAGTCAGTTTATTTTCTTTTTGAAATGAGTTAACTTATGCACATATTCCTAAAAATCATATCGTTATAAATAAGCCTTTCCTTGCATAAACAGAGTTTTTAATTACAATCCTATGTGCCATTTAGAGTTGGTGCTTTTTAACGCATATTTGGGGCACTGTTTCTAAGGTGTTTAGTTGGTGAAAATATGTAAATAATTTTCTATTGTCAGGCTTTATAGGAAATTGCTCTGTGTGAAAGAGGAGAGTGAAAGAGGCCAGGAGGTATTTTAGCAAGGTGCCCCTCCTTAAGCCCCTCCTGATTTTGGTTAGGAAAAATGTTGGATCTGGAGGTTATTGTGAAAATCTGAAAGGAAGAGTCACAGCAGCCTCACACACCACCAAACTACAACCCCTCAGGAACAAAAAATGACATTGACCCTGCCACAGAAAGAAGAGCCACGAGGCAACAAGGAAGGGAAATAAAACTGAGTGGAGTGGGTGGGTTGGCTGAAGAAGGAAGGCGGAGGCAGCATTAAAAGAAATATTAATCAATTGGAGCATATTCACTTTCCCCTGCACAGTAGATTCTATCAGAAGAAAACACTGAACTTTGTAGCATTAGCAGCAGCTGAAATTTAGAATTATTGTTTCCTCCTAACAGAAGACTCATTTTCCACGGCCACATTTGCAGCATAATAAGCTTTTTGTTATTTTTTCAATTAGAGTCAATTGACCTAACAAAATGGTTGGCAATTAAGTGATTTTTGTAATGGTCCGGGGGTAATTTAGTCGAGCTTGTCAGCTGTGTTTCATGAAGCCGAGATGTCTTTTTTTCCCACTGCCTCTCTCCCTCTCCCTCTCTCTCACTTACTCTCTCTCTCTCTCAAGCATAATGGCTCATAATTTCAAAATCTTTTCCTTCTGTTTCCCTCACAATAATTCGCAATTACAGGAAGTTGTTGAAGGTGATTTTTTTCCTACCTTGCTTTTTGAGTCAGTAATTTTAAATAAAATGTACATACTTGTAAAAAGGGGGCTATTACAGAAATCACTTTTTGTGTAAACTCAATTATTTTATGAATAGTGACACCAGTTTCTGCTAGGTTCAACTCCTAAAGGCTGATGTATTATTATTTTCAGGGTAAAAGGTTTTGAACATTTAGAACACTTTTCCGAATCAAACCAGTATTCAGGAAGGTAAACAACAACTTAAATTATGAGGAGCTTTGTAGTAAAGCTTACAGATACATGAGAAGAATGAACGCCATGAGGACTTTAAACAATAGTCTACAGCTACTGGACTTAATATTCTCCTTCTATGATTTATGAAGGGATTCCTCATTTGCCTAATTGATTCATTTTCTTAAGACAACATCTGGAGTTGCAATTCCTATTAAAGTGTTGTTAGATCTGATGACTAGATCAGATGTTCTTTCAATTGTATCCTTTTTATTATCTGCTTTTGTAGCGCATGAACACTGGAAACCGAAGCCATGCATCCATCCACCAACAAATCCAAAGACTTTCCAGCATCTGCCTGCAAACGGCTGTCTATATCTTGATTTTTTAAATCTTTTTTTTTTTTTTCTGATCTCCAACCATGTTCAACATTTCCCCTGTTTCAAGAGCCACCCTCCTAGCCGGTGGGATGCGAAAGACGAGCAGCTGCCTGGAGCCGTGCTTGCAACTGCTTCTTCGGCAGCCAGCAGAAGGGGGCACTGCTGGAGCGGAGCAGCCAGAGCCTGGCCCCCTTGGCAGCCTGCAGCTTGCCTGCCCCCTTGCCAGACCCCTGCCTGCTGCCCCTGTCTGCCTCAGATTCTTGTGTGACAGGACCCTGATGGCCCCCTTGCGAGCCCTCTCCACCTGCCTGTCTGTCTCATGCCTACTGCCCCTACCTGCCCATGCCTCCTGACCTGCCCCTTCTCCTCTGCCCCTGCCTGCTACCCCTACCTGCCCTCCTGCCTCTGACCCTCACTCTGCTCCTTGCTCCTGCCTGCTCCCCCACTGACCCCCACCTATCTGTCCATGACCCCTTCCCTACACCCTGCCCCACCTCCCTCTTCTGTCAAAGACTGCGTTGGAAAAACTCACCCAGCACTGCTCAGGGGCCCCCAGTGCAGTCGCTTCAGCCCTCTGCTGACCCCAAAGGCAGGGGACAGTTACTGAAAAGCTATGGGCTATGTCACCAGTGGAAATCTCCCTGCACTTAACACTCCTATTGCTGGATTAAAGAATTATCAGACACGGCTACTGTTTGTTGTTGTTGCTGTGTTTGTTTGTTTGTTTGTTTTCTCAAGTGGCATAATTTATTAGTGGATGGATTTTATTTATTGTTTTAATTTGTCTCATGTCACATTCTGAAAACGTCTCAACTTGTAGTTCAGTATCACATTCTCAGCTAAAATCGGTGGGCCAAATTCTGGGAGTCATTTTTAGCTTCCTCTTTCTTCATCTCTTACATTCAGCATCTCTTGGAATTGGGTTGTGAGAGACTAAACTTCTATCTTGCGTATTCAGACGGCAAGGTTTGTGTGCGTTATCCTCATGTTTGGATCTCCATTCATTTCCCTTATGACCCCTGACAGTCTTCTCCTAGGGTTTGATTATAAGTCACTGCAGTTGGGACTAGGCTAGATCCTCCTACGACTTCGATTAATCCACTGCATCTAGCATTTCTATGACTCTAAAAGGAAAAGTTATGATTCTGAATATACATCACATGTAAGAAAGAAGAAAAAAAAACATAAAGTATTAAACTTTCATCCAGCACCATAGGAGAGATGTAGTTATTAAATTTCAGCTGCTTATCAAACTGATATGAAAGTCATTTTGCATGATTGCTTTGCATCCTCAAATCTTCTGCTTTTATTTGCGGTGCATCTCTGTGCTTTCTTATTAGAAAAATACTCAAAGGATAAAAAAGCTGATAATATTATTCAGTTTTGACAATTAGGTAGGAAAAAACATTTTAAGAAGTGTTTAGGTTTTTTTATTGCAGCTAGTAATAACAGTGGTGGTCCTCCTGGTAGAATTCTCTTCTGATGCTACCCAGGGTGATACTAGCTTTACCCTATAATGGCTAAAGCCCTGATGGCTACACTGGTAAAGCCGTTAAGGAGTGCGATCCAGGATGTCATTCTCAATATCACAAAAAATGGATGCAGCCACAGCTTATTTTGTCTTCAGTACTTCATATTTTATGGCTTTTTCACTTCCCTCTTCTGATTTCAGAGATTCACAAATGGACTGGGCTTAGAGTCTGTGATGAGAAAGGCAGGAGGAATAGGACATTTCCTGCTTTACACACCCTGTCCTGGGCTTGTGTGCATCTGCTGTCAATTCCCTCATGATCACTGTCCCATTAGTCACTTCAGTGAACCTATCTCTGTGTATTTATAATTAGTCTCTCCCAGATGTTTTAGCTGCCCAACAAGTGACTTCAATTTTTACCTCCCCACAATGTGGTTCCCTTCGAGTTTAGCTTAATCTGCTCCTGATGCTTTGCGTGTGAATTTATGCTAAGCTGTGAGCATTCATGGGAATGTGGAGCCCTTAGAAGATGAGAGCAAATCATCCCATCTCCCACAACTCTCCCTTTCCCTGCTGTGGGTTTCCACAACTTGATGCTTTGTTGTCTTTTTTCCAACAAATTTTCCACCCTTTTCTTCAGTGCTTTCCTTGCCTTCCCATTTTCTGTCAATACTTCCCCATCTCCTGCTGGGTTTTATTCCTCAAAGATTTAATTTACTGTCAGCAATTGTTGCAAAGCAAATGACTCCCTAACATTTATCTCTATCTTTGGTTGCTACCTTCTGTCCAGTCCTTTCATCTCATACTATTCACCTCACATCACTGACCAGATGTCTGATCATAAACTCAGGATAACAAAATTGCAACCTCTTTGAGCTGTTGTTTCTCCATCGTTGTACAGAATTATCTGTTACACAATGCTAGAGAATTTTAGCACCATCCCTTCTCCTCAGACATTCTCTTCCAGATTTAATTTCCACAAATCGGCTCACTATATTTCCAATCTTCACAAAACATATGTCTGACATATTAAAAGACTGCCTCACATCTTGCTATCTAGATTTGATTTCTCTTCCTCAAGACATGGGAACTTTCTTCTCTCTCATTTTTTTCACCTCTACACTGCTCTCCTCTTGGACAGCAATTTGGTCCATGTAGGTCTACAGATCAAGAAAACAGTCTTGTATACTTCTTCATGCTGGCAAGATCTGAAAAGGACAAGCTGTCCTTCATTAGAAAGGAATTCTAAGAGCCACCCTCATGTAATACATGCCTTCTAATTAGCTTCTGGGTTGTCCTGAATTTAGAGTGGGATAATTCAGATTGTAGCCTAGGGCCTGATTTTTTCTGACTCCTAAATGATCATATATATTTTGCTCAGTGCTTGGTTGTCCACCATAATCTAGGATCTGTGTGCAGCTGTGGCTCTAACTTGGAGTTAGGAATCAATGAAACTGTCCCACGGAGATGCAGACGCTGGAGAGTTCTGGGCTTAGTAAAGTGACAAACTGTAGAAGAAATGCTTCAGCAGGAGAGAGGAAAGGAATTGTCATAGTACTAAGAAAAATATTCTGGAAATGAGATATGCAAACATGGGAAGGACACCTCTTTTGCAGGATTCATCAGCAAAATATATTTATTAATGTTCCATTCAAAGTACTTTACAAATTCTAAGATATGACTGTATCTTACACCTTGGCAAGGAACAGAACAGATTTCCTTATAAAGGACAATTTAATCAAGCAAAATTAGCAATTAGTTGGGGGTTTGCTAAAGGAATCAGTAACAATAACTCATGGTCAGATGAGAAATGTAAAAGCAAGCTGGTTGAGTTTTACTGTGCTGACCTCTGACTTCTCAAAGTCTGCCCTTTAGTCTTAAAACAGTTTTGCACCAAAAATAGATATTTTATATATATAATTTCACTGGCTGTGGGCTAATATTTTCTCTCTGGAGGCTGATAACTCTCCATTTTTAATACAAGAAACAAAGACAAATCATATGTCGAAAATATGTATAATGCTTTTAGCAGAGTCTTTTAACATGGCCATCAGTATATTCGCACTTTATTCCTAGAAGAGTAAAATTACAGTTTCTCACAGGGCCGGCACCATGCTTCCATGCACTGCAGACATTAGAGCAGAGGGAATAATTCACAATGAATAGTTTAGTCAGTAAGTTTAGCCCTTTTTCTGCTCATGAGATCTCCATGGGCAGACTAAGATTTCCTTGAGTTTATTATGCAGAAGAATTCAACAAGATCCTTTTTCCTCCCTAACTATTTTTAATTGCTTAGGAACACTTCTCTGCAAACATTCACCAATCATTTCTTTGTTAGTTATGGCTGCTTTGATGAGTCAGATGTCATTGATTTGTTTTTCCACATTTTTTTAGTGTGCAAAAACTTCTGGGGCACATTCATGTGCGTGAATCTAAGAACCAGCTTCCATCAATACTTTACATGCTGTTCTGAAATTCTCTGTGAATAACCACAGTATTAATTGAATCACACAAATGTCTCTCAGAAGCAAACAAAACAGAACTACAAGACAGCACATTTGATATGAACCCATTTCTAAATTCCAGTGAAAGCGCAAGTGGTTTTTATAGTAGCATTTACGTAACTCTAGTACATTATAGGAAAAATGTTGTCATCTCACTTCTCTCACTCCATTCTGTCTTTCTTCTCATGAAGTAGCCATGGGAAGGAAATAATAGCAAATCTTTCCCTGAAAAAAAAAACCAAAACCCCACAACCCAGGATTGAGTACCAAGTAGCCAGCTCCAGTTTTTCAAATCCAGACTTAATAGATTGCAATTGCATCTGGGAGGTATGGTTTGTTCAGCAGCTACCTGCCTCCAGGATGAGGACCCAATTAAGAAATATAAAAGGTAATATGGTGCTATGGGGACAAAAGCAGTTCTGAAATTCTACCCAGGCTTTCTGTAAATAGAGATCAATTTATTTGAAAGCAAACATTTGCTGTTATAATGCAGCAGTTCTCTACTCTGTGATCCTCCACTCCAAATTATAACAGAAAATTTATAATGGAGTGTAAGAGATAACAGATGAGGAAAATACACCTTCAATGTGAATTTCCTCTCCTAGCTAAGAGGCACTATCCTCAATAACTTCACTGTAGTTGAAGGCTGTTACTGGGGAGTAAATTAACTACTAGTCACCACAATCCTTCATGATTTTCAAGGGAAACCTCAGGTTATGTCTCCATGCTCCTCTGCTTTAAATATTTCTGTGGTTTAAACTATTCCAGACTCTTCAGTGGGTGATGGAAAAGATAGCCTTCTTCCTAAATCAAATTACTTGATTCTGGAGTCTGACAATCTCTAATATCTTTGATGCAGGACCCCTAACAGAGTGACCTGCCCTTTGTGGACTTCCAAGACTGGAACTGATTGCATCAGTTCTTGCACTTACCACAACTAGAGCAGAAATTGTCTTTCTTTGTTCTTACCTCATGAGATTTTTGCTTTTAGGACTGAGTGATCCTCCTTTTATTATTTGTCTACCGTTGAAGCAAATGTACTTCATGTCAGAATAATAAATACAAGCCCAGCTTATTCTTAACTTCAATTTGAAACTAGTCTAAGAAATCATACTGTACATGTATCTTGGATCATAAACTCTGAAACTCTCATTTGCTATTCTCTATACCCCACACCAATATTACTTAATTTCTTGCAGTTTTCTTTCTGACATCACCTTTGTATTTTCATGTCTTGTAGACTTGATTGAAATGGTCTTCACCATGTGAAATTAAGTAATATCCTTTCCTTTTCCAAGAATCTGAAAGAGAAATGTGAAAAATTATCAAATTTTGCCTACCTATTTTCTGAGATGAAAGATATGATTTTCTAAAGCATTTATACCTGTGTAACAATTCTCATGCACAGCATGCATGTCTCATGACCTTGTTTAATGGCCTAGGGAACTGGCTCCTTCTGCAAAGTCTGTTTTGAGTTAAGACATGAACAAAAAAGGGGAAAAAAGTGGACAGCTGTGAACACTTCATCATGAATTATTACTGCTTCATTACAAAGGGGTGTGAAGTGAAATCTCATCCATTGAATGTTGGTTTTGGTAGTTACTGAAGTAGGGCTGCTAAAATAAGTGGATAAATTCTCTATCTAATCAATAGAAAACCTGAAAACTTCGAAATAACTCTATCTTTTAAAGTTTTTGCCTGCATTAGGCAAACTGGAACCCTGCTCACAGCAAAAGGACTAGGTTGAAAGTGTAATAGGATTAGATCACATTTTTCATTCCTTGAAATGTCTGAGACAAGGAGAATTTACTTTGGTCTCTATCTCTGTCAGAGCCAGCAGAGACTTGCCAATCATAGAATCATAGAATCATAGAATGTGTTGGGTTGGAAGGGACCATTAAAGGTCATCTAGTCCAATCCTCCTGCAATGAAGCAGGGATAACTTTAATTAGATCACATTGCTCAGAGCCCAACTCAACCTAACCTTGAATATTTCCAAGGATGGGGAGTCCACACCTCTCTAAGTAACTTGTTTCAGTGTTTCATCATCCTCACTGTGAAATATTTCTTCTAGTTTAAATCTAGCCTCTGTCCTGACACAGCAGATTCTGCTCAAAAGACTGTTCCTTTTTTTTTTTTTTTTTTTTTTTTTGTACATTCCCTTTAAGTACTGAAAGGCCACAATAAGGTCTCCCTGGAGTTTTCTCTTCTCCAGGCTGAACAACTCCAACTCTAAACCTTACTCGTAGGAGGAGAGGAGTTCTATCCCTCTGATCATTTTTGTGGCTATCCTTGCTTCAACAGATTCATATCTTTCTTGTGCTGAGAGATTCTTCATGAGGTTCATGTGGTCTCACTTCTCAAACTCATTTGGGTATCTCGGAAAGGCATCCTGTTCCTCACATGTGTCACCACCACTTAGCTTGGTGTCACCTGCAAATTTCCTGAGTGCACTTGATCTCTCTGCTTATGTCATTGATGAAGTTATTAAACAGCCCTGGTCCTAGCATGGAACCCTGAGGGACACCATTTGTCACCAATCTCCATCTGGGCATCAAGCCTTTGAACACTGGATGTGACCACCCAACCAATTCATTGCCCATCTGACAATCCATCCATCAAATCTATCTCTTCTCAATTTAGAGAGAATTATTTTGGGGGGGACCATGTCCTACCCTGGTGTAATCAAAGTACATCTGAAGGACAGGAAGCCAGCATGGGATACGGTCCATATCAACAGACACAGCACATAAAGCCGAGCTGGCCAAACTGATGCTTCCAGTGAAGCTTTAATACAGACATCTCCTAGTTTCTGAGTGTTGTCATTATTTCATTTGAATTTCATGGATACAACTACTTTATGCTTTGGAAATATAGAAATTGAACAAGAAAAAAATGTCACTGTCTATAATTGCTCTGATCACCATGTAGGAGTGATAGAGGGCTGTTGTCTTCTGTATGGCCTATTATTAGTCATGAAGTTACTGTTACTTTGCTAAACAGCACAGTGAGATCAGAACTCAGGACTCATTAAGTTTAAGTTCAACGGATGTGGATGAATGAGATTTCCTCTGATACCTTCTAACATGAACATCTTTTTGCTCCTTTTTTTACCTCCTTTCCGGTAGCACTTGTGAATACCTTTCTTCCATTTTCCACTTCCTTATGAACTTATATCACACTCCTGCTTGTTTAGTCACTCTTCTGGGAGCTGTGGTCAGTTCTTACATCTTTCCTTCATTTCTTCTTCCATGCCCCACATATTGCTCCTCTTTACCCAAAATCTCAATGTTGCCATGCTTCTGAATGTTCTGGGCAACTTATTACTGCGTATTCTGGAAATGTCATAATTTTCCCAATTTTCCCCAAACTGTGAGAGATGGAACACATGCACATACTGATCTGTGCATGCATATTAAGTTCATACCCAAAAGAATTGTGGTTTTTTTCTTGTTAAGCAGAAGCCCTGCCAAATCACCCTCATTAAGACCTCTCCACTCCCAAGCTTCTTGCACCCTTCCCTTCCCCCTTTCTGTGTGAAGCCAAGTTTTTTTTCCTCCCCCTACATATTCCTTGGACCTCATCAGAATTCCATCTCTATTCAGAGATCCAGCCAAATCCAGCAAGCAGGAGCAAAATCCAACTCAAGTGGCAGATATGTGCCTATCTTTAGGGGAGCTGGTGTATCTGTGAAATTTGATTGGAGAGCAACTGAAAGGTATATTTATTTTTAAACATTGACAAACAACATATTTTCCATAATCATCTCCTCAGATGTGATTATTCACTTTAAAACAGACAAAGAGTAGAAAATGTCTGACTTGAATGGTAAATTCTGGCAAATAGTCACTGGAAGAAGGTTTTTTAAAAGGAAACTTCAAGCCACCATCATTACAGATGGGACTGTTTCTAGTAGTCCAGGAAAACCAAATTTCATGCTAAAGAAAGATGCTGTATTAACAATCCTTGAAAATTAAGTTATCTAATTAATTATCAAATGTAAACTGCATGGTTTCCTTCCTTCAGGCTTGGCCTATCAGTACGTAACATTCCTAACATTCTGGTGAGAGTTAATTTCTATACACCTGAACTTTTAATATTTTATTTACTTGCTAGCATTTCTCAGTTTTCACCTGTCCCACTGACGGAAATAAGTTGTACTAAGTGCATATACTGTGGACCATGAAACATCTTTCTGATAATATCTTCTGGGCATTGATCACTGTCAGTGAATGTTGATTTCAGACAGGAGAAATAGAATTATCTCCATCAAAAAACTATACAATTAACAACACATTCCACACAGTGGAGTCCAGGTTACCATGGTATTGCCTTATGCCTAGAATAGGAAATAACTGTGGTATATCAGATTCCATCTCATGGTAATTGCTACTTTTTTACTGACCACCCGTGTAGCATTAAAAGTCTCCTGTCCAACTAATTCACCTATTTTAAAGCATATTATGGCTATATTTATTCCCCATTCCACCTCAAATCACTAGTGTGCCAAGTACATAATGCTGGGTTTTCAAATACTCCAGAATATATACTTATGTGATGAGCAACAAAGAGGCATTCAAGGTGGAAAATGGAAATGGAAAAGAAACATGTTGGGGGTATGGGATTCAAGGGATTATCTGAGGTGCCTCAGCGCAATGGAAGAGAAATGTGAAAGGATCGAAGGCAAATGTGAAAAGTGAGAGAATCAATGACAATTTTCTTAGTGCACAGGAGTATGCTAGTGGAGTAGACAGGAAGAACAAATCCAGCAACATAAGAGATGAAGATGATGAAAGTGTGGCTGACATGATGATTGAGCTACAAAGAGGGGCTAACCCAGAGCCAGACAGAAAATCTCTTCTTACATCCTTCTCCCACAAGCAAATAGAACCTGCCTCCTTCTGTAGGGAAAGCAAGGGACTGGTGAAAGATGGACATAGAGTGGAAACATATTTGGGAACAGAAGGAGGTATGTGAGTGGAAGAGGTGAGTGGGAAAAACACAACAAAAGCGGGAAAAAAAATCAGTAAACAGCAAGGTAAGAAAGATGAGACAATGAAAAGTACTTTGAGATATTAGTAGGCAGCAAAAGAAAATTCAGATTTCACATTTCAGCAGCTAGGTCAGAAACAGTGGTGTCTATGTACAATCAGAGAGAGCACAATAGGCACTTGGTTGAATTTTACACCTAAAATGACTTGGCTTTATTTGTGAGTGACTTTGTCTAAACATGCTGACATTCCAGCAGCCAAAGAAGAACTGTGACATACTTTGAAAAATAAATAGAAGTGTATGAAGCTAATTAGTTCTGCTATCATTTCCCCTATGAACACACCCTAGAAAATGTATAAATTCTGTAAAGCTTTGGATTACAATAAAACTTGCCTGATAATTGAGAGATTTAGGACATAGC
>VWZI01001802.1:628-3128 GCA_013396835.1 Psilopogon haemacephalus | reverse complement strand
AATATGGGTGGTTGAGAATATTCATTGTGAATTCACACTGGAGCAAGTCCATAGAATTATGATTTTTTTTAACATTGCCTTTTAAAAGAAACTGGCAATATTAGCAGCCATGTACTCCTCCCATTGCACCTGCAGATACTAGCTTTACAGTCTCAATTGTACACATGAAAATTATTGAAAAATTAAATATGGCCAGTGGAAATGGCTGATATGACAAGACAGAGCATTCCAGACTACTCTCCACAGCTCCATGGTTTGATAGTTTTTTATTATTCCTTTTTATGAAAAAGAATGATTTAGCTTTTAAATCTGAGGAGGCCTCAGAACAGAAAGACTAAACTCTGTGCAGGAACTATAAACCTCTCCAAACTTTAAGCAAACAGTAGTTAAGAAAGTGCTACACAGAGTCAGAAATCACAGCTCCGTCTGTATAAATGCATCCAGAGCTCCATATCTCCAGGTAGCTTTGTAATATGACCCCACCATCAGTTAGACTTGTTCTGTGTTTTTGCCCTAAGGTCCCTACCTCCTAATGTCTGCAGTGCCTCCTCTCAGGCTCCACTTTGGAGTGAGACAAATACCTCTCACTAGAGTTGCTAAGTGCTGTCATTGTTGATTGGCGTATTTATTTGGCAGTAAGGAGGCTTAGTTTGAACAGAGAAATATTAGGACCTCTAGTTCTACTGAAAAAGTGCTGTTTGAACAAAAGCGAATAAGCTATCCTGTAGGTCACTCACTTATTCTTCACCGTGTCCCAATAAGGTCATAAATCACTGTGATACCAGTTCAGTACTGTACTCCCCCAGCCTCTACTTTTTTTCTGTCTCTTGGCTATTTTCCATCCATTTCAACCCAGCAAGACAAGAGGAAAAACAAGCATGTGAAGTCTCCTCCCTCTGGTCCCACCTCCTTCCCAGACCTAAGCTGCATGGCTGAATTTACAGTTTTCTGATGCTAGAACAGCACCCGGGAACATGTTGGGCTGGATCAGGAGGCAAAGCTACATCTCAAACCACTTCCTGGTTTTAATTCTTCAGAGGACCATCTTCTTGTTCTGTGTTAGGATAACACCTTGCATAGTTAGAGATTTCAGGCTGTTATACTGTGCTTCACTGCAAATGATAAATTATAACATGTCTGTGGAAATACAGTTCATTCAGTTGCTTTTTTTATAACACACATCAATGTGCCTCTGCTTTAGAATTTACAAGTAGTTGGTCCATAGGAGTAAATATATAGAGTGAAACAATTGGTGCTGTCCATTTCCATGCTTTATGTATTTTGAGAGGCTACCTCAAACTAACGCAAGTCTGGTCCCATAGACTAGATGGCCTTTAACAAATGAAGTTATCTGTGCTTCCAGAGCACAAATTCTGTATTAATTTCATTTGTGCTTCCTGAACCCACTTTGCAGTTTGAGCCACATTTTTCTCAAACCACCAGTGTAAATGAAGTTGATGCCTTTTCTGACAGCCCTTATATTTGCTGGATCTTGCTTTTAACTGATGTGCCTCCAAGTGCCTCAATAACAAGGTGTTGTTTGGTTGTACAGAAAAGCAGTTCATTAACCTACTACATAAGGTGAATTTTGCAATGCATATTTATTGCAACACAAATAATTTACAGATAATGAAAATACAGGGAGAAAAAAAAAAAAGGAAGAGGAATATATTTCTGTTCTTATTATTTTCCATATTTTTTTTTTCCTTATACTAAAGCATCCTTAATAGCTTTGTTTGATACAAACACTTCCATGAATTTGAAGTGTTACACTTGACTTCAAATCCAGATTATCTGTATAGGTCTGAGATTTTTGGTGGTCTTTCAAAACAAAGTTTCAGAAATATATCCTTTACTTACTGACTCTCAACCCGCTGCCCTGAAGCATCCTGGGGACAGAATAGTGCATCCAGGGTTCAGCAGAGATGGGCCATCTCCAATTCAAATTCTGTCTGCCAAGGGGGAAAAATCCAGAGGTAATTCATGTGGTAGTAATGGCATGAGCGGTAGAGATAAGCTAGTGGATAAAGATGCATCTGAGCATAGGCAAGTCGATGTACTGGCTGAGGAAAAGCATGTTCAAAGAACAGAATGCATGCTCAAAGAACAGGATAAAAGAAAATCAGTGAATAAGTCAGCACCAATAGAGGCACAACTGAAATGCCTCTACACTAACACAATAAGCATGGGGAACACACAGGAGGAATTACAAATATTTGCAAGCCTTCAGGCTTATGATATCATTGGCATCACTGAGACATGGTGGGATGGTTCTCGTGACTGGAGTGTAGGGATAGATGGGTATAGACTCTTCAGGAGGGACAGACAGGGGAGAAGAGGAGGGGGTGTAGCCCTCTACGTCAATCATAAACTGGAATCCATGGAGTTCAACCAGGGGATGTCCAACACCAAAACAGAGAGCATATGGGTGAAGGTTAAAGAGAAGGCATGAGAAGGGGACATCACAGTAGGAGTCTGCTACAGACCTCCTGATCAGGAA
>VWZI01001799.1:0-38740 GCA_013396835.1 Psilopogon haemacephalus | reverse complement strand
CGGGCCGCGTAAGGAGGGGAGCCGGCTTGGGCCGAGAGCACTCCGAGAAGCCGGGAGCTCGCCGGGGCTGAGCCTCCGGTACCGAATGCTGGGCCGCTAGGCCGCCCCGGTCCTCCCACCGGAGCCTGGTCGGTGAGACCCTATGCTCGGAGAGGGCCTGGCTGTGGGGGTAAGCGAAAGCTTGGCGTCGGTTCATGCAAAGGGCTGCCCGAGCACCTCTTTGGAACCTGTGCGGGGAAGAAGGGCACGGGGAGTGGAAGGGCGGGTCGGCGGACGGTCCTGTGAGCCAGGTGTTCCCAGAAAGCAGAAAAAACTGGAACGGGGCAGATTTAGTTTGGGCATCAATCAAGAGGGAAGTGCTTTACAACGAGCGTAGTGAAATGCTGGCACAGGTTGCGCAGAGAGGTGGCGTAGGCCCCATCCCTGGAGGCATTCAAGGTCAAACTTAATGGGGCTCTGTGCAGCCTGCTCCAACTGAAAACGACCCTGCTAACTGCCCGGGGTTGGACTAGACACTGGGACAGGCTGCCGGGGGTGGGGGTGGAGTGCCCATCCCTGGAGGTGCTCAAGAGCTGTGTGGCCGTGGTGGGGTTGAGTTGATTGTTGGACTCGGTGATCCTGCGGGTCTTTTCCAGCCCAAGCAATTGTATGATTTTAGGTAACCTCTGGGGGTTCCTTGCGACCCAGTGTGTTCTGCGGCTTCGTGGAGGGTGATGGATTGCTGCTTTGGGCTGCTGAGAGACTGAGTGAGATACTAGAGGGAGGGCTGAGAGGGAGCAGCCAGGCTGGTCACACCTGTGTTGGTGCTGGAGTGCTCTAGTGGAGGGCAGCTGCGAGGTCTGGCAGGGAAGATACACTAGGGGCAAGCTGGCAGGCAGCTTTGCGAACGAACAGTTGCTGGGACTTTGGATAGCTGCAGCAGCCTGCCCGGGGGCTGCTCAGCAGGGAGGTAGCTGCCTTGCACCATTCCTGCACGGCTCCAGCAGCAGGTGCCGAAGACTGAGCCATGTTTGGGTGACTGCTGCCAGCCACCTTTGGTGCAACTCGAGCTTCACTGGAAGCCTGTGCAGCCTGACTCTGTAGACAGAGAGGGAGCACCACACTGTGTGAGAACTGAGGTGGTTCTTCTGGTTCATCAGTGTGTTTCCAAGCCTCTGTGGTTCAGAGAGCTGTGTGAGTTCTGTGGGGGTGGATGTTGGCTCTACCCTGTTTGTGTTGCTGTGGTCTCCAACCTGACTTGCAGCCAGATGTGGGAGTTTTCATTAGGATACTTGGGCTGGAGACGCTGGAGACACTGGAGATGTTCTTCAGTGCTCCCCCCTGGCCTTACTGGCAGGTCTGGGCCCTTATTTCCAGAAGGACATTGAGGGGCTGGAGCAGGTCCAGAGAGGGGCAACAAAGCTGCCGAAGGTTCTGGAGAACAGGGCTGGGGGACTGGTGGGGGGAGAGGGGTTTGGTGTGGAGAAGAGGAGGCTGAGGGCAGACCTCATTGCTCTCTACAGCTTCCTGAGAGGAGGCTGCAGTGAGCTGGGGTTGGGCTCTGCTGCCTAGGATCAGGTGATAGAAGGAGAGGAACTGGCCTGGAATTGTGCCAGGGGAAGGTTAAGTTGGAGAGGCGGAAAAATGTGTTTGGTGTCAGAGTGGTAAGGGATTGGCAGAGGCTGCCCAGGGAGGTGGTGGAGTCCCCATGCCTGGAGGTGTTCCAGAATCACGTGGGCATAGCACTTGTGGCCATGGTTTGTTGGCCATGGTGGTTCTGGGCTGCTGGCTGGACTGCGTGGCCCTGCAGGTCTGCTCCAGACCAGGCAGTTCTGTTGCTCTGTGGCTGACCTGTGCCTGTGGCTGGGCACAGGCAGCCTGATGCCTTTTTTTCTCTCTCTGTCTGTAGGAGAATCGTCCGATCCCCGAGCCAGGGCCCAATGGTAGGTCTGGAGATGGCTGTTGCTGTCTGTTGTCCTTGGTAATCTCTTTTCTCATCCTCCTTTGTCTCTCCTTGACATTATAACGTGAGGAAATATTGCTGACAAAACATAAAATAACCCAAGAAAGCCCAAGAGCCTGGAGGAGGTCATGCTGCAGTTGCCCTGGGTGGGCAGAGCTGCAGCAGGCACAGATGCAGCACTCAGATGCCTTCTTTTGCTTCCTCTTTGATCTGTTCTTGTACTGGTCATTAAGCAGCTCTTGGGACATCTCAGATGGCTTTAGGATCATGGAATCTGAGAGTTTTTGGGGTTGGAAAAGCCCTCCCAGATCATCCAGTCCAACCATCAGCACCACCATGGCCCCAAGTGCCATGGCCACACACCACCTCCCTGGGCAGCCTCTGCCAACCCCTGACCATTCTGGCACCAAAGACATTTTTCCTCCTCTCCAACCTAACCCTCCCTGGGCACAATTCCAGGCCAGTTGCTCTCCTTCTATCCCCTGAGACTGGGCAGCAGAGCCCAACCCCAGCTCACTGCAGCCTCCTCTCAGAGAGCTGTAGAGAGCAATGAGGTCTGCCCTCAGCCTGGAGGTGTTCCAGAACCTTGAGACCATGGCACCTGGGGCCATGGTTTTGGTGGCCATGGTGGTATTGGATTGCTGGTTGGACTGGATGGTCTGGGAGAGCTTTCCCAACCCGCATTGTGCTGTGATTCTGCGATGTTTGAAGCCCTCATGCTTTATAGACCCCTTGTAGTTGTGTCCTCCAGCAGGTGTCTCCTGAAGGTGCCATCCACCAGATACCTTCATGGCTCGGTGCAGCTGCTCGCTGCCAGTAACTGCAGATGGCCGAGCAGTGGCCTGGCCTGTGCTGTGTGGGCTAGCTGGGCAGGACAGGTGTTGCTCTCCTGGTGCCCAGGAAGGTGAGTTTGCCCTTTTCTGCCAGAGGTGCTGCTGCGGATGCACTCAGTGGGGATCTGCGGGTCTGATGTGCACTACTGGCAGCATGGCCGCATCGGGGACTTCGTGGTGAAGAGCCCCATGGTGCTGGGCCACGAGGCTGCTGGCACTGTCGTCAGGGTTGGCCCAGGGGTGACACACCTTAAACCAGGTAAGTGGGAGCAGAACTGCCCTTGTGGCTGGCGCCTGAGCTCATGCTGGGGAGAGGCTGTGGTTGCTTCTCTGACATTCTGAGCTGAGCACTGTGCACTGTGACCTTCTCCTTCAAAGAGGCTCTTGATCACCCAGCTGGACCTGGATGGTTTGGGGTGTTGCTTAGGTGTTTCCTGGCAGGTCTTGAGTTGGGCTCACTCAGTGTTAACACAGAGTGAGTACCAGGTGGCTTGTGAAGAAGCTAGATAAAGCTCCAGAAACGTTGTGTGATGCTCTTGCCTGCAACAGTGGCAGGAACCACTTGAGATTTTGGCTAACAACTCTCCTGCAGTGGAGGGAGGTCACTGGAGCAAATGTGCCAGGCTTCATGGTGTGACCTCAGCAGCTTTGCTCATTGCACCAAGATGTGTGGTGCCGTGGACTCACCTGAGGGAAAGGATCCATCCAGAAGGCTCTTGACAGGCTAGAAAAGTGGCCAGTGCCAGCTGCAGAAGGTTGAACAAGTCACAGGGCAAGGTCCTGCAGCTGGGTCAGGCCAAGTCCAGGCACAAATCGAGGCTGGGTGCAGTGGGGTGAGAGCAGCCCTGAAGAAAGAGCCTTGGGGGTGCTGAGCAACTCCCCAGGAGCTAACAGTGCCCTCCTGCAGCCCAGCAGGCAGCTGTGTGCTGTGCTGCAGCCAGAGGAGTGTGGGCAGCAGGGCAGGAGAGGGCATTGTGCCCCTTGGGGCTCTGCTCTGCTCAGACCTCACCTCCAATCTGCCTCCAGTGCTGCTGTCTCCAGCACAAGGACACAGAGCTGCTGGAGTGAGGCCAGAGTAGGCCATGGAGATGATCCAAGGGCTGGAGCAGCTGTGCTGTGGGGACAGGCTGAGGGAGCTGGGGGTGCTCAGCCTGAAGAAGAGAAGGCTTCAGGGGGACCTCAGAGCTGCCTGCCAGTGGCTGAAGGGATTCTGCAGGAAGGCTGCAGAGAGACTTTTGCTGAGGGCAAGATGCCAAGGGGGAATGAATGGTTTGGAGCTGAGGCAGAGCAGGGTTGCACTGAGGCTGAGGAAGAAGTTCTGCAGTGTGAGGGTGGTGAGACTCTGGCACAGGCTGCCCAGGGAGGCTGTGGCTGCCTCCTGCCTGGGGATATTGAAGGCCAGGCTGGATGAGGCCTTGAGCCTAGTTGAGTCTAGTTGAGAGATGTCCCTGCTCTGGGCAGGGGGCTGGGGTAGATGAGCTCTGAGGCCCTTTTTGATCTATTCCATTCTGTGATTGTAGAACCTCTTCAGTTCCCTGTGCTTGGGCACGTCCTGGGGCATGGGCTGGGCAGGGAATTTTGCAAAGTTGGCTTATGGTACAACTTAATGGAGGGTGGAGATGATACAGGAGAGCTGGTAAGAGTTCCAGAGAAGCCTTGGCATGTCTGGGTAGGAAGTCACAGGTGAAATTCCACGTAGAGAAGGTTTCTGTGACAGAAGCAATAATCCCACCTTCATATCTGTTGTGATGGGCTGAGCACCACTGCTGAAGGGTGATATCTTTGGGAAGGGTGGATCAGTCCTGGTGAAATAGGCAAATCAGAAACTCAGTTAGAGGACATCTCTGCTCATCTGGAGCTCTGCATGCACTTCTGGTCTCCTCCTTCCTGAAGGGATGGAAAAGAAGTGAAGGTTTCAGGGAACAAGGAGATCGCAAGATGTGGAGCAGCATCTCCATGACAGATGACTAAGTGAGAGGCTGGAGCTGGAGAGACAGCTGCAGGGGGGGGTCTGGATGCTGTTGGAAAGCAAGGAGAGGACACTTCAAGGTGGTTGATTCTCTGCTTCCTCCAGTAGCAAGAGACAGTGGGAGCCAGGGGCAGCATTCAGCTTAGACATAGCAGAGCTGCAGGCCTCCTTGGCAGAGGGTGGATGCTGGAAGTCCACCTGGTGGAAGAGGGAAGAGAGATTGTCCAGAGTTGCTAAATGCAAAGGAACCACAGGCACCTTGGGAGGGCCCAGAGCTGGGAAAGTGCTGGGGAGTGGAGGTAACTGCAGCTGCTCACCAGTGGTGTTCACCACTGCAGTGCTGGGGCAGTTCTCTTTAATGTCTTCATCAGTGATCTGGGTGAGGGGTTGAAGCCCCCTCAGCCAGTCTGCAGGTGGCACTCAGTCATGTGGCAGTGCTGAGCTGCTGGAGGGCAGGGAGGCTCTGCAGAGTGACCTAGCCAGGCTGGATCCATGAGGTGAGGTCAGCTGTGTGAGGTTGAATAAGGCCAATTGCTGGAGCCTGCTGTTGGGTCACAATGATGCCACGAGGGCTCCAGGCTTGAGGCAGAGTGGCTGGAAACTGCCCAGCAGAGAAAGATCTGCGGGTGCTGGGTGACAGCAGATCATAGAATCAGTCAGGATTGGAAGGGACCACAAGGATTATCTAGTTCCAACCCCCCTGCCATGGGCAGGGACACCTCACACTAGATCAGGCTGTCTAGAGCCTCATCCAGCCTGGCCTTAAACACCTCCAGGGGTGAGGCTTCCACCACCTCCCTGGGCAATCTGTTCCACAGTCTCAACACACACATGGTGAAGAACTTCATAACACTCAGTCTGAATCTACCCATCTCTAGATTTGTTTCATTCCCCCCCAGTCCTGTCACTACCTGATAGCCCAAAAAGTGCCTCCCCAGCTTTCTTGTAGGTCACTTCAGATACTGCAAGGCCACAATAAGGTCACCAGCAGTGCCCAGGGGGCCAAGAAGGGCAGCAGCAGCCTGGCCTGGGTCAGCAGTGGTGTGGCCAGCAAGAGCAGGGCAGGGATTGAGGATGTTGGTGATGAGACTGCTGTGAAGGCAGCTGCCTGGTGTGTGCAGGGTGGTTAGCAGGTGCCTCTCATGTTTCTCCTGTGCCAGGCTTTCATGCTGTCTCCTGTGGTTAGTTCCCCTGTCCCTTTACTCTGCCCTGCTGAGGGCACTCCTGCAATGCTGTGTCCAGTGCTGGGCTTGCCCAGTTCCAGAGACAGGGACTTGCTGGAGAGAGTCCAGCAGAGGCAGTGAGGATGCTGAAGGGCCTGGAACATCTCTGCTGGGAGGAAAGGCTGAGAGCCCTGGGGCTGGTTAGTGTGGAGAGGAGAAGGCTGAGAGGGACCTGAGCAGTGTCTGTAAATACCTAAGGGGTGGGGGTCAGGTGCCAGGCTCTGTGGTGGTGCCCACTGACAGGACAGGGACCAATGGGTACAAGCTGGAGCCCAGGAGGTTCCACCTGAACATGAGGAGGCACTTGTTTGGTGTGAGGGTGCTGGAGGCCTGAAGCAGGCTGCCCAGAGAGGCTGTGGAGTCTCCTTCTCTGGAGGCTTGCAGTCGCCACTTGGATGCCTTCCTGTGTGGCCTCCCCTTGTTGGGGGGGTCCCTTCCAACTCCCCTGCTTTTCTTCCTCTGCTGGCAGCTCTGTGCCCACCTCCTTCCTGACTAACAGAGTGTGCTTGCTCCCCTGGCAGGTGACCGTGTGGCCATCGAGCCTGGGGTGCCACGGGAGATGGACGAGTTCTGCAAGAGCGGCCGCTACAACCTGTCCCCTACCATCTTCTTCTGTGCCACCCCACCCGACGATGGCAACCTCTGTCACTACTACAAGCACAGTGCCAGCTACTGCTACAAGTCAGTGGCACTCCCTCAGCACAGACAGTCAAGGGGTGACCTCCAGCTCTCACAGGGGGTGGGATGAGCTGGAGAGGTCACTGCTTGGCCCTAGAGTGGGTGGGATGCTCAGATGGGGTTTTTGAGGTGGCCTCCAGTGGCCTCTCTAAGCCCCCAGCTCTTCTCACACCCAGTTCAGCAGCCTCAAGGGTGGGCCATAGAATGGTTTGGGTTAGAAAAGTTCTCCCAAGATCATCAGGAGACCACTATGGCCATCAAACCATGCCCCCCACCAAGTGCCATGGCCATATGTTTATTGAGCACCTGCAGGGATGGGGACTCTACCACCTCCCTATTCCTGTCCCTGAGCACTCAGAGAGTGCTGGTTTTGTCCCCAAGGTATTTGGTCCTTGCTCTGCTCCCTGACTACTGGGAGCCACCTAGATTAGGGCTCTGGGAGCTCACTAACTGCTCTCAGACAAAGGGTAGTCTTGGGGGTGGTGCCTGCACCCCTGGGGGCCTTCTTCCAAAGGGAATGAGGGGCAAAAGTGTTTTCAGGTTGACTCCCCACGGGAAGTTTGTAGGTCCCTATGCTGGAGAAAGCTCCCTGGTGTAGGTGCACCTGGTGCTGTTGTGGAGGAGACATAGAAGTAGTCCTGACAGGAGGCTTCCAGGAGCTTCTCAAGCAAGGGGAAAATTGTGTTTTGCCTCTATGATTAGACCTATGCTTGGTCTTTGAGTGCTATGGCTTTGCTCATCACCTTCAGAGACCTTTTTGATGCCAAGCCACTTGTGTCTGGTCCTTGCAGGCTTCCAGACAATGTCACCTTTGAAGAAGGAGCCCTGATCGAGCCCCTCTCAGTGGGCATCCACGCCTGCAGGAGGGCAGGGGTCACCCTGGGGAGCAAAGTCTTCGTGTCTGGCTCTGGTACAGTCACCATGCCCAGCCCTGGGCTTCTCTGCCTGCCATGGCCTGGAGAGGGTGGGCAGGGGTGCAAGCTCTGCTGCTGGGCTCTGCCATGACCTGGAGGAGGTGGGCAAGAGTGCAAGCTCTGCTGCTGGCCTCTGTCATGGCATGGAGGAGGTGGGCAAGGGTGCGAGTTGTGCTGCTGGGCTCTACCACGGCCTGGAGGGGATGAGCAAGGGTGGAAGCTCTGCTGCTGGGCTCTGCTGTAGCCTGGGGCTGGGCTCATGGGGAACTTGTACCCCAGCACTCTCAGCTCCTGCTCTGCAGAGCTGCTCTGAAGCAGGTGCCCCCCTCACCTGTCCTACTGCAGGAGATTGTTCCTCCCCAGGGGCAGGACCCTGTACTCACCCTTGCTGAACTCCATGAGGTTCCTCTGCCGAGCTCTGCCTGGCTGGCAGCACAGCCACTTTGGTGTCACCAGCAAACTGGCTGAGGGTCCACTCAGTGCCCTCATCCAAGTCATCGATGAAGTTGTAGGACAAGACTGGACCCAGCACTGACCCCTGGGGAACACCACTGACCTGAGGTCCCCAGCTACACCCTGCACCACTGATCACAACCCTCTGAGCTCTGTCCTGCAGCCTATTCTCACCCACCTCACTGTCACTCAGCTGAGCCACACTTCTGAGCTTAGCTGTGAGGCAGTTACGAGATACAGTGGCAGAAGCTGTGCTGAAGTTAGGGTAGACGCCACCCATTGCTCTGCCCTCATCTCTCCAGATGCTCACCCCATCAGAGCAGGGTATCAGATTGCTCTAGCATGAGTGAACCTGTGCTGTCTACTCCTCATACTCTTCCTCCTTATGCTTTGAGGTGACCTCCAGAATGAGCTGCTCCTTGCCCTTTGGAGGGATGGAGATGAGACTCTACTGCCTGGCCTGTAGTTTCCTGGGAGCTCCTTCTTGCCCTGTTTGCAGACTGGGCACAGAGGGGAACCTTGGGGCAGTCCTTGCCAGTGCTGCACTGCAGTGCTACATTTTGAGCAGCTCAGGTGCAGAGGGCAGTGCCTTGGTGTGCTAAGCCTGCCAGCTGCAGGAAACAGAGCAGTGGTGAGGTTTGCCTTGCAGAGCCCTCACAGAGCAGCAGCTGCACTCAGAGAATCACAGCAGGGTTTGGGTTGGAGGGGACCTTAAAGACCACTTTGCTTCTCCACCCTGCAGTCGGCTGGATGAGGGTTCAGAGAGACCTGCCCATCCTTGGAAACTGCCACGTGAGAGAGCATCCCCAGCCCCTCTGGGCAAACCTGTGCACTGGTGTCTCAGCAGCCTCCCAGTGAAGGATTTCTTGCTAATGTCTGACCCTCTTCTGGTCTACAGCTGGTCCCTCTTCTGTCACTACATGCTCTTGGACAAAAAGTCTTTCTCAGCTTCCTATAGGCCTTCTTTAGGTACTAGAAGGCCTTAATAAGGTCTCTCCAGAGCCTTCTCTTAATTTCAAACCACCCTCCCTGTCCTGTCACATCAGGCCCTGGTAAAATGTCCATCCCCAGCTTTTTGTTGGCTACTTTTAGCACTCAAAGTCCACCAGGAGGTCTCCTTGGAGCGGCCTTCTCTCCAGGCTGACCAAGCCCAACTCTCTCAGCCTGGCCTCACAGCAGAGCCTTTCCAGCCCTGCCAGTGCTGCTGTGGCCTCCTTTGGCCCTGCTCCCTGTCTGTGCTGTGCTGAGGGCTCCACGGAGCTGGCCCAGCACTGTAGGGGATCTCGGCAGAATCCCCTCCCTTGCCCATGCCCCAAAGTGACTCTGTCACTCCACACTTACAGCTCCAGTTCTTCTGCACTACCCTGAGCCAGCCCACAACCCAGTGGCAGGGCTGCTGAAGCTACTGGTGCTCTCCCAGCAGCTGCTGCCACCACCATGGGGTCCTGGAGGTGCTGGGATCTGGAGACACATCAGAGCCCCCTTCAGCCTAGGAGCAGCTGAGCTGCAGGCACAGTCAGAGCCTGTGGCTGGTGCTGCCTGCCCCTTACAGATGTCTTTCTGCCTTTGTGCCCAGGACCCATTGGCCTCGTCAATGTGCTGGTAGCTAAGATGATGGGGGCAGCCACTGTGGTGGTCACAGGTAAGTCCTTCTGGCCAGTGGGAGTCAGTCCCTTCCTTCAGCCCCTCTCTTATTTTCTCCAGGGCCTTTCAGAAATGCTGCAGAGAGGCTCAGCCAGCCATGACCTCAGCCTGCTCCTTCACTGCTTATGGGTGCATCTCAAGGGGGCCCATGGGCCTTCTTGAACTTGTCCATGCATGGGATAGCAGCAGGCAGCTGGATGGCAACCTAGGACAGGCCTCAGTGGCCAGGAGGAGACTTTGATCTCTGCACCATTTGAGATCACTCAAGAAGATGCAGGTTGCAACTGATGCTTCTCTGCTAGGTTAGCAGAGCAGGGCTGTGGCTTCTGCTTCCTAGCACAGCCAAGCTATGCAGTGCTTCAAGAAGAAGAAACCAGAGTCTAATGAGAGGCCCTTGGATGAAACCTGTAGCCCTTCTGCAGCCTTTGAGCAGGTCTTTCAGGAAGCAGTGCCTCTGTGTGAGCTCCCAGTTAAAGCAGTTCCCCTTGCTCCTGCTGCCTCTGATCCCTGACTGCTTCTTTGTTTCCTGTTCTGAACTTTTCTGACCTCAGATTTGTGGTTTGCCTTTGGCTCAGATCAAGCCTCAAAGATGAGGTTTGGTCATCCTTGGAATCATAGAATCATAGTATCAGGGTTGGAAAGGACCACCAGCCATGGGCAGGGACACCTCACATTGGATCAGGCTGTCTAGAGCCTCATCCAGCCTGGCCTTAAACACCTCCAGTGGTGAGCCTTTCACCACCTCCCTGGGCAATCTCTTCCAGGGTTTTGGAAAGAAGTTCATGGTGAAGAAACTTCCTAACATCCAGTCTGAACCTACCCATTTCTAGCTCTGTTCCATTCCTTCCAGTCCTATCACTACCTGACATCCTAAAAAGTCCTTCCCCAGCTTTCTTGTAGCCCCCTTCAGATACTGAAAGGTCACAGTAAGGTCACCTCACCAGACTGAACAGCCTCAATTCCCCCAGTCTTGGAGTGCTCACAGACCTTGGTTATTTCTGCTTCTGGCCTGGTCTTCACCCAGGCTTACAGGGCAGGCAACAAAAGTGCTCTGCAGCCTGTTGGAACTCTTCCTGGGAGGTTTACTCCGAAGGGGACCCCCCCCTGTGGAGCTCGATAGTGCCCTGGACACCTTGTTTGTGTTGTTCTTTCCTGCCTTGTGCCTTTCCAGACCTCCTTTTGCTGTTCTTTCTGCTCTCCGTCTCTGGGGGTCGTTTTCCCTCCTTAGCTGCAGTGACTGGAGTAGCCTTTCCAGAGTCTCTGCATTTCAGACATGGCCTTCCTTGCAGAGCTGTGTGCTGGAGCTCGCCAGCCCAGAGGCTGCTTGTAGCCTTGCTTTTGTCTACCTGCCTCTAGCAGACCTCTCAGGATGGAGATCTCACCTCTCTAGGTACCTGTTCAGGCCTGCATCATCTCTCTATGAAGAAGCTTTTTCTGGGCTCCACTCAGACAC
Source organism: Psilopogon haemacephalus (assembly GCA_013396835.1). Classification (NCBI taxonomy): domain Eukaryota; kingdom Metazoa; phylum Chordata; class Aves; order Piciformes; family Megalaimidae; genus Psilopogon; species Psilopogon haemacephalus. Next base: position 27,631 of record VWZI01001799.1, on the reverse strand, counting down.
TGGTGTTTTGGGGGTGTTTCCCCATGTCTGCATTGTCTGAAACAAGTGTTGGCAGCTGCCCTTCTGCTTGCCCATTCAATCCACCCTTCTCTTTGCCCTGCCAACCCAACCCAGCCCCTCCACCTGTCCTCGAGGCTTCTTTCTATGGCTTTCCCAGAAGAGTGGAGAGCTGAAGTGAGAGCTCAGGAAAAATGGGTTTAAACTGGCAGAGAAGAGATTTAAACTGGATGTTAGGAAGAAGTTTTTGACAGTGAGGGTGGTGAGACACTGGCACAGGTTGCCCAGAGAGGTTGTGGATCATATTCTGTGATCCACAAGCTCCCTGGAGGTGTTCAGGACCAGGCTGGATGAGGCCTTGAGCAAGCTGTTCTAGTGGGAGGTGTCCCTGCCTATGGCACAGTGGGGGTTGGAACTGGATGAGCTTTGAGGTCACTTCCAACCTAAGCCATTCTGTGATTTTGTGATGTTCTCTGCTTGCAATGCCCACTGGGCTTTGATAAGGGCCTGCCAGTTCTGCTTCCAGCTGCTGCTGCTGCTCTTTGCTCCCCCCTGAGTGGCAGTGTCCAGGCACAGCTGGCCAAGTGGTACAGCTTGCTGCAGCAGTTTTGGGCCAAAGCCTCAGGCCCTCTCAGAAGGTTCTGTCCTCTGTGCCAAGTGTATTTTTTACCTCTTAATCACCACGTTGCCATCCTTGGGCTGAGAGACATAAGGCAGGTGCCACCCTCTGGCATTTGTGGGAGCATCCCTCGGCAGTGGCTCGTGGCAAAGCCTAAGGCAGGTCCTTGCCTTCTTCCTCAAGCCTCTGGCTGCCAAGAGCAGGGCTGGCCCCACCTTACAGGCATGGGCTGGGGGACCCTAGCAGTGTAGGCCTCAGCCTCTGTGCAGTCATGTGAGGATGATGATGGTGTAGCAGGAAGAGCTCTGCCTTCTGAATCACCTGTGAGGAACCCTGAGCTGGGGCAGGGACTGGTGGGTCCTGCTGCTTGGGTGGGGAAGGTGAGCTGGCAGGAGGTGGTGGGGCTGAGACAGTTGGCCCAGGCTGCCACTCTGTGCCTGCAGCTGCCACGGGGACCGAAGCTGCCTGGAGGCTGCCAGGGTGGTGCTGCCCATGCCTTGCAGCACTTGGCCTGCCTGAACCTCACCCAACTGCATCCAGCCTGGCCAGATTCCCCTGCAGAGCGTTGCTGGCCTCAGCACTGCCACCCTATTTAGTGTCACCTGAGCTACAGCAGATCGCCAGTTCCACTCTCTGGCTCTTTCTGGGCTCGCGGGGTCATTTGGCCCTGATTGAAGCTGCTCAGGAAGTGCTCGGCGGTTTGAGGAGCAGGAGGAAGGGAGTGCTGCGTAACAGCAGGGGTGCACTTAGTGCTGACAGCTCACTCCTTCTGCAGTTTGTTCAGCTGGAAACATCTGCTGATGGCTCCTTGAGGGAGCCCTGGGAGCGCTGCGGTCTGCTGCTGACTAATACCATGAGGAGGGCAGTAGCCAGGCTGATCCTGATGGCTTCTGGCAGAAAGGCTTCTTGGTGCTGTGCTGGCTGAGGCCAGGCTGCTGCTAGGCCATCAGGGAGCAAGGGTGGAGGAACCTCATCTCTAGCACCCTGGGAGAGCTGTCCTGGAGGGTGTGAGCAGCAGCAAAGCATCTTGAGGTGCCAGGGTGGCAGTGCAGAAGTGAGTGGTAGGGTTTTGCTTGGTTGTGGGCCCCTCCCTGGGCAAAGTGGCTGAGTTGGGGAGGTGGGGGGGGGCTGTTTGCAGCTCACTTTTGCTGAGAGATTGAGCTCCTGGGTAGATTGCTGAAGCTGCTTCATCAGAGTCACTGCCAGAGAGACACCAGGCAGGGCAGGGCAGGGCAGTTGTAGGGGCACCTTTGGTGGGGCACAGCCCTGCTGCTCCAGCTTAGCACTGCCCTGGTTGTGCTGCCCCACTGCTGCCTTCTGCCTTTGCCTGCACAGAGCTTCCTCTGCTCTGCAGTGCCAGGACAGCAGCACAAAAGTTGCTTGGCCACAGCTCTTCCTGCTATGCTTGCTGCATCCATGTGCATGCCCTTGGGAGTTAAGCTTGGCCGCCTGGTTTGCCTTGGCACACTGCTGGTGTTCTGCAATACCACGGAGAAACAGAGAGGTCTACAAAGTGTCCTAGGAGACAGCTCCCAGGCCCTGTGCTGGCAGCTGGTCCTTCACTCAGGCAGTGCTGTGCACGGGGTGCACTGCAGCAGTGAACTCCTGCTGCAAAGTCCTTTGGCATCTACCTTGGCTTCAAGGTGTCATAGTCGACCTCCAAAGGCTATCTAGTACAACCTCCTCCTGCAGTCACAGGGACTTCCTCCCCTAGATCAAGTTGCTCAGAGCCTTTTCCAGCCTCACCTTGAATATTTCCAGGCACAGAGCCTCAACCACCTCCTGGGCAACCTGTGGCAGTGTTCCAGCAGCCTCCTGGTGCAGAATTTGTTCCTCACATCCAATTTCAATCTGCTCTGCTCTCATTTCAAACCATTGCCCCTGGTGCTGTCCCTGCAGGTCTTTGTGCACAGTCCCTCTGCAGCCTGCTTGTGGCTCCTTCAGGGACTGGCAGGCAGTTCTGAGGTCTGCCTGCAGCCTTCTCTTCTCCAGGCTGAACACTCCCAGCTTCCTCAGCCTGTCCTTTTAACAGAGGTTTTCCAGCCCCCTGATCATTTTTGTGGCCCTCCTCTGGACCTGCTCCATCCGCTCCGTGTTCTTCCTGTATTGAGGGCTCCAGACCCTCCATTTAAACATCTAATTTAGTGGGGCACATTTGTTGCTTTACTCCTTTGAAAACAGTGAAATATATCAGCCCTTTTGCCCTGAGCAGCTCATAACTCACAACTAGGACAAGGCAGGTCTCACCAGAGCAGAACAAATTCAATCTTCCACCAGCCCAGCTTGCTCAAGGCACTCCTAGAATGAGTTGGGTTGGAAGGGACATTGAACATCATCTGGTTCCAAGCCCCCTTCCATGATCTTCAGTCTTCCACCAGCCCAGGTTGCTCAATGCCTCGTCCAACCTGGCCTGCAACACCTTCATGGAGGAGGCATCCAAAACCTCCCTGGGCAGCCTGTTCTAGTGTCTCAGCTGCCTTCTTTTGACACTTTAAAATGCTCTGCTAAGACTCTGCAGATGCCAGGAGTGGCAGAATCCAGCCCTGCCTGCTGCAGCATGGTATGTAGAGTCCAAGGCTCAGGGTGAGTTTGCTCCATTGCTGAGAGCAGTGTTGAGCAAACATGGTCTCCATGCTGTCCACTGGGATTTGGGTGACACCAGCTGTGCCAGGCAGAAGCATTTCTCAGCATTTCAGGTGCCTGTTTGCAAGGCATCTTTTGGTGCAGCCCGGGCCATGATTTGCCTCTTCATCCTCTTGCCTGCCCAGAAGTGAGCAGGTCTTCTCCTTGCCTCATTGCCAGGAGCAGTGTGAATCCACGGGAGGGGAAGTGGAACCTTTCCTCCCCTGGTTCAGGCCACAGATAGGTGACTTCCATCAGGCCTCCTTGCTGGGAGGCTGCCTGTGGCAGAAGTGGCAGGCTCTTTGCTTTGGGTAGTCTGCATCCCTTTTTGGGGAGGTCCTACTGGGCTGCAGTTTCACAGGCTCACAGGGTGTTAGGGGCTGGAAGGGACCCAAAGAGCTCATCGAGTCCAACCCCCCAGCCAGAGCAGGACCAGACAATCTAGCTCAGGTCACACAGGAACACATCCAGACAGGCCTTGAAAGTCTCCAGAGGAGACTCCACAACCCTTCTGAGGAGCCTGTTCCAATGCTTTCTGACCCTTACAGTCAAGAAGTTCCCCCTTGTGTTGAGGTGGAACCTCCTATGCTGCAGCTGACATCCATTGCTCCTTGTCCTGTCACAGGGAGCAAGTGAGCAGAGCCTGTGTCCCCCCCCCCGCAACCCCCAGCCCTCAGATATTTATGAACATTTACCAAATCCCCTCTCAGTCTTCTCTTCTGCAGACTGAGCAGCCCCAGGTCCCTCAGCCTCTCCTCGTCAGGCAGTGCTCCAGTCCCTTAACCATCCTTGTAGCCCTCTGTTAATTAATTTTGATATCCAAGCAAAGATTGTTAATAACTATGAAAATTATTTATTAACGCTAAATCTCGCCAGAAAACTTACTTACACTGTTTGAAACACAGAGTTTGAATACTTACACACACAGGGAACAGGCAGATCTACAACACTGTCAGAAATAGGTAGCAAATGCAAACATTAAAACTGGAAAAAGGTTCTTAGTTTCAATTATACCTCTTGCCCACCAAGGGGACTTGAGAGGCTCCTTTCTGCTGCGAAGGCCAAAAGGCACAACAGAATCTAGTTACAGAATTTCTTAGAGAGAGGCTTTGAAATAGTTACTCCCAAAATAGTATCAGACAGTATCCAAAGCTCAAAGGGAATTCTGTGGGTGTCTTGAAAGTCGTTGCAGGCAAAGCAGAGCATAACGTGGCAGGGCGGAGCAGGCAAAGCAAAAGTAAAAGCGAAAGCAGCAAAGCCTGTGGCAGAAGCCTGTTTATTGATTGCCCAAATGGAATAGTGGCTGCCATGGCCACACAAACTCGCCAATCAGAATGGCATTTTGCCAAACCTGACCATGTTAGCTTAAGTCAGGAGCTTGCTTGCCCATATTTGGGAGGAACAAGTCTGGGCAAGTCTTGGACCCTCTAAAGCGCTGTCTTCAAACCTTTTCTCTTCTCCCTGTGCTCTGCTTCCTCCCCCCCCAGCAGAGGGAAGGGACCATGGGATCATACCTGGGCAAGCCAGGACATGTATCTTCCACAACACCCTCCCCTGGACTCTATCCAGCAGATCCCTGTCCCTCTCAAACTGGGGAGCCCAAAACTGAACACACAGTTTCCTACTTGACCTGCCATGTTAACTACTGTCCTCTCTCCTGAGAGAGCTGGCAGATGCTTGCTGTAGCAGGCAGCTCTGTTGAGATGCCAGCGTGGATAGGAAGCAGACTGCAGTCTCAGGTCCTTTCTGTCCCACATAATGCCCCAGCTCCATCTCCTTGTTTGGTCTCTTCCCAGATCTGTCTGCCCCTCGTCTGCAGAAGGCCAAGGAGGTGGGGGCAGACATCACCATCCAGGTGACAAAGGAGAGCCCGCAGGAGGTGGCCTCCAGAGTGGAAGCCCTGCTTGGCTGCAAGCCTGACATCACAGTGGAGTGCACAGGGGCAGAGGCCTGCATCCAGGCTGGCATTTATGTGAGTACCACCATCCCTCGAGGAAGGGCAACCCTACCAGGGACTCTGCCTGGTCTGGGATGCCACTCTGAGGGAGAGGCTTTGCACCTGCAGAGCTTAGCTTCAGCAGGCTTGGCCTTGGGGGCAAAAGATGCTCTTAAGGCAGCAAGCTAAGAGAGGTAACATCTCTGCAGGCAGCATGGGAATGAGCATTTGAGAGCAGCCTGAAGGAAAAGGCCTTGGGGGTGTCAGTTGGTGCCAAAGTGCCCAGGAGCCAGCACTGGTTGCTTGCAGCCCGGAGCCAGCTGTGTGCTGGCTGCAGCCAGAGCAGGGAGAGCAGCAGCAGGGGGAGGGAATTCTGCCCCTCTGCTCTGCTCTGCTCAGACCTCACCTGCAGCACTGCCTCCTGCTCTGAGGCCCCCAGCACAAGAGGGACCTGGAGCTCATCGAGGGTCCAGAGTAGGCCATGGAGATGATCAGACACTGGAGCAGCTCTGCTGTGGGGACAGGCTGGGAGAGATGGGGCTGTTCAGCCTGGAGAAGAGAAGGCTGCAGGGAGACCTTAGAGCAGTCCTGAAGTAACTGAAGGGGCTTCAGGAGAGCTATGGAGGAACTTTTGGGCAGGGCTGTGAGTGCCAGGCCGAGGGCCAATGGGTTTGAGCTGGGAGAGAGGAGACTGAGAGTGGAGAGGAGGAAGAAACTGTTGAGATTGAGGGTGGGGAGGGACTGGCACAGGTTGACCAGGGAGGTTGTGGCTGCTCCCTGCATGGAGGTGTGGCAGGCAACGTTGGCTGAGGCCTCGAGCAACCTGGGCTGGTGGGAGGTGTCCCTGCCCCTGGCAGGGGATTGGTGTAGACGATCTTTGAGGTCTCTTCCAACCCAACCCATTCCATGGTTCTGTGATTTGCTGCTCGGGGGCTTGGCCACTTCCCAGAGATGCCACAGTAAGAGACCAGTTCCCAAGCATGGCTGCATAGTGGTGCTGGGAGCTGGTGCAGGTAGCACAGCTCCTTCCACTGAGTTGCAGCTAGGCCCAAATGAGGAGAATCATGAAGCAAATTAGTTGCAGCAGGTGAGGAGAGTGGTTAAGGAGGGGATATGCTGTGGTGGGAGGTGTGGAGATGTGGTGCAGTTTCCCAGTGAAAGCTGAGGAGGACGGCTGGGATGAGCTGTGCAGGGAGAGATCCCAGTGGAGCAGTGGGCTCTGAGTGTTAATCCAAAAGTGATTTTTGTCCTCCTAGGTGCCAGCCACTTCTCAGAATGAGATGTGGACACCAAAAGCCTTCAGAGGTTTTCCAGAGATTGCTTCTTAAGCCTTGCTTGTTGCATGTTTCATGCTCAGGAGCTCCTGGCAGCATCCTGTCCCCTCTCCCAGCTTCTCTGCCTGGCCCCAGGCTGCCCACTGCAGCCTTTTTGTGTCTGACAGCCTCTGGTGGCATTGCTCATTCACCATGTGACATCTGTGTGTGTGTGTGCTCTCCAGGCCACTCGCTCTGGTGGGACCTTGGTGCTGGTGGGGCTGGGTGCCGAGCTAGTGACGCTGCCCATCGTGACCGCGGCAGTGCGGGAGGTGGACATCCGCGGCATCTTCCGCTACTGCAACACGTGAGTGGCTGCAGCCTGGCATGGGCTGCCCCTGGCATGGGCTGCCCCTGGCATGGGCTGCCCCTGGGGCTGCCACACAGCCACAGAGTGCTGGGCTTTGGCAGGGATCTCGGAAGTTCACCAAGTCCAACCCCCTGCCAGAGCAGAAGCACCCAGGGCAGGGCACACAGGAACACATCCAGGTGGGTTTGGAGAGCCTCCAGAACAGGAGACTCCAGAACCTCTCTGGGCAGCCTTCTCAGGCCGCCAGCAGCCTCACAAGGACAAAGTTTCCCCTCCTGTTCCCATGGCACCTCCTCTGCTCCAGCTTGCCCCCACTGCTGTCCTTGGCCATCCCTGAGCAGAGCCTGGCTGCGTCCTCCTGACACTTCCCTGTACATCTTTGGCACATCAATGAGTGCAGCCCTCAGCTCTTGGGCTGGCTGCTCTTTGAGTCTGTCCCCAGCTGGCCTTGCCCAGGAGGCAGGAGGAGCTCAGCTGTCCCTTGCACTCCTTGGCCAGGGCTTGAGACTCAGTACTGTCCCTCTGAAGCCTACCTTCTGCTCTCTTGCTGGTGGAGCAAGAATCTTTGCTTGGTCTGCAGAGGTTGGTTTCCAGGAAGGCTTCATGAGATGCAGTCAGGCTTCTTCTTAACGTGGGAAATGTCTTCAGCTGGGCAGTTTAGGAGTCAGATTGGATGCTCCAGCCGCTTGTGTCCTCTTGGCCTGGGCTGAGCAGACACTGCAGTGAAACCAGGCTCCTCTGTACCCTTTCCTTGGGGTTTCAAGCTGGTGACTGCCACAAAGCTGCTGAGGGGCTTGAAGGCTGAGAGCCTGCAGAAGAGCAGCCCCAGAGGGTATCTGATCAGTGCCCAGCAAGAGCTAAAGGAGCTGTGGAGGGCAAGAGGCTGGGGCCAGACTTTTGTCAGTGGGGCCAGACTTTTGTCAGTGGTGCCCAGTGCCAGGACAGTGCAGTGGGCACAAACTGGAAGCCAGGATGTTCCCTCTGAACAGGAGGAGAAACAGCTTTGGTGTGAGGGTGCTGGAGGCCTGGAGCAGGCTGCCCAGAGACGTTGTGGAGTCTCCTTCTCCGGAGAGAGTCCAATCCTGCCCTGGCCATTGTGACCCAGGGCTAGCTGTTGTGGATGCCCTGCTGGAGCAGGTGGTTGGACTGGATGATCTCCAGAGGTCCGTTGCAGGGGGTGTTGTGTCAATTCTGTGACCCCTGGCTCCCTGTTTCCCTGGCAGGTGGCCTGTGGCCATTGCTCTGCTGGCATCCAAGCGCATCGATGTCAGGCCCCTGGTCACACACCGCTTCCCCCTGGAGAGAGCTCTGGAGGCCTTCGAGACCACCAAGAGGGGCGAGGGGGTCAAGGTCATGCTGAAGTGTGACCCCACTGACCAGAACCCCTGAAGTGCCCACTTTCCTTGCCCTTGCCCCCTGTGATTCCACCTGCCTGAGATGGGAAGTGTGAGGCCGTGGCAGGCCAAGGTGTGGCTGCTGCCTGTGCCCACAGGCACCTCAGGCAGGTGCTGCCCTCTAATCGAGCTAGGAAATCAGTGGCTAATTGGGATAGGAGAGCCGATGGTTGGGAGCAAAGTGCTGCAGTTTAGGGAGATGGTGCTGGTGAGGTGATGGGTCACACAGCTGGCTCGCCCCAGCAGGCGTCAGGCAAAGAAAAGCCTGGCCTCTGCTGGGCAAAGCCACCTGTGTGCCCACCAGCTTTGTCTGCCTCATGGTGGATGTGCTGCAGGTGTGAAGAGAGGATAGAGATGCTGGCGCTCTACCCTCCTGCCCCAGCACTCTCCTAGGGCTGTGCTTGCTGTATCTCTTCCCACCTGGCAATGCCTGGGCACAGGGTAGCCCTGCTTGGGTACCCCACCTTCCAGCTGCGCCTTCCCTTGGTGCCAAGAACTCAGGACCATGGAAAAGCCTGTGGAACAAAGCCTGGCCAGCACACCTCTGCACTTGGAGGTCATTCTCTGCATGCCCTCATCAGGTAGCAAACTGCAGCTCCAAAGCCCAGAGCCTGGGCTGCTTGGGGCCCAGCTGGGATCATCCCTGCTCTGTCAGCCCCAGCAGCTCCACTGCAGAGCAGGCTGCTGTGTGTCTGCAGGGAAACTGGGCCCACAGAGCCCCTGTCCCTGTGTGCCTCCCAGGCTGGAGCTTGTTTTGGGAGCCATAGCTTCTGTGTATGTGGAGGGGAGCATGGCTGAGAAGTAAAGGTGAGGCATCACTCAAGGGTTTTACCACTTACCGGGGCTGTCAGGGCTTTCCTGTGGAGCTTGTGAGCCACAAAGAGGTACTAACCAGGCCCTAACGAGGTATTAATGAGGTAGAGTTTGCAAATCTGACCTTTGATTACTGTCACTTTAATTGTAGCACTGAGATCAGTCCCTTCCTCCAGCTGGTGCTGAGCTGTCCTCAATAAATACTACTCAGCTGCTGCCTGTGTCCAGTAGAGTCTCAGGGGATGGGGTAGGGGTGGGATGGGGTGGGCAGGCTGGCTGGCTGGCTTTGGAGGGCTCTGTGGTGTTGGGTCCTGGGAACTGGATCTGTTGGAGAAGGTCTGGAGGAGGCCATGGAGATTCTCAGGGAGCTGGAGAACCTCCTCTGTGGGACAGGCTGGGAGAGTTGGTACTGTTCAGCCTGGAGAAGAGAAGGCTGCAGGGAAACCTTAGAGCAGCCTTGCAGCAGCTGAAGGGGCTCCAGGAGAGCTGGGGAGGGCTGGGAGTGCCAGGCTGAGGGCAAATGGCTTTGAGCTGGGAGAGTGCAAAGTGAGAGTGGAGAGAAGGAAGATATTGTTGAGAGTGAGAGTGGGGAGAAACTGGCACAGATTGCCCAGGGAGGCTGTGGATGCCTGGAGGTGTTGCAGGCCAGGTTGGCTGAGGCCTTAAGCAAAACGGTCTGGTGGAAGATTGAAGATCATCTAGTTTAAAGCCCCCTGCTGTGGGAAAATTCCATGGTAGGGGACTTGGAACTAGAAGATCTTCAAGGTCTTTTCCAGCCCAACTCATTCTAGGTGTGCCTTGAGCAAGCTGGGCTGGTGGGAAGTGTCCCTTCCCATGGCTGGATGAGCTTTGAGGTGCCTTCCAACCCAACCCATTCTGTGATTCTGTGTGCAGAACTGTTGCCCTGTGGAGTCTCACCAGACTGCAGGTGAGCTCATTGCCGCTGGGACCATGAAACCTTAAATGACCCAAACAGTTGGAAGCCAACACCTTGGTTTATTGCAGAGGTGCCTCAATGTGCCTTGGCAGAGGTAGAAAGCTGCAGGGCTGCGTTGGCACTGCTCAGGGGCACTTCCCGGAGCCAAGAGGGACAGCGGCCAAAGTCCTGCTGGGAGGGAGCTGGGATAGTGCTGGCATGGTGCTGTGACAGCCTGGGCTGGGAGAGACCCCAGGAGCCTACCCCACAATGGGGGGAAGGGTGAGCAGGGCCTGGCTGGGTTGCTTCTGAGAGATGTGTGATGCCCCTCACTGCCAGGACACTGAGAGGCTTGAGCAGGTCCAGAGAAGGGCAATGAAGCTGAGGATGGGTCTAGAAAACAGCAGCTGAGGATGGGTCTAGAAAACAGCAGCTGAGGAAGCTGGGGAGGTTTGGTATGGAGAAGAGGAGGCTGAGGGCAGACCTCATTGCCATATACAGCTCCCTGAGAGGAGGCTGCAGTGAGCTGGGCTTGGGTTCCTCTTAAGTAGAAAGAGACAGGATGAGTGGAAACGGCCTCAAGTTGTGCCAGGAAAGGGTTCAGGCTGGCCATGAGGGACAGTTTCTTCCCCAGAAGGGTTGCCAATGCCTAGCCCAGAGTGCCCAGGAAATGGTGGAGTGCCCACCCCTGGAGGGATTTGGAAGGCCTGCAGTTGTGGTGCTGAGGGACAGGGTGCAGTGGTGGACTTGGCAGAGTTGGGTAAGACCTTGGAGGTATCTTCCAGCCAAAGTGATTCTGTGATGGCCTGGCCAGGGAGGGCTGCCCAGCTCCTTGCAGCATCAGCCAGGCCTGGCTGAGACCTGGGATTCCCTGACCACCCCTTGCTGGGGAGAGTCCTGCTGGCATGGCTGGGGAGCCCCTGCCCATTGAAACCCCTGCCGTGACTGAGACACGGAGACCTCCCTGTGTTGCTGGAGGCCCCCAAGGGCTGCACTGATTCCCATTGTTCTGCCTGGAGCTTGTTGCAATATCCCTGTGGGGGCACTGCTGGGGGCTGATGGGACTAGTAGGACACCGTCCATGGGGCTGCAGCTGGGCTCTAGTCTGTCTCTACCCCACCTTCATCACCAGTGCAGGGAACTGTACCCCAGTTCAACCTCTTTTCCCGGGCTGCTGGAGACACTGCTATGAGAGACAAGACCACCTGCAAGCCTGCAGATGAGCCAGAGATGAGTGCAGGAGCCAAGGACGTGCCTGAGGTCGGTAAGCTTTATTGAAGCTTGGCACAGCATGTGCTGGGGCAGCCCCGAGCTGCAGCACGAGGGGTCCCTGGCTACAGCATGGTGACACTGCTAGCAGCAGGCAAACAGGGCCTGGGGCACAGCCTGGGAAACCCTGAGAGTGAGACAGGAGAGGGACTGTGTGGAGCTCGTGGTCTCCCCACCCCACCTGTATGCCCCCAGGCCTTGGGGCAAAGTCAGGTTGTGTAGGCATCAAGCTGTTCCCAGAAGCTCTCCAGAGACACTCCCCAAGCCAGCTGGCAGAGCTCAAGCTGTCTTGCAAAGATCACAGAAGGGGTTGGGTTGGAAGGGACCTCCAAAGATCACCCAGTCTAATGCTGCTGTGGTCAGCAGGGACCCCCTGCACTAGAGCAGCCTGCCCAGAGCCCTGCTGAGTCTGACAGGAGCTGAACTCAAGCACTGGGTGGGCTGGAGTGGGAGCCAGCAGGCCAAACCTGGGCACGGGGCTGAGGGAATCAGTGGGTGGGCACAGGGTGCCCTGGGCTCAAGGGTTCACGCCAGGGATGCCAACTGGTCCAGCCTGCGCTGCTCTTGACATCCAGACTTGCATCTGGGGGTGCTGGTGGATGGCAGCCCAGGACCACAACCACCCAAAGCATTGCCACAGAGGTGCTGGGGGTGAGGGCACAGGTGCCATGCAGCCTACAGGTCAGGGGAAGCAGCCTGGGAGAGGGTCAGAAGTTCTCATAGTGATGTGCAAAGTAGGTCTGGTCCTTCTTGTTGAGCTGCCTGCAGGCCTGTTCCACACTCTTTGTCATCCCAGGTGGGCCACAGCTGAACACTCCAATCTTCTGCACCTGGGGAAGGGGACACCCCAACGGCTCACACCTAGCACCACCAACCCAGCCCAAACCCTGTTGGCCCCTTGCCCTCTGGCAGCTTTGGGCACAGATGCTGGCTGAAAAAACTGTCCCAGCTTGAGGAAGCTTTTGGGGAGGTCATTGCCTCCCACACAGCTGCTTAGGCCATGAAGGAAGGATGAGATTCCTCCAGGGTCTCTGCCAGCTCTGGGCCCTTGCCAGAGCAGGAGGTGGCTGGTTGGTTGGTTGGTGGCAGGGCATTGCTGCCTCTGGCAGCTCATCCTGGCTCTGGAGGGACTGTGGGGTTCATGCCCCTTCTGCCCTGCCCTTGGTGTGGATACCACCAAGGTCTCCAGGGCCTCGGGGACAGCTTGGGACCAGTCCTCCACACTGGTTGCCCCACATCTTGCCCCCGGTGAGACACTGACCTCAGGGTGCACCTCCTGCAGTGAGCTGAAGAAGGGCACGAAGGGTGGGCGCCCAAAGTGGGTGATGGAGCGCAGGCCTGTGAACAGGCTCCTGTTCAGCACCTTCTGGAAGTGCCGCTCGCAGATGTACTGCAAGAGAAACCAAGGCAGGTCAGAAGGCCTGGCACAGCCCAAGAGGGCCCACCACAGGGCCAGCCTCACCAGCATGGTGGTGCGCAGGTCGAACTTCTCGGGCAGCTGCGTGATGTAGATGTGCACAGACACCAGCTCCTCCCTGTCCGTCTCCTCCACCTCACGGATGATGTCCGCCAGCCACTCGAACTGCCGCTGGGTGCGGGTCACCCAGATGAAGTAGATCTGTGGCACGGGAGCAGCAGGCTCACAGCCAGGCCAGCACCCTTGTTGTGTGCCTGGGAGCCTCCTTGCTGGGTGGGTCACAGAGGGGTTTAGCCCCAAAGGAGGGCAGCAGCAGTAGGAGGCCTCTCAGCAGGGCTCTTGTCTCTCACCTTCTTACACAGCAGCTTGCAGCTGATAGAAGACTTGAAGGCCAGGTCCTTGAGGATGGAGGCAAAAGGCGTCACCCCGATGCCTCCTCCTACCAGCACTGACACCTCAAACTTGTGCCACTCCTGGTGCCCTTCCCCGAAGGGCCCATCCAGAAAAAGCTGGAAGAGAGCCAACTGTCAGCAGGGCATCTCCTGCCCCTGGGCCTCGGCCACCTTCACGACCTTGGCTGGGCTGAAGCCCTGGCCGAGGTGCCCCGGGACGCAGCCTCCCCTGGAGAAGCGGCGTGGGGCTCACCTTGGGCAGCGTGCCCATGAGGGCCAGGCTCTCGGGGGTGCAGAGCTCCCGCAGGCGGGTGGTCCAGGGCCCCACGGCACGGATGTGCAGGCTGAGGGTGTCCTCGTGCGGTGCAGAGGTGAGGGTGAAGGGGTGGTACTCGGTGGTGCCCAGTGCCGTGCAGGCCACGCGCACCCACTGCCCCGACTTGTACTCAAAGTCCTGTGGGCGCTGGAACCGCAGGTGGGTGACACCTGGGATGGGCGTGGAGGGAGAGACCTCATTAGGGCGGAGCCCTCCAGCGCTGAAAGCTTCTCCCGGGGGAGGCTGTGCCAGGGCCGCCTGGGTGGCACTGCGGTGGTACCTGAGGGCAGGAGCTCAGCTTTCACCACGCTGATCTCCACCTTCTTCCTGCTGAGGCTGAGCAGTTTGTCTGCGCTATAGATGAGGGCCGGGATGATGAAGTAGATGTGGAAGCGAGGCTGCTGGATCAGCGCGTAGCTGCCGTGGATGATGACCTGGGCAGCAAGCACAGCCGTCAGCACGCTGCCCGGCACCGTGCCCTGCCTGCCGTGCTGCCACCGGGGCTTGGGACCGCTCGACTCCCCTGGCACCTCTGCAGCTACTTGGCGGCATCAGCCGGGCTCCTGTGAGCGCCAGTCCCTCCCTCACTGCCAGCCCACAGGCCTCACCAGGACATAGAGGAGCACGTAGAGGTGGTGTGTGACCCAGAAGCCCTGGAAGCTGACACGTCGGAAGTGGTGGGTGGCAAAGACATACATCACAGCCAGTACCACCAGCAGCAGCACTCCTGTCATGCCTGTGACAGACAGGAGGGTTTGCAAGGTCCCAGAGTGGGTCAGGGCAGCCCCACAGGAGCTCTGCCCAGAGTGGTCAGAGGGCTGGGCATGTGGGTGTGTCCTGCTGGGTGGTCTCACCTGGAATAGTCTGGAAGAACCACCAGTAGTACTTCTGTGGGAGCTGAGACCTGAAGAAGAGCAAGGGATCGAATGCACCTTGGAGTGGCCAAGCTACTGGTGCCTGCTTTCCTTCCTGCCCAGGCCCAGAGTTTTAAATGCCACCTACCCGTCGTTGCTGAAGACACTGGAGAAGAGGCAGGAGAGCACACTGAGAGGTGTGACTGAGAAGATGTAGACATTCACTACGTGACCAGCACTGTGTAGCACTGTGAGGCAAAGAAAGCAGGTCAGTGTCACCCTTGCAGTGCACGGAGATGTGGCAGTTCCTGCCCGTGTGCCTTGTGACCCAGCAGTGCTTCCTCCTCTGGTCCTGGGTGTTTGGGGGGTCTGCAGGCTCCCTATGGGCTTCTGCCCGGTCCTGCAAAGACCTACCGAGAGCTGCAGGGATAATTGAGGGTCCTGAACACCTCTGCAGTGAGGAAAGGCTGAGAGCCCTGGGGCTGGTTAGCATGGAGAGGAGAAAGCTGAGAAGGGACCTGAGCAGCGCCTGTAAATATCTGAGGGATGGGGGTCAGGAGGAAGGTGCCAGGCTCTGTGTGGTGGTAGCCCAGTGACAGCAGGCACCAGCTGCAATCCAGGAGCTTCCACCTCAGCATGAGGAGAAACTTGTTTGGTGTGAGGGTGCTGGAGGCCTGGAGCAGGCTGCCCAGAGAGGTTGTGGAGTCTCCTTCTCTGGAGACTTTCAAGCCTGACCTAGATACACTCCTGTGTGCCCTGCCTTGGGTGCCCCTGCCTTGGCAAGGATGGGGTTTGGCCTGGATGAGCTCTAAAGGTCCCTTCCAACCTCGTAACATTCTGTGACTCTCTGATCCCACCTTGCCATGCCAGGAGGGGCTGCTCCTCCTGCTTCAGCTGCCCTCGGTGGGTGGCAGGCAGCCCCAGCTGCCCACCAGCCTACCTGAGAAGATGAGGGCTGCCATGGCCACCCAGCGGTGGAAGTCGACGGCGGCGTCGAAGGGGATGTAGCGGTTGAGGAAGGTCTCGCGCAGTGCGGTCAGCAAGTTGCGGCACATGGTCAGCAGGATGTAGGAGTAGAGGAAAGAGATGCAGGCTGCTGAGCCCCGTGAGATGATGAGGCCCACCAAGGTGGTCTGGGAGATGCCAGTGCTGGGGGACATGAAGGCATAGTCTGGGGAACAGAGGGAAGGGGGCGTTAAGCTGCCTGCTGCGGGGCAGGCACCGGCTGCCTCTGCCTGCCCAGCCTTTGTCCTTGGTGGAGCCACACTGCGGGAGAGGAGAAGGCTGAGAGGGAACTTGATGAGTCTCTGTAATTATCTGAGGGGTGGGTGCCAGGAGGATGGTGGCAGGCTCTGCTCGGTGGTGTCCTGTAGTAGGACAAAGGGCAACGGACACAAACTGTCCACCCAGGAGCTTCCACCTCAGCATGAGGAGAAATTTTGTTTGGTGTGAGGGTGCTGGAGGCCTGAAGTAGGCTGCCCAGAGAGGTTGTGGAGTCTCCACTGGAGGTTTTCAAAGCCATCCTGGATGTGTTGCTGTGTGACCTGCCCTGGTAGGGATTGGACAAGCTGTGGAGGTCCCTTCCAAGCCCAGGCATGGTGTGGGTCCCGGGGCAGCAGGGCTGGCTGGCACTCACAGTAGGCTCTCTCCACGAAGACGCCGGCGGTGACGGCAGAGAAGAGGCTGACGCAGGCGATGTGGCGTCGATAGTTCTCCACGAAGCGCTTCAGCTCCTGCAGCTTCTGCCGGGCTCTGCTCCTCTCCAGCTTCCTTCGCCGAGCCTCAGTGTACAGATGCAGCTGGTACTGATTCTTCCTGGTGAGCACAGCAGGGCTGGGGTCACTTGGAGCTGCGCCAACGAGGCGTGGCCCTGCCGCCCAGGTATGGGTCCTGCTCCCTGGGCGGCACCGTGGCCTGGCACTGATGGCAGTGACCTGCAAAGCTGACCTCAGGTCATGCTGCAGGACACGCAGGCTGACAGCAAACATGCAGAGAAGTGACTCAGAGCCATGGCTAAGGACTTCAGCAGATCATCTGCACAACGATACTCAACCTTCCAAAAAGATCTTAGGGTGGGGGAAGGTCCCTGTCAAATTAGGACTTTCTGGCCATTGAACTGCTTCCTTGTAGACATCACTGCTGCCGCCACAGCTGTGGGCACCACAGCCTCTCCTGCAGCTTCTGCAGGCAGCCCACAGGTGAAACAGCAGTGTCCCAAGGGACAGAGAAGCTCAGAGAGTATCTTCCAGACAAAGCTTCTCTGTGGCCAAGGTGTGACCTCTGGAACCCACCACTCTGGGCTCTGGAGTGGGCCACTTTCTGGTTTTCTGTACAGAGAGGTTGCCCATACCCAGCTGTGGCACCAAAACTGGGCTGTGCCCACAGGTCCTTGGCCAGCAAGAGGCCACTGGGGCCGGGCCAGGACAAGGAAAAAGCATCAGACAGGAAAGCTTTGTGGGGACAGGGGCACAGCTCTCCAGAACTGCTGGTTGGCAGAATTTCCTTGAAGGTCAAGGGAGGGGATTGACCTCCCCTGCCAGGCACTGAGGGCCTGGGCATCTCCTGCAGGATGGTCTCATATGGTCCCTATGTTGCACCACCACCACAGGCATGCTGGCTCCTTTCAGCAGTTCCAGTCTGACAGAGACTTGAGGAACAACAGAAGCCCAAACCTGGTCCTGAGAAGCAGCCCCAGCAAGGACACAGCTCACCTTCTGTCTGCTCTTTTCCTCAGCTCTTGCCCTTCTCGCTCCATGGAGTTGCCCACAGTGCCCAGGCCTGGGTTTTGTTCCTCCTCTGAGATGGTTCTGTTGGAAGCAGAGCCACGTCCAGCCCTGAGCTGCACTTGCAGAAGGGCTTGGCAGGATTCCCCCCATTTCTCCACTTTCCAGCTCGGCTGCAAAGGTACCCAACTCTCTCCAGCACGCCTGCTTGTTTGATACGTGGGCTGGAATCTCCCCAAGGTAACCCAACCCTCTGAGAACCAAAGGGCAGCTCCCATCCCTGCGCAGCAGATGCCGGGGGGCTCTGGGGGCAGGTCCTCCCCTCTGCCTTGCCTGAGTGCAAGTGCAAAAGTGAGCAGTGCCCAGCTTGCTCATGGGCATATCCTAGCACAATCCCTTCCCGTGCCCAGTGCTGGCTGTCTGAACACCCAGCTGGAGAGGTGAGGTGAAGGGTGCAGGAGCAGCAAGGCTGCAAGAGCAGCAGCAGCAGCAGCAGCAGCAGCAGCAGGGCTGCAGAGCAGAGCTTACCGCCTGGGCTCTTTCCTTGCTACAAAGGAGACACGGCTGCACAAGTTCTGCTTGAACACTTCGGGGACACCTTTGGGAGCCAGAAGGACAAACAGACCTTCAGAGTCTGATCAGACACCTGTCCTGGGCAGGGCTGCTGAGGGGACAGGCCCTGAGCGTCCCCCCCTTCCCCCCCAGCTGTGTCACATGTGGAGCCACAGCCCCACGCTGTAGCACTAGAGATGGCCGAGACCTGGGAGCTGCCCAGCAGCTGCAGCCCTGCAAGGCACTGACCCCTGACGCAGAGCTGGGTGAGCTGCAGCTCACTGTTGTGGTCCCTCAGCATGTAGTGGAAGTCCTCCCAGGTCAGTTCATCCCTGTCCTGGAAGCCCGAGGCCTGGAACATGGACTCGGTCACCTGCTCAGCCTGCTCTCTCGATAGGCAGTTGTTGGAGATTTCAATGAAGGACCTGGAGCAGGGAGGGGAGGTGCAGAGAAGCACAGCTTGAGCCCCTCAGCTAACACAGGGCAGAGCCCCAGAACACTGCCGTGGGTGGGTTGGGCTCTTGGCCACAAGTGCTGAGCCCCTGGGCTCTCGGCAGCACCTTCAAGGAGTGAAGGGCAGAAGCTTGAGTCTGCTCTGGAAGATGTCTGTGCTTACATCTATCTAGGCAGTGAGGACAAGTACCTGAGCATCCTCAGGAACTCCTCCTTGGAGAGGAAGCCGTTCTCATCAATGTCATACATCCTGAACATCACCTTGGACTTCTCCTCTGGGGACCCTGGTGGGGAGGGAGAGGGCTGAAGTAAGAACTGGACCCTGTTTGGATCAGTGAAGATGTTTTCAGGCATCGTCTGGACCAGCAGCACTGAAGCCTCACTCAGCACTGCAAAGCCCCCTTGGGGGCCACTTGAGTGGCAGCTGACCATGCCCAGCAAGCTACCTGGCTGTCTCAAGCTGAGGGTGTAAATCAGGTGGCCACACATCCTGCCTTGGGGGTGTGGTTTTGAAATTTACGATGTGCACTACAATGGTTTGGCTGAATCTGCCCTTCACCACCTCCATCTGTGAATCCACCTTCCCAGGGGTCATCTAGGGAGGATCAGACCTGGTATCTGTGTCCAGTGAGGGCAGCAAAGCTGGGGCAGAGTTTGGAGAACAGGGCTGGGGAGGAGCAGCTGAGGGAGCAGGAGGGGCGTTTAGTGTGGAGGAGGCTGAGGGCAGACCTCATTGCTCTTTATAGCTCCCTGAGAGGAGGCTGCAGTGAGCTGGGGTTGGGCTCTGCTGCCCAATCTCAGGGGACAGAAGGAGAGGAACTGGCCTGGAATTGTGCCAGGGGAGGGTTAGGTTGGAGAGGAGGAAAAATGTCTTTGGTGTCAGAGTGGTGAGGGATTGGCAGAGGCTGCCCAGAGAGGTGGTGGAGTCTCTGTGTCTGGACATGTTCCAGAACTGTGTGGCCGTGGCACTTGGGGCCATGGTGGTGCTGGGCTGCTGGTTGGACTGGATGGTCTGGGAGGGCTTTTCCAACCCAAACGGTTCTGATTCTTTGATCCTCTCTCATGGTCACAAAGCAAAGTGTGCTCAGGAGCCAGAGCAGACCTGCCCGTGGTGGCAGGAGGCAGTTCCCCTCACAGACTTTCAGAGGACATCAGTAGATTGTGCTGCCCCACAGCCCAAGCTGGAGCTATCCTAGCTGAAGGGAACTGTCCTCATTGTCTACTGCCTGCACCCTGCTGTTGATGTCGCCAGAGCCTAGAGATGCAACTGAGGAGAGCAGCTGAAGGCACTACCAGTTCCAGCTCCCACCTTTCATGAAGATCACCAAGATGTCCAGGAATTCCCGGAAGGAGATGTATCCATTGCCATCTTTGTCAGCCAGGGAGAACATGGAGTCCACAAACGTGGAGTGGGCTTTCAGGCCCAGGGCCTCAGCAAACTCAGCTCTGCTCAGCTCACACATCAGAGAGTCCTTGGCCTTCTGGGAGGACTCAAAGTCGAGCTCCCCAGCATCGGACCTGCTGATTTCCAGCACCTGCAGGGTGTGCCCAGAGGAGAGGTGCCATGAGTGCTGGCATCACTTGCCTGACTGGCAGCACAAAGACAGGTGGGTTTCCTGGAACAAACCCGTGGCAGATACCATGGGGAAGGCCCCTGTCTGTCCTGCAGTGTGATTTCCCCACCAAGCCCTGCGGAGTGGCATCTCCCAAGATGCCTCTTTTCAAGTTTGGGCACCTTAGATCATACCCAGAGCACAGCTCCCTTTGTCTTCTGCAAGGGGAAATGCCCTGGGAGTCCTTGGTCCCACAGCTTCCTTGTGGGAGGCTGACCAGCTCCTGGGGACAACTTAAGCAGCACAGAGACAGTTTCTCCCATGCCCCACGTCCTGTCACACCTCCACACACCTGAGCAAACAGGTGCCTGAAGAAAGTCTCCAGAATCTGTTTCCTTTGCTCCCGAGTCACCGCCTGCCTTAGCAGGTTCTGCTCCTTCATCTCAGACAGCTGCAGCTCCAGGCTGCTCTCCTCCAAGAAGCTCTGCAGCTTCCCAAGGAAGATGCTTCTCTCTGCCTCCTCGCTGAAGAGCAGCACCTGTGGAAGGCCCCACCAGAAAGCTCAGCCACCACCCTTCAGGGACCTACACTGGTCCCCACGTCCAGGGCCGAGTGGTACAGAGGGTGTGTGCGAGCACAGCGGAGGGGCCATGTAACCACTGCGGAGGGCCTGTGTGACCAGCAGCAGAGGCTGGTGGAGAGTCCAGTGGAAGGCATCGCAGCACTCACCAGGTCATACTCCTTGGGACTTTTCAGGAGCAGAGCTTTGTTGCCTTTGTTGCTGGAGAGGATCACCTCCACCCTTGGCTGGGCTCTCAGGCTGATGCTGCGCAGCACAGACCCTCTCCCATCCAGCACCTTGAGCACTTTGTCGGCTTGGAGCTGGATGTAGACGAGAGCTTTGTCTGCCCTGGGACCATGCCACTCCATGGCTGATGGGAGAGAGCACAGCACTCAGCTGGGAAGGGACACCTGGGCTCCATGCATCCCAGCACCTCCCTTGCTGAGCTCCACTTTGGAAGCGATTTCATGGTTGGAAATCATCTGCCAGGAGCAGATCTCAAAGCCACGGGCACAGGAGGAGCAGAGAGGGAGAGGGAGGATTTTCCCATTGTCCAGAGCAAGGAGCTGCAGTCCTTGTTCTGGAGCTTCTGCTGCAATTGCTCCGTGAAGGTTTCCTTCAGGGAAGGTGGAGCGTGGGGAGGGCTGGCGTTAGAAGGCATAGGGTGGCTCGGTTTGGAAGGAACCGAAGCTGGAAGGGTCTCTCAGCCAACCTCCTGTCCAAAGCAGGGCTGGCAGAAGGTCAGACCAGTCTGCTAAAGGCTTTATCTGACTGGGTCTTGGCTAGGATGGAGGCTGCACAAGCTCTCTGGGCTCCCTGCCCCACGGCCCAGCCCTGCCTCAGCATGCACCACCAGCTGCCTCCACGGGAGTGGCAGTGTCCCTCACCCTGTATGGCCTCGCTGGTCACTTCCCTGCGCACGCTGGAGCTCTGCTGCTTCTGCAGCCTCTTGAAATCCCTCTTGCGAAGAGCAGCAACGACCCAGGCTACAAAGAGGGTCACTGGGGATGCAGGGGAGAAGAAACCATGAGGCAGCCCAAAGCTCCTTCCCACCCTGGCAGTGTCACCTTCACACCCAGGACAGGCAGAGCTTTGCCTTCTCCCTATCCCCACCACAGATTCCTTTACTGCAGGGCTGTTCCACCAAAGGTCCCTCCTGGTGCCCAAGGAGCTCAGGAGTGACTGAGGCTTATCAGCACCTGTTGGGGGGGGGGGGCTTGGCCCATGAGCACTCAGTCCCTTCCCCAGCAGAAGAGGTGAAGAAACAGAAGCAAACCTAGTGGCAGGCAACAGAGGAGGATGATGATGATTCCAAAGCCTGTGCCGCTGCCAGCAAAGTAGTCCAGCACCACCAGTGGGGTGCAGTTGGCCAAGTGCTGAGCTGTCAGCTGCTGGGGCTGGGGACAGGGGTCCCCTGCATGGGAGGAGACAGGCAGTGAGTGTCAGGTACCTTCTACTCACCTCACCACCATCACCCCCAGGATGGGGAGGGGAGGGGAGAAATTGTTGAGATTGAGGGTGGGGAGAGTCTGGCACAGGTTGCCCAGGGAGCCCTTGGAGGTGTCACAGGCCAGGCTGGATGAGGCCTTATAAGCAACCTGGGCTGGTGGAAGATTGAAGATCAGCTGGTTCCAAGCCCCCTGCCATGGGCTTGGAACTAGATGATCTTCAAGGTCTTTTCCAATCCAACTCATTCTAGGAGTGCCTTGAGCACCCTGGGCTGGCGGGAGGTGTCCCTGCACCCTGCTGTAGCATGGAGCACTTACCCTGGCTCCAGGAGAACACATGGCTCTGGAGGTCAGTGGCCTCTGCATAGGTGACAGCCACCAGGACATCATGGAATGTGGTGTTTCGGATCTGCTTGGCTTCCTCCTCCGTGAACAACCTGGCACAGCAGACACGGGACCAAGCGGTGGTCCCGGGTGTCAC
This sequence comes from Psilopogon haemacephalus, assembly GCA_013396835.1. Lineage (NCBI taxonomy): Eukaryota > Metazoa > Chordata > Aves > Piciformes > Megalaimidae > Psilopogon > Psilopogon haemacephalus. The sequence goes on along the minus strand of VWZI01001799.1, from coordinate 5,691 downwards.
TTCCTGGCAGCAGAGGGGATTTACTCCCTGCAGCCACGTAGGGGCTAAGGTAGCTAGGGGAGAGGAGGAGGTTCCCAGGAGACCTTATCGTGGCCCTCGAGTATCTGAAGGGGGCTACAGGAAAGCTGGGGAGGGACTTTTTAGGGTGTCAGGTAATGACAGGACTGGAGGGAATGGAGAAAAACTAGAAGTGGGGAGATTCAGACTGGATATTAGGAAGAAGTTCTTCACCATCAGAGTGATGAGACACTGGCACAGGTTCCCTTGGGAGGTGGTGGAAGCCTCATCTTTAAGGCCAGGATGGATGTGGCTCTGAGCTACCTGAGCTAGTGTGAGGTGTCCCTTTGCATGGCAGAGGAGTTGGAACTGGATGATGCTTGAGGCCACTTCCAGCCCTGACAGTTCTGTGATTCTATGATGCTGTTTTTGCCTCCAGCCTCAGCTCTGGTCTGCTTCTGGGGCTTGCAGAGCAGTGGCAAAGCTGCCCAGCAGAAGAGGCCCTTACCCATTGTTGGTGTTTTCAAACCAGAACCTGTCACCGTCCCGCAGCCTCACAAACTGGTCCAGTATGATGGCACTGAAGAGGGAGCTGTCAGCCTCCAGCATGCCCCCGGGCAGCAGCTCCAGCCCAGCTGTGTTGTTGGCATACAGGGCAGCCACCTTCTCCAGAACCTGGCCAGGAGCACCCAGCACACGTGTGTGAGCAGAGGCAGCTCTGCCAGAGCAGCAGAAGGTCTTGGTGACTCCTGGCAGGAGCCAGGAGCCTGCACTTCCCTGGGTGCATGTGTGTGGGTGGGGAGGATGCTCAGCCCCACACAGCCTGGGGCTCGTGGCTTGCACTGGAGCAGCTGAGCACCAGCCCTGGAGCACCTCAGCCCCAGGTGGAGCACAGGGGCAGGAGACCTTTACCCACGAGCAGGTGCCCCAGGACAGCAGCCCTGCAGGCACAGGATGCGCTCTGGTGTCCCCCTGCCCACGCTGCTGGAGAAGCCAGCTGCTACCTGGCAGCCCCAGTGCCCGCCGAGCCACAGGCTTGCTGTGCCCAGACCAGTGCCTGTTACCTGCTGCTCCAGGTGGGGGCCGAGGTCTTCCCAGCTGTGGAGGGGGCGGAGGCCGAAGCGCTGCCGGGCGTGGTTGTAGGTGGGCAGCCCCAGGTCGCGGGCACGCTGCAGCCAGCTGGCTACCAGGTCGCTGCGGGAGTACCGCAGGGACCCGTACCAGTAATCTGGGGGGGGCATTGGAAGCTGTGCTGATGCCAAGGCAGAGTTGGGGTTGCTGAGCCAGCTGCACAGCTGCACAGCTGCTGGGTTGGCCTCGTTCCTCTGCTGTGGGCCGTGCTGAGGGTGGAGGCCATCATCGTGCCCTTGCCAGAGCGCTCCCACCATGGACACCTTCAGCCTCCCTGCACCGCTGTGAGCAAGACTGAAGCTGGCCTGAGCAGTCAGTTGGGTGCTGCCAGTGGCGTTAGCACCTGTCTGCCCACCTCAGCCCCCACCCAACCCCACCAGAGAGGGTCTCCCCAACGTCCCAGCTGCAAGGCCGACCTTGGAGATCCTCCACCACGACACTGTCCTCTCGCTCCGCAATCTGTGAGCTCATGCCCAGCAGCAGGTTGTCCACCTCCATCTCGTCTGCCTGCTGCAGATGAGGGCAGATTGGCACAGCAGGTGAGGACATGGGGTAGCCTCAGATCACTCAGCTGGCATCCCCAGGGGTGCAGGCTTTGGGCATAGGGGGAGTGGGGAATTCTTCCATGGTCATCTTCTCCAAACCAGCTCAACCTTGAGGTCTGAGCCTGCCTCAACTGGAAGTTGAGGAAGGGGGAGATCTCACACCCCTTGGTGGGCTGCCATGCTCTGCACCCCATTTCCCATTCAGCCCCCCGACTGGACACAGGGCAAAGAGTGAAAGCCCCCAGACAGCTTTCCCTGTCCTTAGGACGCAGGCCATTGCCCCCTACCTCTCTGCTCCAGTAGCTGTTGCAGAGCCGCATGGCTGGAAAGGAGCCACTGGGGCCAGGAACGCTCTGGAACTGGCACGTGGGGGTTCTGCAAGAGCAGAGAAGGGCTGGACCCACAGCCTCTGGCCAGGGCTACCCCAAGCTGGCAGGGTTTGGCTTGGCAAAGGGACAGGGCCCATCCCCAGCCACTACCCTACCTCGCACATCCCACTTCCCTGGCACAGGGCCCTACCTCTTGTAAACCCCTGGTGGCATCATGGTGGCCAGGAACTGCCCCACGGCCACCACGAACTCCGGCGAGAGGCTGGGATCCAGGTGCTGCTGGTAACCTGTGGGGTAACAGCCGTGGTCCAGCAAGCAGGCTGGAGGGAAAGAGGGGCCAAAGTCTTTCTCCCACCCCATCTGCTGCCCCCAGCCCTGCTCCCCTCACCCCATCACTTGCCGTGCCACTCACCTTGGTAGTCCGGGGCTTGTGTCCCCAGCAGGGTGGGCAGCCACTCGTACAGCACGATGTTCTAGAGCAGAAGGCACCTGGATCAGGGGCAGCACAGGGAGAGGGGGCTCCTGGCAGAGCCAGGGGTGTCTCAGCCCTCACCTGGAAGGTGGCAATGACCTGCTTGCGAGCGTGCTGGAAGAGATCCTCGTCGCTCCAGGAGGGATGTGCCCGTGCCAGAGCCTGGGCCAGGTGGTTGTGGTAGCGAAACCAGGCGATGCTCTGTGCCTGCAGGAAGGGGCTCTCGTTCCCCCAGGCGCTGCCCAGGTCTGCAAGGGCCACCAGGACCATCAGTGGGGCATGCCACCACTGGCCCTAGCTTTGCCCGTGGCTACAGGAGCCCTGCTGAGCCTGGACACCAGCATCCTCTCGGCCCCTCGGCCTTCCTTCCCACCCAGGGAGACAAACAGCCTCAGTGAGCTGGACCAAGGGTCGGGCAGGTGAAGAGGTCCAAGCAAACTGAGCAAGCAGCCACTTTGCCCAAAGAGATGGCCCTGGCCCAGGGGCACCAGCACTGGTTGGCCTCTATGGAGTGGTTGGGAGGTGACCTGCTGCAGCACAGGGATGCAGGTCCTCAAGGTCACAGCATGTCCTTGCTGGGAAGCCTTCCCCAGGGCACTCCTCTTCCTCCTTCCTGGGCTGGGAATCTGCCTGCTCTTCCATGGGACTCCTGCCCCACGTGTCTCAGATTTCTGCAGCCTCCTTTCCTAGAGCACCCTCTGGGCTCAGCTCCAGGGACCTCCTACTCCCCCCTGCTCACATTCAGGGCTGGAGCCAAGCAAGCCAATACCCACTGAGGATGTCACCATTACCGTAGATGCCCTGTGGACCACCCTGTCCTGTGGATGGATCCAGTGCCTTCCACATGGGGATCTTCCCATCTGTTTCCCTCGGGAGGTGCCCGCCAGGCCCTGATGCCAGCTGTCCTCCAGAGAAGCTCCTCAGGGCATCGCTCCAGGAGTGTGAGGGGCCGTAGATGGAGCTGCCGTCCAGCCAGCCTGTCACCTCGTTGGTCTAAGGCAGGCAGAAGGGGCAAGGCATTAACAGGCAGGGAGGGCTCAGTGGGAAAGGGCAAGAAATGCTCTGGAAGGCACCAACCTGACACTTCAGGTCTTGCAAAGCAGCCACACCCCCCCCCCCCCCTCTCCCCGGTTGTAAGGAGAGTTCTTGGGGTACAAATCTGCACCCTGCAGGGATAGGGAAAGGACAGGCACAGGCGCTGCTAAAGGACAGCTTGGGTTGGGTTCTTCCAAACTGCTTTTAGAAGCACCCTTCTGGGAATTGCTGCAGAGGGAAGAGGCAGCTGGAAGGGGCCTAGAGCCATCCCTGGGGCCAGCACTCAAGCAGCAGCAAGCACCACAGCCCTGGCAGCCTACTGGGCCAAACAATCTCAGCAAAACTGCCTTTTGAGCCTGAAACAGTGTTTCAGAGCCTTTTTAGTGTGGCTCCAGGCAATCCCCAGCACAAATCTAGGCTGGGCGAGGAGTGGTTGGAGAGCAGCCTGGAGGAGAAGGCCTTGGGGGTGTCAGTTGGTGCCAAAGTGCCCAGGAGCCAGCACTGGTTGCTGGCAGCCCAGAGCCAGCTGTGTGCTGGCTGCAGCCAGAGCAGGGAGAGCAGCAGCACAGGGAGGGGATTCTGCCCCTCTGCTCTGCTCTGCTCAGACCTCACCTGCAGCACTGCCTCCAGCTCTGGGGTCCCCAGCACAAGAAGGGCACAGAGCTCCTGGAGAGGGTCCAGAGGAGGCCACAGATATGATCAGAGAAGGTTGGAGAAGCTCCCTTATGGGGACAGGCTGGGAGAGTTGCATCTGTTCAGGATGGAGAAGAGAAGGCTGCAGGGAGACCTTAGAGCAGCCTTGCAGTCCCTGAAGGGGCCACAAGCAGGCTGCAGAGGGACTGTGCCCAAAGACCTGCAGGGACAACACCAGGGGCAATGGTTTGAAATGAGAGCAGAGCAGATTGAGATTGGATGTGAGGAACAAGTTCTGCACCAGGAGGCTGCTGGAACACTGCCACAGGTTGCCCAGGGAGGTGGTTGAGGCCAGTCCCTGGAGATATTCACGGTGAGGCTGGACAGAGCTGTGAGCAAGCTGCTCTAGTGGAGGATGTCCCTGCTGAGTGCAGGGATTGGAGTGGATGCCCTGTGGAGGTCCCTTCTGACCCAACCCATTCCATGGTTCTATAGTTGAGAAGCTCTCCAGCACAAGGAAGACATCCTGTGGGCTTGGGCTATTTGCCTGGGAAGCTGTGCAGCACGAAGCAGGTTGGCCTGGGGCAAGAATCCATCCCCAGCACAGCAAACTGGGACCACACTGGAGGAAACCCTGGATCACTACTTTTTTTCTCCCAAATGCCTGAAATGCAGAACAGCTTTGCACAACTTTCTGGCAGCGGCAGCTCAGCCACGCAGAGGCTGTCAGAGTGGAGTCTGGCAACATGTGGTAACTGAAGAGGCACCCAAGTGCCCCAGCTGGCCAGGCCAGCTCACCACCACTTGCCCTGAAAGGGCTCCACTTAGCACTGGGTTTTCCTCCACGCAGTGTTGCCTTTGTTCCTTTTGGCTGAAGTGATAAAAAGAAGAAGGCCAAGAAGAGGGCAAACTGCTCCTGCTGTGCCCTCCATAAATCATGCCAGCTGCTCACATTTGCATTCAAAGAGAAGACACAGGCAGCTCTGGAGCCATCAAGTTTTCCTCGGCCAGGAAAAGCTTTGACCTTGAGTAACCACAAAGGTTGCTTGCAGTGAACCAGCACCTTGGAATTGTGTGTTGGATGGCCCAGGCTGGAAGGGACCTCGGAGATCAACTCCAGCCCTCCTGACTCAGTTGCTTAAGTTCTTTGTTCCCTCTGCATCCCAGCATGGAAGCCACTGAGATCACAGCATGACTCAGGTTGGGAGGGAATTCAGAGCTCATCTGCTGCAAGCTCCTGCCATGCCCAGTGACACCTCTCACCTAGACACTGCTGCTCAAGGCCACATCCATCCTGGCCTTCAGTAACTGCAGGCAGGAGGCAGCCACAGCCTCCCTGGGCAGCCTGTGCCAGAGTCTCACCACCCTCATGCTGCAGAACTTCTTCCTCAGCCCCAGTCCAACCCTGCTCTTCCTCAGCTCCAAGCCATTCCCATTGGCCTATCTCTAGACACCTTCATCAAAAGTCTCTCTGCAGTCTTCCTGCAGGATCCCTTCAGGCACTGTGTATTGATTGTGGGTTATTGAAGAGGCTGAAATTATAAGTTAT